>CM035112.1:21677551-22139088 GCA_020205505.1 Panax japonicus | reverse complement strand
TAAAAATAGATAATAATAATAATCGAATAATAATAATAAAATATTGAGAAATTTAATTTGGGGGTAGGTGGAATGTTTTAAGATATATCAAAATCCAAGGTAAGATATGACAGCTAGGCCCGTGGTGCTCGGGTGGTCATATGACGAATGTTTGGAGCTTGAGGTCGCGTGTTCGAGTCTAGCTAACAGCAAAAATATATAGCCTCTACCGGCCGTTACAGCCTCTACCGGTCGAACCATTTTAATTAATAATATATATATTTTTTATTTTTCCAGCCGTTACAGCCTCTACCGGTCGAACCATTTTAATTAATAATATATATATTTTTTATTTTTCCAGCCGTTATAGCCTCTACCGGTCGAACCATTTTAATTAATAATATATTTATTTTTATATCCAACCGGTCAAGCCTGTACCGGCCGAACACTCACATCGCCTCGGGAAATGCACTGCCATATTTTTTTGACCACTTTTCTGCCACATCGCCTCGGGAAAGAAAACTCGGTAAACTAAAAAGCTGAGACATTTCTTTGAATTTGGTCCAAAATTAATTCATGTACCGGACATTTGCATGAGCTTATTTAAACGTCTATTGAGAACACATATTGTTAAACTAAAGTTCACTTGCCAAGCTAGATAAAATAAAAATAACAGAGAGTATAAAGGGAGTATTTCGGAAGAGAGGAGTAAAAAACTTCAACAAGTAAGTTTTTATTTATTGTTATTTGTTCAGTTTACAATAATTTCTGTTGATGATTTTTATCACTGCATGTTATTACTGAATTAAAGGGTATATAATACCATGCATGTATTTATTTCGTATAATAACAACAAAATAATGCAAGATTTATACTGATCACTTTATATTTTATTAAAAAGTAATTTTATTTTTAATATATTAATTAGACTAATTGGACATATTTTTACAAAAATAAGAATATATTTTTATATATTATAATATTATGTATGTGCACGAACAAATTGGGGTTTAAAATTGTTGATATGATTAGTTATCAATTTGATCTATATTTGCTTATGTGAATCAATAAAAATCAAGGGGCTTTCAAATATTATTATACTAGTTAAAGATTCAACAGAAACCTTTGTTGTTTTGTTTCTTTTATTATATTATTACCGGCCGGTAGAGGCTATACCGGCTTATAAGAAAAAAAAATTATATTATTAAAAAAACTTTTCGGCCGGTACAGGTTATAACGGCTAAGTGAGAAATTTTTTTTTACTGCTAACCAGACTCGAACCCGTGACCTCAAGCATCAATCCCTCGTCATATGACCACCCGAGCACCACGGGCCTAGCTGTTTTAATTTGCCTTGAATTTGTATATATCTTAAAACAGTTCACTTCCCCCCATATTACCATTATTATTATTATTACATGCATGTTGTTCAGTTTTTAGTGCATGTTAGTGTGTATTGTTATTACTGTCATTTTGCTTAATACTAATTAGTGTGTTGATGTATTTTTTAGGTAAAAGATGGATAGTTGGGAATATGAGCCAATTGATCCAAGTGTTCTGCATGATCAACAAGATCATGTATCAGATGACATATATCATGGGAGAGATAGGGGAAAACTAAGCTCCAGTCAATATACTGATCAGAAATATAATCAGTGGGCTTTGACAAAAGAACAAAAAATCCTTTTAGATAAATGTGGATTTGGAGTATTTAGTTATCAAGGTGTTGTACACCAAACTGATCTTGGTCTGATATCTGCCTTAGTCGAGAGATGGCGCCCGGAGACCAATACTTTTCATTTAAACTGTGGAGAAATAACAATCACGTTAGAGGATGTTCACTTTATTTTTGGGTTACGGGTGGTGGGAAAGCCCTTAACGGGTCCCCTTGTTGTCACCAATTTGAATTATTTTAGGGATTGTTTTGGAGATAAATTAGCTGGTGAATATTTTAGTTCAAAAAAACGCAGTGCAATTTCATTAGTGTGGTTGCACGAATATTTTAATAATTGTCCCGAGAATGCAAGTAAAGATGTTGTAGGGCGACACACAAAGGCATACATGTTGTGGTTGTGCGGGGCAATATTATTCCCTAATAGGAATAGAAATAGTGTGCACCCACGATATATGTCTTTTATTGCCAATGCTGAAGATTGTGTAACTTACTCTTGGGGCGCGGCAGTGTTAGCATATTTGTACAGATCTTTATATACTGCTACTAGGAAAGGAGTTAAATACATTAATGGTTGTGTTACGTTGTTACAAATTTGGGCTTATGAGCGTGTAAGTATTGGAAAGCCAAACCCTTGGCCACAATCATCCTTATGGTTACCTAGGGCTTTAGCATGGTCCTATTTTGGAACCCACAGTTACCCTGGTAGACGTGAGAATCCCCATCACCATTTGTCATTTTATCGAGGGGAGTTAGATATTAAGTCTATGTGGGATGTGGTTTGGCGGCCTTACATAGTGTGGGATGATGATATCAGTGGATTTAATTTTGAAGGCAGGTTGTTGGGATCTGGTGGGGTCCCCTTGATCCACTTTGATATTGTGGAATTTCAGATGCCGGATCGTGTGATGAGACAGTTCGGGTTCATGCAAGGCATACCATCACCAGCCAAAAACCACGGTGACCTCAGGAAGGAGAAAAAGTTTAAATTTATTGATGTCGAGGATTGCATGGCCTTGAGAGGGGAATATATTTCGATGTGGGAGGCATACATGGATCATCTCGAAGGACAACAAACTGAAGTTGCTGATTATGTCCCAATAGATGATTACATGGTCTGGTATAGGAAAATTACACGTTGGAAAATCCACCGACCTCGACAGACAAGCGACCACGACAGTTGTTATCAGCCTCGGGCCATTTACAACCAACAACACCTTATTCAAATGGTATAAAATTATATTCTTCTTTAATAAATCATGTATTGGAGTAAATACTTAATATTACATTTATTCATATTTATTGTTAATAATATTTGTTTGTGTTTATCTTACATGACAGGTTGAGAGTGCAAAGTCGTTACTTGATAAATTTTCAGCACTTACTCAGCTGCCTCCCGAGTTGGTTCTACAAAAAAATAATTGGGATTTCCAATACGCTCTATACGACTTCGAAGCAAGAGGTAAACAAATACCTCGACAAGGGGGTCCCACAAATTTTGGACCACAGTCGCAATACACACAACTCAGTGAAGGGCTTGGGAAACAAACTGATTATGTTGTACAAGAGAGCTACATACCCACCCCACAAGTAATCGAGGAGAGCTCTATTCCCACCACCCAAGCCTACAAGGAGTGTTACATTCCAACCTTCCAAGCCTACGAGGAGGTATATATAGTTATGTTAATAGTGATGGTTTTAACTATTATTGCTATATAATAATAATGTACATTTGGGTCTCAATCAGGTACAAGATGCGGGAGACGACATCTCTTATGGACCAAAAGGGTCCCTATCCAAAAGACTTAGAGATTGGAAGGAGACATTTGTAAATAAACATATTTTTGGAAACGTCGTGGCACCAGAAGGGGATTTATATCCTTTATCACATCCGCGCCATTTATATGAATTAGAACACAATGCAGTGCAATCCTTAGGGCCTGGGAGTTGGATATTCGAGCATGTCATAGACGCGTATATGCTGTTGCTACGAGATAGAGAGGAATACTACAGGTCGCGGGGAATACAAAGGTGGTCCCAATTTGGTTTCATGAATTCATTCTTCATGCATCTTGGGCAGGGCTATGTGTCATGCACTAACGTGAATACTGCATGGAGTTTTTGCAATTCGTATGTTAACCAAGATGTGGGTCCACCTTTACACGAATGCAAATACATATTCATGCCGGTGTGTAGTACCAATCAACACCATTTTGTCTTGTTCCTATTCTCAGTTGAAGATTGGATGGTTACCATAATTGACCCGCACTACAATGACACCAAGTATATTAAGTTACATGAAATGTACTCAGAATTCGTTAAAGTTGCGGTATGTTTAGTCTTAAAATATTTTAATTTTATAATGTACTATTATATTAAAAAATTATTAACCAACTACTTTGTACATGCAGGTACATTTGATACCATTTTGTTTGCGAAATGGTAATCCGATGCGTGAGTGGCCCAGCGGTAATCCTACTGTGCAGACATTAAAGATTCGACCGAAACAACACAACAACGCAGACTGTGGCATTTTTGTCTGCAAATATGTTGACTGTTTCGTTAGGGCCAACGGTAATATTTCTGAAGAGAAGTGGTCCTTGGAAGATGTCACAGTCTTTCGTTACCGCGTCGCATGGGAGCTCTACAAGAAATCCGTAAGATTACTTCCGGCCTCTGAGATATAGGCGTCGGTTGTATTAATCATTCTATGTTTTTTTTTCTTTTTTATGAAAATGAACATGTAATATGTATTATTTCTTTTGATATATTTATGCAGTACTAGTATTGGTATAATCTGTACTTATAATATTGATAATCACATTATTATTATTATAATAATACTTCACTACTTTTATAAATTCGATAGTGTGACATTATTATTATACTTCACTAGTTTTATTATTGTATAAAATCATTTCTTAATAATAAAATCATTGCTTAATATATAAAATCATTTCTAATAATCATTGCTTAATAAATATAGATATTAACTTATTTCTAAATATCAAACCCCCATATGTATTATATAGACTTGTTAATAATAATAAATCGTACTATAATAATAATAATGCAACAATTTAGATTTTTGGGGGATGGTGAAGTTTTAATGTAAAGAGAATTCCTTGGCTGATATTGACAGCTAGGCCCGTGGTGCTCGGGTGGTCATATGACGTGTGTTTGGAGTTTGAGGTTGTGTGTTCGAGTCTGTTTAGCAGCGAGTTGCTTGAATAACATAATTTTTTTAATTTTTTTAATACCAGCCGTATGAGCTTCCTACGGCCGGGAAAGAAAAAAAAAATTTAAAAAAAAGGTACCAGCCGTATGAGCCTGTACCGGCCGAAAAAAAAAATGTATCTTCAACAGCCGTATGAGCTTCCTACGGCCGGTACAGAAAAAAAAATTTAAAAAAAAGGTATCAGCCGTATGAGCCTGTACCGGCCGGAAAAAAAAAAAGAAAAAAGTACCACTTCAAACTTTATTACGGCTGTTAAAAAAAAAAAAAACACACTACCGGCCGGTACAGGCTCATACGGCCGTAAAAAAAAAATAAAAATAAAAAGTTTTATATTGTTTGTTGCTATATTATTTTTGTCCTTGGTTTTTTTACATTTGTTTTTTTACAGCCGTATGAGCTTGTCCCGGTTGAATATTATTTAATATTAAAAATTCAATTTATTGGTATAAACTGACAACATGTTGACTATGGTGGGGTCCTCATATTAAAATAAAAGTCGGTACATGTTCTTACGGCTTGGTAAATTTATTGTTCATCTCAGCCTTCCAATAAGTTTATCAACGGTACAAAAAGGGGTTGTTGCACAGTTCTCATGGCAACCGGTTGCTATGGAAGGGCTCCTTATATATATATATATATATATATATATATATATATATATATATATATATATATATATATATATATATATATATATATATATATGGTTCTCTTCCATAGTAACTGATTGTTATTAGCACTAAACATATAAGTCACTACAACATATAGCGGTCAAATAAATTACATATATATACTGGCTGCTATTTTATGAATAGGGCTCCATCTGGTCAAAATAAGTCATTAAACGGATCCCACTATGTCAGATCTTAGAAAAAAATAATATTTTTTTTAAAATATAACGATCGCTACATGTTATAGCGGTTTGGCATTTAATTTTTCTTTCTTTCTTCTATTTGTGTTAGTTGATCGAAACTTGCAAGGGGAATTTACCAAATTTATGTTGTTTTTTCTTATTACATATACCCAAAAAAGGGAATTAAAAAGGACTTTTTAAAAAAAATATATACAAGCCGCAATAGCTTGTAGCGCACTAACATTTAATTTTTTTTACTTCCATCCATTTGGAAATTTCCTTCCTTACGTGAAACGAGGAAAAGTAAAAAAAAAAAAATCTTATGCTACAGCTTGTAGCTGCTGTGTTCCATAATCTCATTTGTTTCTTCTACTGTTTGAGTGTTTTCTACTGTTTGAGTGTTTTTTAAAACCGTCTAATTAAGCTCTCATGGTATAAAACTCTCATTCTTATACATTGTGTCTAATGGCTAGTTGATGTTGAATTAAAATAATTAATTTCCATTAATTTTATATGGTAGAGAAATTTGAGGATTACATTAGAAAGATTTTATAATTCATTTCTTTATTAGAGTAAAATAATTTACTCTAACATAAATAAATAAAATAAAATAAAATAAAACCATGATAATTAATGGACTAGCTAAGGTGGTGTTTAATAAAATTGAGCGTTAAGACCTGAACAGTTTAGACGTCTGAGTAATATAGAGCATCTGAATAATATAGTCTGAATGAAAAAATGTTGTTTGATAATTAATTTTTTCAAAATATCTGAATAACGGTATTTAACCATTTTAACCCTCTGAACAGTTTAAACAAAACATGTTTGATAATCAGAAGGTCTGAATAGTATTTTAAATACATATTTATAATATTTTGACCACAATATGATAAAATAAAAATAAAAAACGTACAAATTAAATTAACTTTAAACATAGTATCATGTCCCAAAAATATCAACATAGCATAATAATTCAACCATATAAATTAAATTAACTTCAAACAGTTGTTAAGAGTTGAAGTGCAATTTGTTCAGGTAGATTAACCATAAATTCTACGCCTTGATCACCCCATTGTGGTTCATCTTGTCCCTCATCTTCGTTTCCTTAATTTTGCTCTGTTTCATCGTCAAACATGTTATCTCGATCATATTGAGCAAATAATTCATCCTCAATGTTATGCTTTCTTATGAAATTATGGACTGCGAAGCAAGCGATAACTATATCCCTTTGTATTGTAAAAGGGTAAGGAGCCATTCGTTTCAAAATTGGGAATCTTGCTTTCAACACACCATAAGCACGCTCGATAACATTTCTGAGTTGTGCATGAGCATGGTTGAATTTTTCCTCTTTATTCAAAGCACGTCTGCGTCGAAAATCAGCTAACCAATACCTTGTATTGCGATATGGAGATAAAAATCCTCGAGTGTTTATGTATGCAACATCACAAAGATAATATTTATCTGTAATTGAGACAAAAAATAACGATTATTATTAATAACTTGAATGATGAAATTTTATGGCAAAAATAAATAATAATTAGAAATGGTAAAAGAAATTAATATATACCCGGGGGAGGAAATGGAAAACCAGAAGATGAATCAAATGCAACTTCTTTTAGCATTCATGAGTCGTGTGCAATCCCTTCCCATACGGCCCAAACAAATGTGAATATCATGTTAAAATCACATATTCCTAAAATATTTTGATAGCATTCACCTCTTCCTCTTCCTCTATAACGCGTTTGTTGACTAACAGGAACAACTACATGTACAAGAGTACCATCAAATGAACCTACTGCACCCTACATTAAAATATTTAAAGATCTCAAAGTATTTTATTGTATGGAATAAATGAAAAAAGAAAAGAAAAGAATTTAGATGCCACTTACCGAAAATATTTAATTTGTCGTAAATTTTTATGGTTCCCTGGAATATCGGGATTTAGATCAAATGATGTCGGCACTATAATTTCTTTTGAAAACTCAATCATTCCGTTTAACACCTCATGAAAATATCTATGTATTGTTTTGGGTAGAATGTTGAAATCTGCGTTTTACAACTCTAAAGCGTTCATTATGGCCTATAATTGTTAAGAATATTGTCATCTTCTCCTCAACTGTTATGTATCTTGTGACAACCCCAAAATAGGTCCATTCCATCCAACCCATTCTGAGTCGTCAAATACATGGTACAGAAACAACTACAACTTTTACAACCCATAAGCTGTGAGTTTGAATACAAACATTGTCATCTAGACAATATCCACATGCAAATAAATCCCCATCATAATTATTGATACATAATTTTACAAAAATGGTGAGGACTACTAGACAACTCTCTCTAGAACCTTCATTCCATACCCCGACTAGTACTCGCTACATTCTCGCCTCCTGAGAAAAAAAAAATAGAACAACAGGGAAAAGGGTGAGCTCAACTAGCCCAGTAAAGAATATTATGACTAAGATAATGTACAACAAATTATCCTTAGTCTTCAACAGGGAAAAATCTGATAGAATACAATAGACAACAAGTTTTAGATCAACAACTGCAGCGGAAACAACAATTCATTAGAAGAGTTAAGTAGAGAATAAAATCTATTAACATCTATGAATTTAAAAGTCCATCATCAATATTTTATCCCTGTAACATCAATCAATATATATCTCAAATCAAATCAAATATTCATCTTTGCACTACAGGCCAAAGATATTCATCAGTCGGTCATGTTCATCTAAACACCTGTTCATCTTTGCACTACGGGCCAAAGATATTCATCAATTGTTCATGTTTATCTCAACACCTGTTCATCTTTGCACTACGGGCCAAAGATATTCATAATAAAATCAACCATCTTTGCACTACAGGCCAAAGATATTCAGTAACACCATCACTTAGGACTGAGGATGATGAAAAATATTTTAAAGGAAACGAATCCAGTGAAACAAAATAACAAGTATTAAGGATTCGTACTTTAAACAATCTGAGTTCAAAAATACTTCATAAATAATCATACTGAAGTAAAATTCAAGAATGATCAAAACATGGATACAATCAAAGCTAGTATCCAGAATAGATATTTTAGACGAAAAGGGAAAATTTTCATTTTTCGATGAATAGTGCCGTATTCGTGAATAGTGTCGTATACGTGAATAGTGTCGTATACGTGAATAATAACTCCGACACCAAAAGATAGTAATTTCACAAAAAAAACATCTTCACGCTTTGTGAATAGTACTCGTGAATAGTAACTCGTGAATAGTAACTCATGAATAATAACTCGTGAATAGTAACTCATGAATAGTAACCCCGACATGAAAAAGTTCCAAATTTGATAAAAATTTCCAACCAACATTTCAGCATAATGATATTGAAGAAATAATATCATTTCAGAAGAAAATAACATCCCTTACCTCGAAAGACAGCACTTCTAGTTAAAACACCGGATATAGGCTATGACTTGAACTTGCACCGTATAGCAATACTCAAAGTATACTCAAAATACTCACAAGAATACGCTCGATAATATAGAGAGAGAAAACTTCAGTTTCTGGTGTGATTTTCAATTCTAACCTAAGCACCTATTTATAGGAAATTGCTTAGAACACCAAAACAGAAAATTTATTATAATAATAATATATATAAAAATTTTCTACGCCCATTTAGAATCTGCAAATTTGAATACAAACCACATGCTCCCTTCTAGAAGAAGTACAAAAAACGTTTTTATTAATAAAAATATTTTAAACTTCCAAAAATCAATTATTTCGGAGCTCCGGAACTTCAATAATTCATAATAAATAGCCCTTTTGTCAGAAAAATTCGAATCTCGCGATTTTTTATAGGAAATTCAATTCTCTACAACTTTGCAGAAGGAAGTTTTTCCAAATTCCAAACAGAAATTGGCCGAAATCCACAAACGGACGATTTTACAGGCTATAATCAAATTTCAGTCAATAAATAGGGTCTACCGACACATAAAACATGCTTTAAATATTTTTGGTAACAAAAATACTCCTCCTCCACATATACTCATATACCCCACATTCATCGTAAAAATATCACCGTTAATATATTATTAAAATAATATATTTAAATGAATTATTTTATCAGAAAAAGATAAAATATTAATTTTCAATAATTGTCACAATAAAAATTTTCTCCATCTATATCCACATAAAATCAATATTCTTCTCATCATATAAATCAATAATTAATTATTCACAAATAATATTACAGAATCACAGTACTAGCAACCAGGCCGTTCCCAGGAAAGAGGGGGCTTTCCAATAAGGATTTCTCCTTACTGGCGCGCAATTAGGTGACCAAACCTCTCCTTAGACAGAACTTTCTAGACATTGCCAATAATGTTATCAAATAATATTATTCAGATAATATGAATTATTGCTTCGATAATGGAAAATACTGTGTAGTGACAATTATTGAAACAACAGTAATATAAAATATCAATGCAGTAATTATTGAATCAATAAAATAAAATACTGAACAGTAATTACTGTAACAATTATTGATTCTTACGTAAGAATCAATAATTGGTGCAATACCGTGTGCTACTGTTCAACAACGCGTATTACTGTGTCTTAACCACCGGGTATTCCAACAGTATTAACGGTAACAACTACGCCGTTATTTATAAGTAACTTATTTTTGTCGTTTTCTTCATCCAATCGCTTTCCGTTATGGGACCCACAAAAGACTGCGCCGTCGTACGAATATTCCCCGACAGCAAGAATATTCCACGACCAAACGAATATTCCCCGACAACAATGAATATTTTATAACCACATGCTTATTCGAAATATTTGCGCATTTTACCCATAACTTTCCGCATTAATCAAATCAACCCTTACTATTTCAAAATAATAAATAAAGGAAAATAAATTTCATTTATTAATAATTTGGGGTCTTACATATCTACTATTGTGTAACCATTGTTTTTCCTTGAAGTGTTTACATAGATGTACATATGCATCATGAGAGAGACACATCAATTCTCGACATTGTGTATTTGATCCATGTAATAACTCTAATGTGTAAGCATGTCCGCTCAATGCCGAAGTATTATCCATAATCCTTGGTATAATCCTTAAAGTTCGTGTTTTCAAATACCAATATATAATCATCAAACATAAAATTTGATCCTCAATATCCATATTACCTATATAAATCATAAAAATTTTAAAATACTATAACAATATCATACAAAAGATAATGATACTATAGCAAATATCACATCCATAATTTAACTTAAGAAGTTCAAAGTCGTCTACATCAAATATTACATCCATAATTAGTAATAGCAAATATCACATCCATATTAGCCCCAACATATACAAGATTTTATATCCCAAAAATATCAAATTAGCTAGACCCAAAGATAAGAAGTTTTTACCCAAAAATATCAAATTAGCTAACCCCAAAGATAAGAAGTTTGTACCCAAAAATATCAAATTAGCTAGTTTGCTCATATACCCACCAATATAATACCAACAACTAAACAATATATCCTAACTTGCGTGAAACCATCATAACCCAATTTTCAACCTCATTTTCTTTTAAAATCATCCATGCTTCGCTATAGCTTAGTTTTTCACAAAATATTCCAAGAGCCATCTTGAGTAGTGGATTTTCTGCTCCCCAACCAAGTTCTTCCAACTTATCTTTGCATTTTTGCACGGAAGGTCCACTATTCTTTTCAACAATGAGCTTTAAGGCCTTGGACATCTCTTCATCTAGGTTAGTGTTGTAGGTTTGTTTAGATGAACGCTTAGCTTTTTTCTTTGGTCTTTCTCCCTCAAAGCTAGGAGCGGAAGCATGAGATTGCATACCGGGAGTTGATGCATTGGGAGAAGGAATAGAAGTCCCTTGACCTTGGGTGCTAAAAGGAATGTCCTCAAGACTAAAAACCTCCAAGTCTAAAGGTGTTTCTTTAGTCCTACCTCTTCCACAACTAGGACCCCAACTATCAAGTCCCATTGCCGCAGTTCCATCAAATAATGGAATACAAAGATCGGGGAAGATTAAAGGTGAGGTCTTCAACGTTTCTACCATTTTATTTGTCTGTATTCAAACAATAAGTTCAATATGTTATAATATATTTTTAAGGACTATTACTAATTAACTTAAAATGTAAAAATATTAAAAATACACATTTATCTCTTATGTCCATTCCTCATCAGAAAGGTTGAACCTATTCGTTGACGGGTCATAAACATTTCCTGTCTTACTTTTGAGTTTGCACTATGCACCATATTTTCCTCACAAGTAGTCAAAATAATTTTTCATTTGTTTTTGATCCACGATCATGTTGTAGGTATCTTTTAGTATTTCTCTTACCTTTCTCCATGATTGTGGCTTGAGACTTGCACCTTTCCTACCATTTTCCACAACCTCACGAATACAAGCTTCTAAAAAAGTTTTCACTAGTGATTCATTCCTCCAACTCACTCTAGTCCTTTTTGGTTTTTGAGTTTCACTAGTTTGTTCCATACCTAAAGTACATAGATTCTAACAAAATAAGTATTTGACTGGACATACTTTATAAACCAGTAGTATAATATAATGTTTGTACAAGGAAAAGACAAAACAGATGTTCTAAAAAAGCACTGTATTTTTTTTATGAGCAACAAAGATTGAATTGTTAAGGTTTGAGTAGTAGATCTACTTTACTTCCAAACCGACATGCAACAAGGTCAACCTGACGATTGAATTTGCTATTTTGCAAGAGTTCCAACATAAACTAGGTAACTGTTAATGAATTGTTAAGGAATATTTACGGGAATCGGCCCAAAAACAATAATTCACTTCTGAAACTTGTGGGGAAAAATATAGTATACCGTATTAGATTGCATGCTTAAGCATATCCACATAGTTCACAATACTATCTACTATACTATTAAATTGTTGGAAACATAACACAAAATGAATTTACATTCTAACAAAAGCCAAATATATAGAACATTAAATGAAATTAAGAACAAATTGATTTCATTAACAACAGTCGACCAGACAAGCTATAAACCATTCCAATTCAAAGTTGCCACTTCAAAAAGAAACAACTTTAGACTATCATAAAGAAAAAAATAAAGAACATAAAAAAATTGATACAAACATGTCATAAATTTCAATGATTTCCTAAATTGTATGTATAATAGAATCCAATCTGCAAATATTCTTGTATCTAATGTTATTCTATAGGAAAGCAGTTCTTTCTCTATGCAACTCAACACAAAGAGTAGAAACTCAACAAATATCATCTAAAGTGACTGCAGTTTGGTGCCTCAAAAGCAGAAGACATTATCACTTTTGCTTGTAACAAAAATAGAAGAAAGAAAGAAAGTTCTTATTCACCATATTTCTCTTTCAGCTATCACTACTATCTTTGATTATATCCAATAATTTGCTATTTAGCAAAATTAGTTTGCTATTTTAAGAATGAGATTATTTGTTATTTGCCAGTAACTAATAAAGTGATTGCAACATATATCGTAGTACTACATTTCCCAGATAAAATCTTCAACATGTTTGAGAACAAAAATACAAATGACAATTGACTATAAAAATATAATAAAAATATCAGAACAAAGGGCTTCCAAGTGCATAAGAGTTCATCTTTTCATAAAACATCTGAAAGGAAAAGGAGTTCTTCAAAATTAAATAATCATGAATCAGAGTTCTTCTTTATAAACCCGTAGTATAATATAATAAGAGTTCATCAAGGTTTGGGTCAGCCAATCTATCATTTATGCATCCAAACATAACACCAAAACATATATATCTCTGTAAACAAACAAAATAACAGTTTCTCGTTTGACAATCATAACATAACAACCTAAAAATCAGATTAACTCATTCAATTAATTACAAAAATCTGATAAAATTCAGATCATATATATTAATAAATAGTGAATTTAACATAGATCGCACCTGTAGCTTCTACAAATGTGGGATTTTGTAATAGGCGGAGGTGAAGGAAGAGCGGTAGATGGAAGTGAAGAAAATGGGAGAGGTAATAGGGTTCAGTGGACAGAAGTGGAATTTTGTAATATAGCTGAGGTTATTTTTGTCCCTAAAAAACTAAAACTCGGTAAGAGGGAGCTCTTAATGGTTTAGAATTGTTTTTTGAATCTTACCGATTAAGAGGCATTAAGAGGTAATAATTTTTTTACCAAACAAGTTTTGTCTCTTACCGATTCAGAGGCAAACCTATTAAGAGGTATTAAGACCTTATCAAACACTACCTAAGTATACGATCAAGAACTCTTTTTGCAGTAAATAAATTAAAATTAGGCAGTCACCAAAGTACCACCACCACTAATTTTAATAAAACAAAATTATAAAAATTATTAATTAAATTTAAGGTAAATGCACACCATAAAGCTTATTTAAATATAATACTATTAGTTATAACTATTATGAATATTAAAAGTAATATTAATAAAAATAACAGAAGAAACAATTGAGATTATAGAACACAGCCGCTACAAGTTTTATCGGCTCAAGATTTTTTATTTTTTGTTTACTTTGCCTCGTTTCACGTAAGGAAGGTTTGTTTTGTTAAAAAAAATTGTAACACCTAAGAAAATCAAATTTTTATGAGAATTAAATTTTTATTTGATTACGTGGATTAAATGAATTATTAATTATGTGAGTAAGATATGTGAAGGTCGTTCTATGACCTAAAATGTGCATATGTGGTTAGGATCCTGGCTATGTGGTAGAATTAAAGTGTTTGAATTTTCAAGAAGAAAATAAAAGTTTTTCGAAAAATACGTAACGATAGAATATCGAGGTGAGATGGATTATGTAATAATAATTCACGTATGGCAAACGCAGTTTTTCACCTACAGACTTAATTTGAGAATGTTAAGAAAAGTAAAGCGTTAATGAGTTAAACAATGATATCGTATGATATTTAAGTATTGTACGATGTAATAAATACGAGTGTGATACGAAGTATTATCCGGGGATGTATGAATGATGGTATGTCGTATATGATGAATAAGTATACGAGTTAGAATATGAGATTAATATGTAGACGATACGTTCTAAGGCTTCAAACCATATGTAATGGACTTGTAGGATTGTGTAGGAAGTTGTAAAGTCCAATTAGAAATTTGATAAAGCCCAATGCTAAATAATGTTAAAGCCCAAATGTTTGTTTAATGCAAGCCCAAATCATAAGTTATGTTAATTAAATTTAAAGCCCAAATTAAGAACCGGATCTGTGGATCGATCCAATGGGTAAGGATGACCCATGGGGCAACCCATGTGGGCCCCATGATCACATGGGTGATCTTAGCGTGCAAGCAAAATATGAGTGTTGTGAACTCCAAGTAATGAATAGTAAGGAGGTTTATTAAGGAGGTGGATGGCTTAATGACTAAACTACCCTCACTTTGTGATTTCTATAAATAGAAGGAGTGCTAGTTCATTTATAAGTGCTTATTTGTTAGAGAGAAAAAGCTAGAAAAGCTAGAAAAGTTAGACTTTGTTAGTTCAAGAAGCAAGAAGTAAGAACAAGAAAGAATCAAGTGATCATCAAAGGTAATGATACTAAACCATGATTCTCCCTATCTTCAATTGTTAGAGAAGTGAGTAGTGGTAGAACTTGTATGCTAAGAAGAAGTGGGAATGGCTAATCAATGGACTTAAATCTTAATAAGTCATGAATAAATAGTTTATACTTTTATAATTTATAAGCTCATGAAGAACAAGCAATAACTTATCATATATATGATGTAATGAAATATGTTGGGTAAGATGTTAGTATGATGGAATGAATCCATTTGAAACGATGAACAAATCTTAAGTAACGAAGTTATGGCGGAATTCACTAGTTTGGATGATAATCGTCGAAATCGTGAAATTCTCAGAATGGAAACCAAATTTTGATATTGAGCTCAGAAATGTTGGTTTTCAATGGGGATAAGTCTTATTTGGCATTATAGAGTTGCGGACTAAAAATGACTGAATTCCGACTTAGAACGAAGAAACGAGCGTTGAACGTTCACGAACGTTTATCGTTTTCGTTAAAAATAAACTTAAAGGTGAATTTCGAGTTAATGGATTCGAAAATTTAAAATTCTTGCATGAACATGTAGAGTATGTGATTTGTGAGCTAATGGCTTTTGAACGAGCCAATTCGTACTTAAAATGAATAATTTAGGAGTCTGAGAATTTCGTTTGTGTAAGAAAACTGTCTTTACTATCTGGTGTAGAGGGCAGGCGCCGCGGCGCCAGGCAAGGCATAGCAGATGGCGCTGCAGCGCCAACCATGCCCAGAAGTTACTAAGGTTTCGCGCTGTAGCGCGACAGATAACGAAGAGACTCGCGCCGCAGCGCCGAGTCCGGTCCCTTGCCACTGAAGAGTGGCGCCGCAGTGTGGCTTAAAGAAGAAAAGTTGGCGCCGCAGCACCAACACTAAATAAAACATAGAGAAGAATGTTTGTGAATATAAAGAGAAAGCTGGTGAATTATATCCATACTAAACCTAAAGTAACATCAATTAAGATGATGAAAACCTTAAGTTATATAACTAGAGGTTGAAGATAAATTACTCGAATGTGAACGTACGAACGATGTAAAACGTAATGAAAAGTCGGAACCAATAATAGAAAATCTAATATATGATTAGATTGAGAAGAAGGGTAAGATACGTTAGGTATGATACATATATGATTATGACCTAATGTGGTATGTTATGTGGTTATGTATTGTAGAGACTCTAAAGACTTAAAGGGAAACTGTAATAATCGTAGTAGACGCTAAAGGCAAGTTTTCCTGACGCTTGTCTAACCTTCGTGTTAGCCAGGTTTTCAGTGATTCATGTTATGAGATGCATGAATGGTTTTAAAGAAAGGGTCGATGCCAATTTTAACTCAGCTAGACTGATCTTAAAAGATTGATTGATTTATTTACAAGTCTTTCAATATAAAATTGATAACGCTATCCTATGCCAATTATTTGGTACGAATTCAAGGTAAGCCTAAGTATGAATAAACACATGTATTTTACATCGATTATTCGATGGGCACGCGAGGTTGCCAAAACTTAAACGTAAATATGTTTAACGGATGAGTGTTGATCAACTTAGAGTACTATAGGCTAATCACCTAGAAGTGCTAGTAAGAAATATCAGACTTATGGTCTTAGTACTGGGTTGTCATGAATAAAAACTAAAGAGAATGTTCATGGTCTATGGACCTACTTAGAATTTCTAAGCTACTATATGTACTTTGGAATTGTTTTATGAGATGAGAAGTGATATTCAATGTTTTATAGTACTTCATAACTATTGTTTAGTTAATGAAGAATAATCATATGATTCTTGAAATGGTATCTATATAATATATTGTTAGACTTGTTGAGCTAGTTATGCTCACTTCTTGCTTGAATCATATGATTGCAGCTAAGGTCGAGCGAACCGAGGGTTCTAGTAAAGATAAAGGCAAGGTGATGATGAATGATTAGTTTATTCTGTAATAGACTAGTATGTTTGTATGAATTATATTATGATGAACCAAGAATGTAACAGTTTTAGAACCTAGGAACGAGATTTATTATTATTAATGTAATAAGAATGTCGTTGATACACTCATTTTGATGTTGTTTCAATAGAATGAATGTACAATTATGAGTATCGTGTAGCACCATCTGTCGGGTTGGAAGATACTCGAATTTGGGGGCGTCACAAAAATTGTCAAACGGATGGAAGTGAAAAAAATTAAATGCTAGCCGCTACAAGCTATGGTGGCTTGTATATTTTTTTTTAAAAAAAATCTCTTTTAATTCTCTTTTTTGGTGTATGTAATAATAAAGAGAAGCATAAGTTTGGTGAAT
The DNA here is from genome assembly GCA_020205505.1 of Panax japonicus. Classification (NCBI taxonomy): domain Eukaryota; kingdom Viridiplantae; phylum Streptophyta; class Magnoliopsida; order Apiales; family Araliaceae; genus Panax; species Panax japonicus. Next base: position 22,121,488 of record CM035112.1, on the reverse strand, counting down.
TCTCGTTGTAAGTTTCGACCAACTAACACAAACAAACGAAAGAAAGGAAAAAAATTAAATGCCTAGCTGCTACAGCATGTAGTCGTCGGTATTATAAAAAAATATAGCTAATTAATAATTCACTCTTCAATTATATAGTCCGAAAAGGGAATTGGGTCTAGAATCTTTAGTGAAGAAAAAGAGGGTTTGAAAAATTAATGAACTCATCTTTGATTGCATCATCGTATTGTTTTGTTTTGTGGTATTGAACAACTTCAGAATTTGAGTTCAATCTTCTAGCTATTGGGGATTTGCAAGAAAGACTTTTCACAAAGAGGAATTGGCTTGTTTATGCTTTAGTTGTTTGCTGAAAATCACAAATTCATATCAACTCAATTTGGGGATGTTGTTTATTTTTAAATTTTGGTTGATTTGGGTTTGATCTGATGTAGATTCATATTATATCAGTTGACTTGGGTGGTTGATGGTGGAGGGTTGATGGCCGCGATAGTGGTGGTGAAAATCAAGATGGCGATGAGGATAATTAGGAACTCAAAATTGGTAATTAATTGATAATGAGGATCATCAACCATGTAGGCATTGTGGCCTAGGTCATTTTCTTTTCTTTTTTTACCAGCCACGTAGGAAAAAGTTCAAAACAATTTGATAGAAGTTTAGTCAATTTAAGAGAATGGTCCAACTTTAATTATTTAATTTATTCAATGGGGTAATTTAAAATATTAAAAGTTCAGTAGTACAATAAGTAAAAGATTCCAATTATAGTGGAAAATCCTTAATTTTTTCATATATATATATTGGGTTTGTATATATCGCAATTACGTAATCAAATCACATAAATAAGGCGGAAGCGCGAAGAAACGGGAATTTAAAATTTTATACAAACCCATACTCATGATCATGCTTTGTGCTATATTATCAATTAACAGAAGAAGATGGAGAATAAGAATCATACCCTTGTAGAACCGAGTTTCCTCAGGTACGAGTTCACCTCCAAATCCTTCGTGCTCTCCTTGAAGTCACTGGGTTAGGTTATTTCCTTTGATCGACGTTAGCCACCCAAGTGTTTGGCCTCTAGCGGTGATCCACCAAGGAAGAAGAAGAAGTCAAGAAGAAGGGTGTATGGCTAAACCCTAGTTTCTATCTCTATTGAAATCTTTGTACTCTCCCAACAATTGGAAAACACGTTATCTGATATCTGACATAAGACCCGTCTTCTATAGATTAATGTCAACCCTTCTAACCTTATTAGGAATAAGGTTTTATTTAATTAATTAAACCTTTTTTTAATCAATTAGGCTTCATAATCTCTATTAGGAATAATTAATTAAACTCCTTTAATTAATTAGCTTCTAATCTAATTAGGGATGTTGGAGAATATATTAAATTAATTTCCAAACTCCTTTAGGAATTAAAATAATAATAGTAATAATAATAATAATAATAAGACTCCTCTTATTAATTTAGATTTAATATTTCCAAAATATTAAATAATAAATATTAAGCTATTTAATTTATTATATCACCATAGTTAAATACACTTAACTTATTATTACGATTATGTCATTAACTTCTTAAATAATTATTCTTCCTTTTGCGATGTGACCCTTTAAGTTCTCCTTATTAAACCGGTTGTGAATAAATCAATTAGAACAATTCTAATCTTATTTAAATAAATAAATTAAATAATTAATTTATTTAAATAAATAACATTTATTCTACAATAAGGATAACTCTCCTTAGCGATCAACGACTTTTCAAATAATATAGATTTTAACATTAATCATAAAAGAACCTTTGAGTAAATATTTACCATAAAATTCAATCCTTCCACCATACAATATCCCAATTAAATATAAGACATGAAATTTCTGTCAAGTCTTATTTTATTTAATTATATGTATTTTGATTCTAAAAGGAACAACTTTGATTAAATGTCATTCTACCTTGGCCAAGTATTCATGGGTTGTCATTTATCGAATCACATAAGACATATATCTTCTTTTACTAGACGTAGTACATTCTTTATTGATCATACATTATATTCATATATAACTTATTACACCCAAGCATACCCTTTGATATACTCTATGAGTCTTAAGTGATATGTAAAAGTATAAATTATTATATACAAAATACTATGATTATCTCAAGTCTAAGTATCACTTGTACTACTATCACAACATGAATTTTTATTGACAGACAAGTAAAACTCCATTAGGTATTACTTAGCGAGCCACGTTCAGTAAACTTATTCTCCAATAAGCACCTACATACTTGTTTTAGTGTCTCCACACAAATGATCATGAGATCAATCATTTTCATCCAATGAGCAAGCAACGTATGTACCAATCTATCCAGATTTACTAATCCTTTTTTTAGTAATCCATTGATTAGGAACATTTTAGTTTTAAGCTATCTAAGAATTTAGATCTCATTAGCATGATCTCATCATGATTCTAAAAGCATTTCTTAAAATTATGAGTTTATCACATATTATTAAAACAGTGTTAATAATTAAATGTCTTTAAATAAATAATTGTTTTATTAATAAATGAATAAGATTGTTTACAAAGTATATGTTTTATCATCATACATGATTGACTTGTATACATAGTACTTTCAATATATATATATATATATATATATATATATATATATATAATAAAACCCTTAATAATTTGGAAGGAGGCAAGTCAGCCTTGGCTACCAAACAGACCCTTACCTTCATCGTCGGCATCTCTTTCCTAATTTGTCTAAACAATCTAGGAACTTTCAAGTATGCTAGCTAGTGTTGGGAAAAATCGATCCTCTCATTAAAATTATCTTTGATAAATTAAATAACAAACCACACCAAACAAACAATATAATTCTATCAAATAAATTATAATTGTATAAAATAATAGTACAAAAAATAAACCAAACACAAGACATCAAATCTTGCATGGAAAACCTTCTAAAACTAAGATTTAAAAGCCACGGGTCGAACTCCAAAATTTTTAATATAATCAATTATGAGTACAAATAGTCCTTCCAAGTTTTATAACTAAAAATTTGAAATATTATGAAATTGAGAGATTACAAGAATACCTTAATTTGAATAAAAATTCATATTATCTCACCACCAAAAAATTTGGAATTAATTAAAATCTTTAAGTAATTAATTAATTCAAAAAATAATAAAAATGGTGAATAAACCTTTCACAAAATCTCTCAATTTTTTTGCATGCACTCAATGTCTTTCTTCTCTTCTATTCCGTGTGTAATCCCAAAAGAAGCATGTTGATAGAAGAATTCGTTGTTTGATTCTTCACAGTTGCTTTTTTTTTTGTTCTTGAATCCCCAATGTAATACCTTTTAGTCCCACATCGAAAGATAGGAGAAAATTTTGTCTGTGTTTAAAATAATAAGTTATAACTACCAATAGTACCTTCAAATCATGACCTTTTGGGTGAGTCTGTGGTAGGCTAAGATGACCCGAGAAGATACTATTGGGCCAGTGGTTTAAGACTTTATTTGGATAGATTCTGTTAGTTCCCAGAGGCACAATAGTTATCTAGAAGGGAGGTTGAATAGATATTTAAAAAAAATTCAAAATACTTTATCAGATTTATTAATAAATTAATCACAGTGGAATATACGATTTGTTTGTTCCCCTTTAAGATAAACTAAGTTAATGGTTGACAAGCAGTTATAATAACTATAGTAGTTAAAGCGAGAATATAAAAGACAAAGATTTTAAGTGGTTCAGATCACTGAAGGCTCCTAGTCCACTCTTCTACTCCTCGAGTAGGAAATTCACTAAGGATGTCTTTACAATCTTTGAATCTCACAGATTCCTTCAAGACTAGTAGTCTTGGAACTACTTAGTTTACTTAGAACTCTTCAAGTCTAGTAGACTTGGAATACACTTAATGAGAGTTGAGTTCTTTGGGTTGTGCTACTCGGTTGCTGTTAAGCACATATAAGACCCCAAATTTTTATAAATAAAATTGAATTTCCTCTAATTATTATTTTGAATAATAAGGTTTTAATTTGATATAATGCTTTGGTTATGGGTGAAATGTGCAAATTTTGCAAAATAAGCAAGTGGTTATAAAATATTCATTGTTATCGGGGAATATTCGTTTGGTCGTGGAATATTCTTGTTGTCGGGGAATATTCCTACGATAGCGCAGCTATTTGTGGGCCCCATAACGAAAAATTGTCAAATGAAGAAAACGACAAGTATGAGTTTTTTTATAAATAACGGCGTAGTTGTTACCGTTAACACTGCTGGAATACCCGATGGTTAAAATGCAGTAATACGCATGGTTGCACAGTAGCACACGATATTGCACAGTATTTTTGGATTATTGATTCTTACGTAAGAAGGCACTACTCAATAATTGTTATAGTAATTACTGTTCAATATTTTATTTTATTGATTCAATAATTACTACGTTGATATTTTATATTATTATTGTTTCAATAATTGTCCCTATACAGTATTTCCCATTATCAGATCAATAATTCATATTATTTGAATAATATTATTAGATAACATTATTGACAATATCTAAGAAAATTCTATCTAGGAAAGGGGTTTGGTCACCTAATTGCGCGCTAGTAAGGAGTAATCCTTTCTTGGGAAAGACTTGGTTGTCATAATTGTGATTATGTAAAATTATTTATAAATAATTAATTATTGATTTATATGATAAGGAAATATTTATTTTATGTGGATATAAATGAAGGAATTAATGTTGAGGTGTTTTATCAGTATATTATCAGAATGGTGGTGTTTAATCAGTATTTTTTCAGAATAGAGGTATTAAAAATCGCCCGTATATGGATTTCGGGCATTTTCTGTTTGGAATTTGGAAAAAAATTTCTTTTACAAAGTTGTATATAATTAAATTTTCTATGGAATAGACATGAGATTCAAATTTTTCTGATAAATGAGTTATTTATTATGAATTATTGAAGTTTCTGAATATTATTTAAATTTAAAACATTTTGGTGGAGATTTTCTAGAATGGTTGGGCCCCACTTTTGGTTGGTGAGAAATGTGCTGGAATTTTATTTCAAAAGTGGTGTGCATGAATAGTAGCTGGTAAAGCCATCAAGTAGCAGGTTAAGTCTGCTTTAGCATTCTAGCATTTTTCTATAAATAGGGTGCTTAGTTAGAATTGAAAATCACACAAGAATCATAAATTTTCTCTCTCTATATTATCGAGCGTATTTTTGTGAGTATTTAGATACTTTGAGAGTTTTTATTTAGTACAGGTTTCCTTTAGCATTACATCCGATATTCCAGTCAGAAATACTGTTCTTTTGAGGTAAGAGATGTTATTTTCTTCGTAAATGATGTTATTTCTTCAATATCATTATACCAAAATTTTGGTATGAATTTTATTTTGAAATTTATACCTTTTTATGTCGAGGTTACTATTCACGTATACGATACTATTCACGTATACGGCACTATTTACGATTACGGTACTATTCACGAAGTATGATTTTTCTTATGGAATTTCTACCTTTTTGTGTCGGGGTTACTACTCACGTATACGACACTATTCACAAATATGGTACTATTCACCGAAAAATAAGATTTTCTCTGCTTTGTCCCAGATGTCTATTATTGTTACTATCTTTGATTGTATCCATGTTTTGATCTTCATTCTTAAAGTTTACTCAACTATGGTTTATCATGGAGTATTTTTGAACTTGGATTATCTAAAATACGAATCCCTAATCTTTGTCCTTTTATCTCACTGAATTCGTTCTTTAAAATATTTTTCATCATCCTCAGTCCTTAATGATGATACTTGATGAATATCTTTGGCCTGTAGTGCAAAGATGAATGATTACCTGATGAATATCTTTGGCCCGTAAGGCAAAGATGGACATGTGTTAAGATGAACATGACTAACTGGTGATACAAATGAATATCTTTGCCCCATAGTGCAAAGATGAATATTTGATTCAAGATGTATATTGATTGATTTTATATGAATAAAATATTGATGATGGACTTTTAAATTCATAGATAATACTAGATTTCGTTCTCTACTAAACTCTTCTAATGAATTGTTATTTTCGCTGCTAATATTGATCTAAAACTTGATGTCCATTATATTTTATCTGATTTTTTGAAGGCTAACGATAATTTGTTGTTCATTATCTTAGTCATAATATTCTTTACTGGGCTAGTTGAGCTCACCCTTTTCCTTTTTGTTCCATTTTTCTTCTCAAGAGGTGAGAATTTAGCAGGAACTACCTGGGGTATGGAGTGATGGTTCAAGATAGTTGTTTTAGCAGTCCTCACTATTTTTGTAAAATAGTGCATCAATAATTGTAATGAGGACTTTATCTAAGTGTGGTTATTGTCTAGAAGACAATATTTGTATTTAAACTCACAGTATATGTGATATCGTATTTTGCACAAAAGTTGTATTAATGAAGTTGTAGTTGTTTCTGTACCATGTATTTGGTGACTCAGAATGGGTGATATATACCTATTTTGGGGACGTCACAGTTGGTATCAGAGCTTAGGGATATGGTCTTTGGCGGAGATCGAGAAATAGAACTACGAGGGGAGAGACGAGTAAATCCTTCGCTAGTGTGTTCTACCTAAACTTATTTATTAGTTGGTCAGAATATAGGGGTATTATGTCGTATGTCAGTTTCTTTAATTAACCCTTGTTTTATGGCAGTATTTGAGAATGACAGCTGAAAATGTTAACGATGGAGTGAATGAGACCGTGGAGACACCTTTAATCACTAACCAGGAGAACGTGCAACAGGAAGGCAATATTCCTCCTGTAAATAACACTACCGAACATACGATGATTGATGGGATGTTTAGAAACTTTTTGCAGTTCATGAAAAATCAGACGAGGGAGACTCGTGTACAAAATACGGGTGGAAATGATAGCAATGCGTAGCTTGTCACAGCCAAGCAGTTCAAAGAGTTGGGACCACCAGAGTTTTTGGGAAAGCTGGATTCGATCGAGGCGGAAACGTTGGTTAAGCAAATGACCAAGATATTTGATGTCTTGAGATGCACGGAGGAACAGAAGGTTCAATTCGCCACCTTTATGTTCCGTGTTGAGGCAGATTACTGGTGGAAATCTGTGAAGCTTATTCAGACTGTCGCACTCAATATGTCTTGGGAAGCATTCCAGAAACTGTTCAATGACAAGTACTTTCCTGAAAGTATTCGTCATATGAAGGAGTTAGAGTTTATTAGACTAGAACAGAACGAGGCTAGGTTTGCGGAGTTATCCAGGTTTGCACCTCATTTAGTAGAGAATGAGGAACGTATAACGCGAATGTTTCTAAGAGGTTTGAAACTCAAAATTCGTCAATACCTCATTTCTCATAAATTTTCTATGTATTCAGATGTAGTGAATAGGGCTCAGTTATTGGAGCGGGATTATGAGTCAACTTAACCAAAAGGTAACGACCAACAACACGATAATAATCATACCGATGGCAACGACCATCAGAACAATGATAACCATCGTGGAGGAAATTATCATGCCAGAAATGGTCACCACTTCGGTGGTAATCATGGCCAAGATAATAGAAAAAATGATTCAAGTGAAAAATTCAAGAAGTGAAGATTTAACGATGATGGGAAGACGTCGGCAGCAGCAGCAGCACCAACAACAAATTCTAGGGGAGGAGAACGACTTCCAGTTAGATGCTACAGATGCGGAGAGGAGGGAAACATAAGTCCAAACTGTTCATAGCCTTCGAAGGTATGTTTTAGTTGTGGAAAAGATGGTCACATAGATCGGTTTTGTCCTATAGCAAAATCAAGTATAGCTGGGACGATGGCACCAAAGGCGGATACGGACAAAATAAAGTCGATGGTTTCAGGAAGAGACATTTTCGTGACTTTTCAAAAAGCTAGTAACTCAAACGAAGTTGTCACGGGTTAGTTAATCATAAATTCTTACAAAGTTTATACCTTACTAGATACCGGTTCTACCCATTCTTTTATCTCTCTTGCATGTGCTCAATGTTTGAACCTGACTCCGGAGAAATTAGACTTTGACTTATCTATTGAGACTATGTTAGGAGAAACTTTCATTACATCCACAGTTTATAAATCTTGCTCTATCCAAGTTGGCACCATCACGTTACCTATTGTTCTTATCTCTTTAAAGATACTTGCATTTGATGTGATTTTAGGGATTGATTGGTTAACTACTCATCATGCTAAAATTGATTATTTTCGTAAGGTTGTTAGTTTTCATATTCCTAACTAACCTATTATACGAATTCAAGAAACCAAACCACTAAAGTCAATCACTATCATATCAAGCCATAAAGCCATTCGTTTATTGAAAAACGGATGTCAAGCTTTCTTAGCCCATGTCATGGATTTAAACAAAAATACGTCAGATTTGAATGATATTTCTATTGTTAGTGAATTTCCTGACATATGTCCTGAAGAACTTCCTGGCCTACCCCAGAGAGTGAAGTCAAATTTTGTATTGACCTTGAACCCAGTACACATTCCATTTCTAAAACCCCATATCGAATGGATCCTATTGAACTTCAGGAGTTAAAAACCCAACTACAGGAGTTGGTACTCGAGCCTCTCGCTGGTGACTTCCTTTGTGGAATGCACCAAAGCCAGACTCTCCGTAGGGGATGCCATATTCGTGCGGTGGTAAACTGATAGGTGTCATTATGACGTGCTATCAAAGATTGGGATATGAGTCACAGTTGAGAGCAACCTAATTCAGTAATCAAAATACGTAGCTTTCTAGGCTTAGCTGGTTATTATCGGAGATTCGTGGAAGAATTTTTTTTTGAATCGCTACTCCACTAACTCAGCTAATTCGTAAAGATACAAAATTCAGATGGAAAGAGGAATGTGAGAAGAAATACCAAGAACTCAAGAGAAAACTCATTTCAGCACTTGTTCTGACAATATCATCTTGGAAAAGCAAACATGGTAACTGACGCGTTGAGTAGAAGATCATATGCGAGTACGAGTGCGATATTATCGAACACATAAACTCATTTCGTATAACTTACAAATGATAGAGATAGAGTTAAAGACTCTAGGAACCCATGTGATGATGTCAAATATACGCGTAGAACCAACTTTAATCGATAAAGTTAAGGCTGTTCAAGCTACAGACTCAGAGCTGATGAATACGAAGAAGAAGGTGCAAGAATACGTTATTATAGAAGCAAGAATCGATAAAGAGAGGAAATCTCAACCCTCGATTTATTGGTCCATTTGAAATCCTCGATCGAGTAGGAACTGTGGCCTATAGACTCGCTATACCGCCAAGAATGTCTCGTTCTCATAAAGTGTTTCACATATCCACGCTACGTAAATATGTGAAAGACCCGAATCACATTATTGAATTAGAACCAAACGAGATAGCCTAAGATTTAACATCAAGATCTTAGATAGGAAGGAGTATGTCCTACGCACAAAAGTTATACCACAAGTTAAGATTTTATGGAGGAACCATGCTATTGAGGAAATGACCTGGGAGTTGGAATCGAAAATGGAAGCGAGGTAACCTCACCTTTTCAAAACACCAAGTACGTACGTCAATTTCAAGGATGAAATTTCATAAGGAGGGGAGGTTGTAAGACCCCAACTTTTTATAAATAAAATTGAATTTCCTCTAATTATTACTTTGAATAATAAGGTGTTAATTTGATATAATGCTTTGGTTATGGGTGAAATAGGCAAATTTTGCAAAATAAGCAAGTGGTTATAAAATATTCATTGTTATCGGAGAATATTAGTTTGGTCATGGAATATTCTTGCTGTCAGGGAATATTCATACGACGACGCAGCCATTTGTGGGCCCCATAATGGAAAACTGTCGAATGAAGAAAATGACAAGTATGAGTTTTTTTTATAAAATAACGACGTAGTTGTTATCGTTAACACTGTTGGAATACCCGGTGGTTAAAATACAGTAATACGCGTGGTTACACAGTAGCACACGACATTGCACATTATTTTTTGGATGATTGATTCTTACGTAAAAAGGCACTACTCAATAATTTTTACAGTAATTACTGTTCAATATTTTATTTTATTGATTCAATAATTGCTACGTTGATATTTTATATTATTGTTGTTTCAATAATTATCCGTGCACAGTATTTCCCATTATCGAATCAATAATTCATATTATTTAAATAATATTATTAGATAAAATTATTGGCAATTTCTAAGAAAGTTCTGCCTAGGAAAGGGGTTTTGTCACCTAATTGCACGCCAGTAAGGAGAAATCCTTATCGGAAAGCCCCCTTCTTTCTTGGGAACGACTTGGTTGTCATAATTGTGATTCTGTAATATTATTTGTGAATAATTAATTATTGATCTATATGATAAGAAAATATTTATTTTATGTGGATATAAATGAAAGAATTAATGCAGAGGTGTTTTATCAGTATTTTTGTCAGAATGGAGGTATTAAAAATAGTCCGTATGTTGATTTCGGGCATTTTCTGTTTGGAATTTGGAAAAACTTTCTTCTACAAAGATGTAGAGAATTAAATTTCCTATTGTACAGACATGAGATTCAAATTTTTTGGATAAAAGAGCTATTTGTTATGAATTATTGAAGTTTTTGAATATTGTTTAAATTTAAAACATTTTGGTGGAGATTTTCTAGAATGGGTGGGCCCCACTTTTGGTTAGTGAGAAATGTGCTAGAATTTTACTTTGAAAGTGGTGTGCATGAATAGTAATAAGTAAAGCCATCAGGTAGCAGGTGAAGTCTGCTTTGGCATTCTAGCATTTTCCTATAACTAGGGTGCTTAGTTAGAATTGAAAATCACACCAGTATCATAAGTTTTTTCTCTCTATATTATCGAGCGTATTTTTGTGAGTATTTAGATACTTTGAGAGTTGCTATTTAGTGCAAGTTTCTTCAGCATTATATCCGATATTCCAGTCAGAAGTACTGTTCTTCTGAGGTAAGGGATGTTATTTCTTCAATATCATTATACCGAAATATTGGTATAAATTTTATTATGAAAATTTTACCTTTTTATGTTGAGGTTACTATTCATGTATATGATACTATTCACGTATACGGCACTATTCACAAATACGATACTATTCACGAGGTATAAATATATATGATTTTTCTTGCGAAATTTCTACCTTTTTATCTCAGAGGTTACTATTCACGTATACGACACTATTCACGTATATGACACTATTCATAAATATGGCACTATTCACCGAAAAATAAAATTTTCTCTTATTTGTCCCAGATGTCTATTATGGTTACTATCTTTGATTGTATCCTTGTTTTTATCTTCATTCTTGGAGCTTACTCCATTATGGTTTATTATGGAGTATTTTTAAACTTTGATTATCTAAAGTACGAATCCTTAATTTTTGTCCTTTTATCTCACTAGATTCGTTTTTTAAAATATTTTTCACCATCATCAGTCCTTAATGGTGATACTTGATGAATATCTTTGGCCTTTAGTGCAAAGATGAATGATTACTTGATGAATATCTTTAGCTCGTAGTGCAAAGATGGACAGGTGTTGAGATGAACATGACCACCTGGAAATACAAATGAATATCTTTGGCCCGTAGTGCAAAGATGAATATTTGATTCAAAATGTATATCGATTGATGTTACAGGAATAAAATATTGATGATGGACTTTTAAATTTATAGATGATAGTATATTTCATTCTCTACTAAACTCTTTTAATGAATTGTTATTTTCACTGCTAATATTGATCTAAAACTTGTTGTCCATTATATTTTATCTGATTTGTTGAAGGCTAACAATAATTTTGTTGTTCATTATCTTAGTCATAATATTCTTTACTGGGCTAGTTAAGCTAACCCTTTTCCTTCTTGTTCCATTTTTCTTCTCAGGAGGTGAGAATTTAACAAGAACTAGCCGGGGTATGGAGTGATGGTTCAAGATAGTTGTTTTAGCAGTCCTCAGTATTTTGTAAAATAGTAAATCAATAATTATAATGAGGACTTTATCTGAGTGTGGATATTGTCTAGAAGACAATATTTGTATTTAAACTTGCAGTATATGTGTTGTCGTATTTTCCACGACAACTGTATTAATGAAGTTGTAGTTGTTTCTGTACCATGTATTTGGTGACTCAGAATGGGTGATGTATACATATTTTGGGGGTGTCACACATATGTTAAAAAGAACTGAGTAAATGAGCAAGCTTCCTTTTTTGATCGTAGAGTTAAGCGTTGAGTGTTCTTCAGCTTTTCGTTGTGAGCTTGCTTACTTTCTTGCATCTGCATCTGATTTGTATATAAGGTACCTTTGAAATATGTCCGTTTGAAGGCATCCGTTGAAGCATTAATTATATTTGACATTTCTGAGCACTGATGGTGACTTCCTGAAAATCTTCTGTTCAGTCGTCTGGCCCACTGACACAACAGACTGCTATCTCACCTAACACCTGAAAAAGTGTTTTCAGCTAACATATAGTACTTTCCTTAGCTTCTTTAATACATTTCTTTGTTGTATACTAAGGATGAGTGTTGGTTCACTGGGATTTCCGAGAGTCTCAACGTCTATAATCCATTCCATATTTTTAATAATTTATTATTTAACAAATGGACAAAGCTCGATGCTTCTGATGTAGACAGATGATGCACTACGATCATGATCGTGATGTCTTGTCACATTCATGCTTGATACAGACTAATATAGGAGAACACTATGATTTCTCTTAAGCACTGGTAGACTACGATCTTTGCTTACTTAATTTACAGACTTTACGCTTCTGAGAATAGGCTATGATTCTTGACTTGACTTTTCAGGAGTTTAGACCACTCTACAATATTGGAAGAGGCCCTCTAAAGCAGACAGACTACGATTCTTGAAACTTTACGATTCTACCTTGGCTTCTGCAATCTCTCGGATGGCTCGACAGACTACGATTCTGTTGATGCCTATTTATTACATCTCAAAATAGATCATCCTAACAGCCTTGATCTTTTCTTCTATGCATTCATTTACAGAATGATAAACATAAAGCACAAATCATCTTAATAATTGTGATCTATCATCTAAGTACTTGTACATATGTTCTTTGAAGGACTTTACATATAAGCATGACTACTTTTAACATCAAATTTAAATATGCAATACCCAACAATCTCCCCCTATTTGATGTTAATATAACCAAGGAGATTTGTTTCATAATCATCAATTTCTAGATGCAGTTGCTAGAAAGTAAATATGACTTGGTATTTTAGTTAGAAGCTGAAATCTCTAGAGAATAATTATGAATTTATTGATGTTTGTAGAGATAGATATTATAATAAAGCATAGTTACATCCATAAGAAATAAATTTCAACTTATCTCTATATTTTCTGCCTTTTGCTTCTTGGAAGATTGGCATGCTCTGCAGCTCTACTTCTCCTGCTGGTTTCATCTCTCCATGTATTATCTTCCAGCTCGCTTTGATTTAGCCTTTCTCCATGATCATGTTTATTCATAAAGGAAGGATCTCCAATTGGCATGTTCAAGCCAGTAGTGGTTACCCCTTGTGAGCTAGGAGATGGCTCTCGACTCTTTAGCGGTTGCGCCATAAGAATTTGCTGGCGCTGCTACTATTCAGGTCGTGGACTCTGATGGCGAGGATTTCTTGAGGGAGTGCTCCTTAAAGATTGAGCAATGAGTTTCCCTCTGCTTTCTCCTTCCCTTTTATTCTCCCTCTTTATGGCAGCATCAAGGGTTCGAATGTCTTCAAACAGACGATTCATGCCTTGGACAAGTTCATGGCGCTGATTCCTGGATTGAGCAATGTCTTCACGGTTTTCTCTAACCAAAGAGCCAATTTGAGATTTGTGCTTTTGTAGAATGGCTAAGACAGTGTTTGTTTGTTATATCTGATTTATAGAGTAATCTTTGAATTCTTTAATGGAAGATCGCAGGCTTGAGAAACTTTCCATGACAAGTTTTTTTTGAGTTTTTTGAGTCTTCTGCAAAAGGATAACTGCTTCCTTGTGCTTCCGGGCAGACTAAAAGTGAATTTGATACCTTTCATTAATATTATGGATCATTTCCTTGATGATCTCCCTAATCTTATTTATGAGCTCAGAACTCATATTGTGAGGAAGAGTGTTGGCATCATCTATCAAGTAGTTCAGCCTTGTATGAACAAGTAGATAGTGAGATTCAAGATTTTCTTGAATATCTGTAGTCACTTTCTGTGATGCGTTAGATAGCTCAGATTTATGGGAAGATCTAAGAGAAGCTCAAGTATTTTCTGGGTGCTTGGAGGAGAGGCTCTTGTATTTTGGTTTTGCAGGTTTGAGAGAGCAAGAGCAAGATCAAAGTAGTTGTTGGTTGAGGAGGAAGGAATGTCCGAAGGAGGTTCAGGTATTGGGGTTTGGGTTTTGAGAGGAGCTACTTTTGATGCTGGTTGAGTGGGTGACTCTACGATTTGAGTAGGATTGATATTCGTAGAGTGAGAAATGGTGGGAGATTGTATCAATATAAAGTTGGGTACACTACAAGATAAAGGGCTATCAACGACCAATTATATCAGCGACCGCATATCCGGTCGGTGCTATTCTTAATAACGACAGACATCAGCGACCAATATATAATCCAGTCGCTAAATGATATCAGCCACTGACTGCGATCGCTGATCGGTCGCTAAAACAAATTTCCCACCCAAAATTTGGCAGTAAATATTGGCGCGTAGTTTCTTTGTGACACGTGACACGTGAAACATGTCAGCTTTGGTCCTGGACCATGCTGTCTTAGCTTAGTGATCGGATTTGTCATTTCGGTAGCTCCTATCGGTCGCAGATATATCGGTCACTAATTGTGGTCGCTGATATGCACATCAGTGACCAGAATTTATGCGACGATTATCAGCGACCATATGCAATCGCTGATGGGCATCTGTGATCGGATATGGTCGCTGATAAACCTTTTTTTGTAGTGGTATATTTGGTTCATCAATTATAGAATATTGGGATTATATAGCTGGAAATTGGTTTAGTGGGTGAAGAATCACTTCCAACAATCTTGGAAATTCGTAGAATTGGTTAAATTTTGATGGAGGACAGTGATTAACTCCGAAAGATATAGGAATTAATTATACCTCATGCCCAGTTTCTGAAGAAGGATGATTAGTGATCAACTTCTGAGCAAACGTGAGGTTTCTTGGGAATCCATGAGCTAGCACTGAGATTATTGGATAGGATTTGAAAGTCCAGAACATGATATCCCAGGAGTTGAGAATTTGAGCTCTGTGATAGGGAATCATTGGTAAGTAGGAGAACAACTGATTGTAGTTTGCTCTCCTGTATCCATCCCAGCCCACTTCTATAATCTTAACTTCATCATCCTCTTCTTCTTCCCAATCGTCATTTTTTTCATTTGAAATTTCCACCACTTCAAATATCTCCTCATTTCTTGTCTGATCTTCAGCCCTTTCTTCCTCCATAGATTTCACCCCTTCTATTTCCATATCTTCTTGTATCTCCCCCTCAGCTGTAGTATTTTCTGGCACAAGAACTTCGAGAATCTCCCCCTCAATCTGATCATGCATTTGTTCTTCAGGCAACTCCCCTCAGTTGGAGCATTTTCTAGTGCAGGAATTTCAGGAAGCTCCTTTTTTTCAGCTATTTTTCTTTCTTTTTCCTTCAAGGCTTTCTAATTTTCAAGAACATATTTCTTGACAAGATTTCTCCTTGTCTTTCTGGGCTGAGCTTCAGCCTCGGTGCTTCCTTCAGCTTTAGCTCTGACAGTTGGTTCAGGCTGAGTTACTGCTGCAGTATCCACTTCTGGAGTGATGGTAATTCTGGACTCTACGATAGGTAGTGACTACGATCGAAGAGAGTGATGACTTCTTTATTTTATGGCTGCGTTTTCCCTTCTTAAGCAGCTGAGAGATGGTGGCTCTGTCTTTTTCCTCTTCAGATTGCTGCTCTTTTCTCTTTATTTCCTTTAGAATTCCAGTGCCTGAACTCTCTTAGGGCGCATCATTGGTTGAGCCTTGAGGCTCTTCTGCTGTTTGAACTTTCATTTTCCTCTTACCCTTGCTTTTTTTGATCAAAGCGATGGGTTCCTCTTGATTAATTTCTTCTTCTTCTTCACTTTCCTTCACAACAGACATGTTTCCTGGTTGCCAAGATATCTTTGCCTCACCTGTCCTTCCATTGGATTCAGACATCATTCTTACATTTTTTACAGGGTTTCTTTTTCAGTTTTGAAATAGCTGCTAGGTCATTCTTCTGTTGGGGTTAATGGGTTCCCCTTCATTGTCCTCAATTTTGTCACCCAAAGAAGATTGCAGGATTATGCTTATGTACCTCCCATAGAGCATTTTCCTAGAGCTCTTTGATTTCAATGAGCTAAGTATCCATTTCCCAATCCAATCTATGAGCAGAGCCCCATAGTTGAGTTGAATTCTGAAGCAGATTGTTGTCATGAGCTTTAGTTGAACATCATTTACATAGTCGTGGCCAGAGCTTTTATAGCATATGCACTTCCCAACAATGACAGCCAGAAATTCATACTTCTGGGGAAACTCTTTCTTCTTGTACCCCTTGACATTCTGAAACTTCGTGTGGTGCATCTTCTTCAGACCTTCATGGAAGTTGATGACATCCATAGATATGAGTCCCTTTGATTTGAAAGCTAGGGCTAGGTTTATATCTTCAGCTTCGAGTTTAATTTGTTCCCCCTTGACCCTTGTAGTGATAATGTCATCCTCAAAGACTCCACTGCTATAGAACTCTTTCACTAGCTTTGGGTAGATCCTTGTGTTGGTGCTCAGAGCTTCTTCAAGACCAGCTTTCTTTAGAAGAGATAGAATCTTATGGAACTGAGGGTCAGTTGTCTTGAATTTGTCAAAGCAGAGTTGGTAACTAGATATAACATTGGAAGAAACCATTAATTTTCTTGAACTTAGGTTGGTTGGTTGTTCTGAAAGCTAGGGTTTCTATTGATAAAGAGAGATATGAATGAGCTTTTGAAATTCTGAGATGAATTTTCAAAAAGCCTTTTCAAACTGTATTTATAACTTCCCTCCACACGATCTGCATAATTGGGCATGTGTCGAGTTCTGCTGGGCTCCACGATTTTAAATATTGTGGAAAGTATTGATCTGCCCTTAGCTCCCCCGGAGCTAATGTATCCTTTGGGAAGACTACAATCATCGAGGTTGTTCTACGATTGTTGAGTTCACTGTTGATTATATTCTATGATTTTAACATAGCCTTTTTATCTGCATGGTTAGCACAAACTAGAGCATAGAGTTTATGATTTAGCATACCTAACTCATTTATCAATTTATTAAATCTGGATTCATCTAAAGGTTTTATAAAGACATCAGCAAGTTGATTTTCAATAGGGATATATTGTAAAGATATAGTTCCATTTTGGACATGATCCCTAATAAAATAATATCTTATTTCTATATGCTTAGTCCTAGAATGCATGACAGGATTATGTGTTATTGCTATGGCACTTGTGTTATCACAATGAACATGTATAGATTTGAAATCAAACCCATAGTCTGCTAGCTAATTTTTCATCCATAAGATTTGAGCACAGCAGCTGCCAGCAACAATGTATTCAGCTTCTGCTATTGAGATAGATACTGAGTTTTGCTTCTTGCTAAACCAGGACACAAGTCTATTTTCTAGCAAGTGACAAGTGCCACTGGTACTTTTTCTATCGATCTTGTAGCTTGCAAAATCAGTGTGAGACCCCGAATTTTATGAAATAAAAGTATTCAATTTTTCTATTTTGGTAAATAGTTAAATTGATAAAAGTTTAACGTTAAGGGTAATATGTGAAAATTTTGCAAAGTATGCAAGTTGTTATAAAATATTCGTTTGGTCGGGGAATATTCTTTTTGTCGGGGAATATTCGTACGACGACACAATCATTGGCGGACCCCACAACAGAATTATTGTCGGAGTTAAAAAATGATAAAAATATTTTTATGAAAATAACGGCGGAAGTGTTACCGTTAACACTGTTGGAATACCTGGTGGTTAAAATACAGTAACATGCATTGTTGCACAGTAGCACACGGTATTTCACAGTATTTTTGAATTATTGATTCTTACGTAAGAAGACACTACTCAATAATTGTTACATTAATTACTGTTTAATATTTTACAAGTCCATGCGCCATATCCCAGATTTTCCTAAAGGCTCTAGAGAGTTTGCCAAAGACTCTCGTAGGAAGCGGCATACACTTTCACCTTTGTATAGGTGACCTCATCAAGTGTATACTAACATACACCACTCTTTAGGGATATAAGTTTCATTAAGAATCTAAATGATTCATCCTATCATAATTTGTCAGTAAGCACCACATACACACAAGGAGAAATATAAATAATTTTAGTGCTTTAATTAAATAATTACATGACTTGTTGTTACCCATTGAACCCAATTTATGGGATCTCCAATCACATGGGTTGGGTTTCCATCATATATTATTTACTCAAGATATTGGTAATAGTCCCATCCCTCTGGATGATTCTTGCACTACCTTTTTACTCAATCCCTTAGTAAGCGGATCCGCTAGGTTCTTTTCAGACCTCACAAATTCCATGGAAACAACCCCATTACTGATCAGTCCTCGTACAATATTATGCCCCAAGCGAATATGTCTCTGTTTTCCATTATAAACATAGTTCATTTCCCTACCAATAGCAGCTTGAGAATCACAATACAAAGACATAGAAGGAATTGGTGTGAAACCCCAGATTTTATGAATAAAGATTTAAATTTCTCAAAATATTTTTTTTGAATATTATGGTGTGAATTTGATATAATGTTATAGTTGTGGGTAATATTTATAAATTTTGCAAAGTAAGCAAGTGGTTATATAATATTCGATTGGTCGGAGAATATTCGTTTTAACAGGGAATATTCGTACGACGGCACAATCATTAGTGGACCCCACAACAGAAGTATTGTCGTAGTAAGAAAATGACAGAATTATCTTTTTATAAAAATATCGGCGAAAGTGTTACCATTAAAACTATTGAACTACCCGGTAGTAAAAGTACAGTAATACGCGTGGTTGCATAGTAACACACGGTATTGGTTATTGATGCTTACGTGAGAAGTCACTCAGTTATACTCAATTATTGCTACAGTAATTGATGCATCATATCTCTCATATTATTGATTCAATTATTGTCACAGTATCGTCTGCATAATATGTTATATTATTAAATCAATAATTGAGACGACAAATTTATTCATATTATTAAATTGCAATATTTACAATGTCTAGAAGTTTTGTCAAGGAGAGGTTTAGTCATCTAATTGCACGCCAATAAGAAGAAATCCTTATCGGAAAGCCCCCTCTTTCCTGGGAACGACCTGGTTGTTAAATATTGTGAGTTATAATATTAATGATGAATAAGTTCGTGTTGATTAAAGATGAAATTGATAGTTCCATTGTGTTGGAATTATTAGTGTTAGTGAAAATCGACATTTATTTCGATATTAATTGATGTCTGGAAGTTATACTGATCAGTCGGGTAATTAATCGGATAAATAAGCAATTAATTGATATTAATTCACATGATTATAACTATTTGTTCATATGTGTGTACTATTGATTCACATTCTTGTACTATTAAGGGAGTTGGTGCAAGATTGATAATACTTGCATGACTAAGTTAAAAATGGAGGAATAGATGGAGGTACTATACTATAATTCGTATTTTCACATGATTATAACTATTGATTCACATAATTGAACTATTGATTCACATCATTTACTATTAGGGGAGGTGGTGCAAGTTTGATAGTGGTGCAAGTTTGATAATACTTGCAGGACTAAATTAAAAATGAAAGAAAAGTTGAAGGTATTGTACTGTAATATTTTGAGCCCCAAAACGTGTAATTATCAAAACTATATTTTTCTATAAATAGAAGCTCATTCTTCCTTCATTTCTCACCAATTCACTAAAGTTATAGAGCAATTATTATATAGAGAAATTATAGAGAGAAAGAAGAAGAGAAGTCTAATACCTCACTATTCCAGTATCCAGTTTCTTTCAAAGGTAAGGGGTATTATTTCTTTCGTATTCATGAAGAGAGCTTATGTTATTCCATTCTTTATTATTATGTTGGAATAACCTGTCTATGCGAAGTACCGCATATATGGTGAAATTCTTCTATTATTCCATTCTTTATTATTCTGTTAGAATATCCTGTCTGTGCGAATTACGCTAGACCTGGTTCCATTCTTTATTATACTGTTGGAATAACATATATGTGCGGTCTATCACATGCATGGTGAATTCTTTGTTATTCCATTCTTTATTATTATGTTGGAATAACTTATCTATGTGGATTATCACATGCATGGTGAATGATCCTTCGTATTCATTCCTTATTAAATTATAGAAATGATCTGTCTACGTGGATTACCGCATGGCGGGTGAAAATCCATTTGCAGTTTCATATATTCTATGATACTCATTTGGTTAAAGTTTTGGCTTATATACTCCATAAAATTAGTAGAATATCATGGATATTTGCGCTTCATCCGGTATCTTTTCACAGAAATATTCTTCTGAGCATTCTTGAATTTTACTCCACAAAGCAGTATCATGTTGACAATTTGGACGTAATTGATTTCAAGATAAATTAACTTATAAATCTTTAAAATTTATTCTTGAACTTGTTTTATAGAATTATTATGTCATTGTCATCATCATCATGCTTATATTGTGATGAAAGTCATCTTTGGCTTACGTGCATAGAGGGACTTGGTATGATTATGACCAGGGATTATTCTGTATAATCATGACCTGTAATGTTATAAATGATGTGGTAAAAGTCCTCAGTAGACTGTAGTGCATTGATGGATAGTTTTTGGTATGATTATGACCAGGGATTATTCGGTATAGTCATGACCATTGATGATTTAATGAATATCCTTGGCCCGTAATGTAGGGATGACTCGATGATGTGGTTTATTTATTAAGTTGAGTCTCAGCGATAAAAATTGATGAAAACATTTTAAATCATAGAAGATAGTAGATATCATGCTTTACTTGACTCTTCTAATGGATTGCTTATTTTGCTGCAGTTAAACTTGATGTCTATTGTATTTTATCAATTTAACATTGTTGAAGGCTAATGATAATTTATTCTGCATTATCTTAGTCATAATATTTTTTACTGGGCTAGTTGAGCTCACCCTTTCTTTCACTGTTCTCTTCAGAAAATGAGAATATAGCTGGGACGATTCGGGGAATGGAGTGATGGTCCAGATGATAGCATTAGTAGTCCTCACTATTTTGTTAAATAGTGTGACAATAAATATAATGAGGACTCCTTTGAGTGTGGATATTATCTAGATGACAATATTCTTATTAAAACTCTTAGTTTATGTTTTGTCGTATTTTACACGACAGTTGTATTATTAAGTTGTATTTGAATTTTGTACCATGTATTAGGCGACTCAAGATGGGTGATGTATACCTATTTTGGGGACGTCACAGTTGGTTACAAAGCTTAGGAATATGATCCCTGGTTGAGATGTGAGACAAGAACTAGGAGGGGAGAGACGGGGAATTCCTTCACTAGTATGACCTACCTAAGTTTATTTTGTATTTAATTGGTCGGTCAGAGTATAAGGATAATATGTAATATGATAATTAACCCTTGTTTGTGGCAGTATTTGAAAATGGCATCCGAAAATGTTGAGATAAGAAATGAAGCACATGAGTCCATTGAGTCACCACAGATTAATACCCAGGATAATGTGCAACAGGAAGACAATAATCCTTAGGTAAATAACAACACCGATCAGATGATGAACGATGAAATGTTCAGAGGCTTTATGCAATTCATGCAACATCAAGCCAGAGAGACTCCTGTTCAAAATGCAGGTGGAAACACTAGTAACCCACGGTCGGTCACCGCTAAGCAGTTCAAGGAGCTGGGACCACCGGAGTTTTTGGGAAAGACAGAACCACTTAAGGCGGAGACGTGGTTAAAGAAGATCACCAAGATATTTGATGTCTTGGGATGCTCCGAGGAGAAAAAGGTTCCCTTTGCCACCTTTATGTTGCGTGAAGAGGCAGATTACTGGTGGAAATCTGTAAAACGTACCCAGCCTGATGCACTCAAAATGTCTTGGGAGAAGTTCCAAGAGTTGTTCAACGACAAGTACTTTCCCGAAAGTATTCGTCACATGAAGGAGGTGGAATTCATCAAGTTGGAACAAAAGAATATGATCGTGTCTCAATACGAGGCTAAATTTGCGGAGTTATCCCGGTTTGCATCCCATTTGATCGATAATGAGGAGCGAATGATGCAAATGTTTCTAACAGGTTTGAAACCTGATATACGTCAATACCTCATTTCTCATAAAATTTGTTTATATTTAGATGTAGTGAATAGGGCTCAATTATTGGAGCGCGATAATGAGCCAGCCCAACGAAGGATAACGAGCAACAACACGATAATAATCGTATCGGTGGCAACGACCATCGGAACAATGATAACCATCATGGGCGAAATTATCATGCCAAGAATGGTAACCACTTCGGTGGTAATCATGGCCAAGATAATAGGAGTGGTAATTTCAAGAAGAGAAGGTTCAACAATGATGGAAAGATAGCAGCACCAACACCCGTTTTCAAGGAAGGAGAACGACCACCAATTGTATGCTTCAAATGCGGAGGGGAGGGACATATCAGTCCTAACTGCGTGATGCAGTCCAAAGCATGTTACAATTATGGAAAATAAGGTCACCTAACCCAATTTTGTCGTGCACCAAAGTCAAGTCCAGCTGGGACGTTGGCACCAATGGCGGATACAAACAAAACAAAGTCGGTAGTTTCAGGGAGAGCATTTGTCGTAACCTCCCAAAAAGCGAGGAATCCGAATGAGGTGATCACGGGTAAGCTAATCATAAATTCTTGCAAAGTCTATACCTTATTAGATATCGGTTCTACCCATTATTTTATCTCTCTTTCTTGCGCTCAACATTTAAATTTGACCCCAGAGAAGTTAGACTTTGACTTATTTGTTGAAACTTCGTTAGCAGAAACCTTCATTACCTCCACTATTTATAAGTCTTGTTTGATTCAAATCGACACTTTCATGTTACCTGTCGATCTTATCTCTTTGAAAATACTTGCCTTTGATGCGATTTTAGGAATCGATTGGTTAGCTACTCATTATGCTTTTCGTAAGGTTGTTAGCTTTCATATTCCTAACCAACCTGTTATGCAAATTCAAGCAACCAAACCACTAAAGTCAATCACTGTCATATCAAGTCATAAGTAAAGAGTCCCGAGCCTTTATCTGGTAACTTTTTTGTGTGGAATGTACCGAAGCCAGACTTTTCGTAGGCGATGCTGTGAATGACGGTGGCAAGTTGATATGTATCAATGTGACGTACTATCCAAGTCTTGGATGAGATTCGCAGTTTTGAATGATATTTCTATTGTTAATAAATTTCCTGACGTATTCTTGAAGAACTTCCTAGCCTACCCCTAGAGCGTGAAATCAAATTTTGTATTGACCCCAGTACAAAACTCATTTCTAAAACCCTTAAATATTTCTTCAACCAAAACGAACGTATCATGCGCCAAAGATGTTGGCTCGAGCTATTGAAGACTACGATTATATCATTCAATATCATCGTGGAAGAGCGAACGTGGTAGCTGATGTGTTGAGTAGAAGATCGTATGCGTTTACGAGTGCGATGTTGTTAACACAAAAACCCATTTTGTATAACTTACAAATGATGAAGATAGAGTTAAAGACTCTAGGGACCCACATGAAGATAACGAATATACGAGTAGAATCGACTTTAATCGATAAAGTTAAAGCCGCTCAAGCTACACACCTGAATCTGATTAATGTGAAGAAGAAGGTTCAAGAAGGCGTTATCTCAACCCTTGATTTAATTGGCCCATTTGAAATTCTCGATCGAGTAGGAACTGTGGCCTATAAACTCGTTTTACCGCCAAGTATGTCGCGTGTTCATAACATTTTTCACGTATCGTTGTTAGTAAAAACTTAGTCTTGGGGGACTTTGGAGCCAAATTTCGGAATAATTAATGAATCTAAAAAATTATGAAATCATGGGGGTTTTATAGAGCATGTTACAAGCTTTCTGTAGCCTCGAAAACAGACTAATTCCGATAACGGATGAAGACGTTATGAAGATTTAAAGTATGTGTGTCAAAAGTTGCAAAATCTAGAAAATTGGAGTTAAGTGCCAAAGGTCGAGCGCCTAGGCACTAGGCTCGGCGCCTAGAATCTATTCTTGAGCGCCTAGGCGCTTGCCCAAGGCCAAATTTTGGCGCCTAGACGCTGGTCAAGTGTTAAGCCAAAATCTGTTCAAACGTCCTTTAGTAAATTGGGCATAACGATTTCATAAAAACTCTGATTGAGGTGATTCAGGATGATTCGAAAAGATAACGAGTAGACCTAAAACTTTTATTCTTTATATTTTGAGATTTGAGGTAGGTATCAAGGCCTAAAATGGCTATTTTAGGGACTGATGTGCATTCATAGGTAATCGGAAGACATCGGGCATGCACGTATGCAACATGTAAAGTTTTTGACGATAAAGGTATACAAGGTATCCTCACCTCTTTGGTATACCAGGTACGTACGTAAATTTCGAGGGCGAAATTTCATAAGGAGGGGAGATTGTGAGACCCCAGATTTTATGAATTAAGATTTAAATTTCTCGAAATATTTTTTTTGAATATTATGGTGTTAATTTGATATAATGTTATAGTTGTGGGTAATATTTATAAATTTTGCAAAGTAAGTAAGTGGTTATATAATATTCAATTGGTCGGGGAATATTCGTTTTAACAGGGAATATTCGTACGCCGGCACAATCATTGGTGGACCCCACAACGGAAGTATTGTCGTAGTAAGAAAACGACAGAATTATCTTTTTATAAAAATAACGGCGAAAGTGTTACCGTTAAAACTCTTGAACTACCCGGTAGTAAAAGTACAGTAATACGCGTGGTTGCATAGTAGCACACGATATTGGTTATTGATGCTTACGTGAGAAGTCACTCAGTTATACTCAATTATTGCTACAGTAATTGATGCATCATATCTCTCATATTATTGATTCAATTATTGTCACAGTATCATCTGCATAATATGTTATATTATTAAATCAATAATTGAGACGACAAAGTTATTCATATTATTAAATTGCAATATTTACAATGTCTAGAAGTTCTGTCAAAGAGAGGTTTGGTCATCTAATTGCGCGCCAACAAGGAGAAATCCATATCGAAAAGCACCCTCTTTCCTTGGAACAACCTGGTTGTTAAATATTATGAGTTATAATATTAATGATGAATAAGTTCATGTTGATTAAAGATAAAATTGATAGCTCCATTGTGTTGGAATTATTAGTGTTAGTGGAAATTGACATTTATTTCGATATTAATTGATGTCTGGAAGTTATACTGATCAATCGGGTAATTAATCAGATAAATAAGCAATTAATTACTATTAATTCACATGATTATAACTATTTATTCACATGTGTGTACTATTGATTCACATTCTTGTACTATTAGGGGAGTTGGTGCAAGATTGATAATACTTGCATGACTAAGTTAAAAATGGAGGTATAGATGGAGGTACTATACTGTAATTTGTATTTTTACATGATTATAACTATTAATTCACATGATTGAACTATTGATTCACATTATTTACTATTAGGGGAGGTGATACAATTTTGATAATACTTGCAGGATTAAATTAAAAATAAAAGAAAAGTTGAAGGTATTGTACTGTAATATTTCGAGCCCCAAAACGTACAATTATAGAAACTATATTTTCCTATAAATAGAAGTTCATTCTTCCTTCATTCGAAACTATATTTTCCTATAAATAGAAGATCATTATTCCTTCATTTCTCACCAATTCACCAAAGCTATAGACCAATTAATATAGAGAGAAATTATAGAGATAAAGAAGAAGAGAAGTCTGCTACCTCACTATTCCAGTATCCAGTTTCTTTCTAAGGTAAGGGGTATTATTTCTTTCGTATTCATGAAGAGAGATTCTGTTATTCCATTCTTTATTATTATATTGGAATAACATGTCTATGCAAAGTACCGCATACATGGTGAAATTCTTTTGTTATTCCATTCTTTATTATTTTGTTGGAATAACGTGTCTATACGAAGTACCGCATACATGGTGAAATTCTTCTTTTATTCCATTCTTTATTATTTTGTTGGAATATCCTGTCTGTGCGGATTACGCTAGACCTGGTTCCATTCTTTATTATTCTATTGGAATAACCTGTCTGTGCGGTCTATCGCATGCATGGTGAATTCTTTGTTATTCCATTCTTTATTATTCTGTTGGAATAATCTGTCTATGTGGATTATCACATGCATGGTGAATGATCCTTCGTATTCATTCCTTATTAAATTATTGAAATGATCTGTCTATGTGGATTACTGCATGGCGGGTGAAAATCTATTTGCAGTTTCATATATTCTATGATACTCATTTAGTTAAAGTTTTGGCTTCTATACTCCATGAAATTAGTAGAATATCCTGGATATTTGCGATTCATCCTGTATCTTTTCATGGAAATATTCTTCTGAGCATTCTTGAATTTTACTCCACAAAACAGTATCATGTTGACAATTTGGACGTAATTGATTTCAAGATAAATTAACTTATAAATGTTTAAAATTTATTCTTGAACTTGTTTTATTGAATTATTATGTCATTGTCATCATCCTCATGAATATTGTGATGAAAGTCATCTTTGGCTTACGTGCATAGATGGACTTGGTATGATTATGACCAGGGATTATTCGGTATAATCATGACCTGTAATGTCATAAATGATGTGATAAAAGTCCTCAGTAGCCTGTAGTGCATTGATGGACAGTTTTTGGTATGATTATGACCAGGAATTATTCGGTATAGTCATGACCATTGATGATTTAATGAATATCCTTGGCCCCTAGTGCAAGGATGACTCGATGATGTGGTTTATTTATTAAGTTGAGTCTCAGCGATAAAAATTGATGAAAACATTTTAAATCATAGAAGATAGTAGATATCATGCTCTACTTGACTCTTCTAATGGATTGCTTATTCCACTGCAGTTAAACTTGATGTCTATTATATTTTATCAGTTTAACATTGTTAAAGGCTAATGATAATTTATTCTGCATTATCTTAGTCATAATATTTCTTACTGGGCTAGTTGAGCTCACCCTTTCTTTCACTGTTCTCTTCAGAAAATGAGAATATAGTTGGGATGAGTCGGGGAATGGAGTGACGGTCCAGATGATAGCATTAGTAGTCCTCACTATTCTGTTAAATAGTGTGACAATAAATGTAATGAGGACTCCTTTGAGTGTGGATATTGTCTAGATGACAATATTCTTATTAAAACTCTCAGTTTATGTTTTGTCGTATTTTACACGACAGTTGTATTATTAAGTTGTATTTAAATTTTGTACCATGTATTTGGCAACTCAAGATGGGTGATGTATACTTATTTTGGGGGCGTCATAGTTGGCTTATATGGTATATCAGCCAATAAATTCCTTATCCACTATGCTTCTGTACCTGCCAATTTTAAAACAATAAATTTAGATTCCATAGTAGATCTAGCAGTACAAGTTTGTTTAGCAAATTTCCAAGAAACAGCTCCTCCACCTAAATTAAACACATAACCATTAGTGGAGTTTGTTTCATCATTATCAGATACCCAATTAGCATCACAATATCCTTCTAAAACACTAGGATGATCAGTAAAATGTACACCTATATTAATTGTTCCTTTTAAATACCTCATTAGTCGTGATAATGCATTCCAATGATCTTGTGAAGGATTATGTGTATATCTGCTAAGTCTACTAATGGCATATGCAATATCAGGTCGAGTACAGTTCATTAAATACATTACACTACCAATGATTCTAGCATATTCAATTTGTGCAATACCATTCCCTTTATTTTTCTTTAAATGAACACTTGAGTCATAAGGGGTTCCTAATGGCTCTTCATTAAAGAAATTAAATTTCTTAAGAATAGTTTCTACATAATGAGACTGTGGTAAAACTAACCAATTTGAATGTTTATTTATTTTCATGCCAAGAATCAAATCTGCTTCTCCTAAATCTTTCATATCAAATTTAGAAGATAAAAAATCTTTAGTAGTTTTCACAATTTTCTCATCAGTACCAAATATTAGCAAGTCATCCACATATAAACAAATAATCACACCACAATTTCGATTGAATCTACTATAGACACAACTATCAGATTCATTTGTCACAAAATTATTAGACAATAGAGTTTTATTAAATTTGTCATTCCATTGTTTTTGTGCTTGTTTCAAATCATACAAAGATTTTACAAGTCTATACACTTTTTGTTCTTCACCTGGAACAACAAACCCTTCAGGTTGACACATATATATTTCTTCATTTAACTCTCCATTCAAAAAGGCAGTTTTAACGTCTATTTGGTGGATTATCAATTTATGAATAAAAGCCAGAGCAATTAAAATTTTTATAGTTGCTAATTTAGTTACTGGTGAGTAATTGTCAAAATAATCAAAACCTTCCTTTTGAGTAAACCCTTTTGCTACAAGTCTTGCCTTAAATTTATCAATAGACCCATCAGCTTTTAACTTCTTTTTAAACATTCATTTACATCTAATAGGTTTACATCCTCTATGCAAATTAACTAGTTCCCATGTATGGTTAGACATAATAGAGTCTAGTTCACTATTAATAGCATCCTTCCAAAAATTTGCATCAATAGATTTCATTGCTTCTTCATAAGTTTTAGGGTCATCTTTAGTTATGAAAGCAGTTATAAAATCTGGACCAAAAGTTTTCTCAAAACGTTGTCTTTTACTTCTAGTAGATGCAGGTCATCTTTCCTTTTAAGATGTTCAGTAGAAGAAGGATTGCTCTCATCTCTTATTTTCATTGGAAATATATTTTTCAAAAATTCTTCATCTTTTGTTTCCAAAATTGAATTATTTTGATAATTATTAGTTGCATCTTTAATTACCAAAAAATTATAAGCAACACTATTAGAAGCATATCCAATAAAAATGCAATCCATTGTTTTAGGTCCAATTTTATTCCTTTTAAATTCTGGTATAGCTACTTTAGCTAAACACTCCCACACTTTAAGATGCCCCAAATTAGGTGCATGTTTCTTCCATAAATGATATGGTGTAGATTCTATGTTTTTATGTGGAACTCTATTTAAAATATGATTTGCAGAAAGGCAAGCTTCTCCCCACATATTAGGAGGTAAACCAGAACTAATTAACATAACATTTATCATATCTTTAAGTATTCTATTTTTTCTTTCTACAACTCCATTGGACTATGGAGAATAAGGAGGAGAAGTTTCATGTATAATTCCATTTAGTTCACAAAATTTTTTAAGACTTCCTGAATCATATTCACCTCCACGATCAGATCTAAGTCTTTTAATTTTTCTTTCTAACTGATTTTCAACTTCCACTTTATATTTAATAAACATTTCTTCCGCTTCATCTTTAGAGGAAAGTAGATAAATTTGAGTATATCTAGACATATCATCTACAAAAGAAATATAATATTTCTTACCACCTCTACTTGTAGTATTTTTAAAATCTGCTAGATCACTGTGAATTAACTCAAGTAGTTCAGTTTGTCTTTCAATACTTTTAAAAGGTTTCTTTGCATGTTTTGCTTCTACACAAATTTCACATTTGTTAAACTCGGTATTTGCAAGATTAGGTATAAGTTCAAGTTATCTCAATTTTTTAATAGAAGCCACATTCACATGTCCTAATCTAGCATGCCACATATCCAAAGATTCAACAATATAAGCAAAAGAAGCATTCTTATTATTCAATTCAGCAGAAGCATCAAGTACAAATAAACCCCCATTACAAAAACCATTCCCAACAAATTCCCCATTACGAGTAAGTACAAGTTTATCAGACTCAAACACAAGTTTAATGCCAGCTTTATTCAACAAAGACCCTGACACAAGATTCCTACGAATATCGGGCACATGAAGTACATCTTGTAGGGCAATTGTTTTTCCTGAAGTTAATTTTAGTAAGATTTTTCCTTTTCCCGCAACATTGATGGCTCTAGAATCCCCCATAAAAACCTTTTCTCCATTAGTCACATTTTCGTAGTTGAGAATTACGTCTCTATTCGCGCAAATGTGTCTAGTGACCCTAGTATCTACTACCCATTCCGTGAAGTTGTCAACTAGGTTAACTTCCAAGACAACAGCAACAACAACAACATCGGATTCAACCAAGTTCGCTTGGGGCTTAGGCTGAGAATTATTATTTTGTTATATTGCCCCTTGCGAAAGTGACACTTCATAGCAATATGGCCTGGTTTGCCACATACGAAGCAAGGACCTTTAGTGAAAGGTTTCTGAATTTGATTGGAATTATTGAACCTATTATCCTTTCTTCCCATTGATTTTTGATTTTTTCCTTTGTGGTTTTTGGACTGATAATTTTGGCTCTTCTATTGTGGCTTTTGTTCTACGAGATTAGCTTTGACAGTATGAGTTGGAACTACGTCTCCCCTTTCTTTAGCCCTGTTTTGTTCTTCAATATGGATGTGTGCCACTAATTCCTGCATAGTGAAATCTTTAGTTTCATGTTTAAGATTCATCTTATAATCTTTCCACGAGGGTGGTAATTTTTCGATAAGTACAGCAACTTGAAAATTCTCACATATTTTCATTCCTTCCCAAATAACTTCCCCCACAATTGTTTGGTATGTATGAATTTGATCTATTACTGATTTTCCATCTTGCATCTTAAAATCTAGAAATTTCCCCACAACATATTTTTTAAGTCCAAAGTTTTCAACAGCATACTTAGATTTTAAAACTTCCCAAATCTTCTTAGCACTTTCATACGGATAATAAATCTCAAACATCGAATTAGACAAATAGTGCAACAAATATCTACGACATGTACGATTATCCTTAACAAACATAATCCCCTTTTGCAGACTTATCAGAATAAAACTTTTCAACAATTTCAATAGCAGCGGGACTAACATCATTAACAGTAAATCCACATATAACACATTCTAAATTCATGGTTTCCAAATAAAACAGTATATCTTCAGACCATCTCTTAAAATTAGTACCATCAGCAGAATTAACAAGACAACTAATAGAGTAAATTGGAACAACTTAACCAGAAACAAAGAAAAGTCTAAGAATCAAGCTTGGCCTAGTTAGATTCCTTAGAAGCCCTCATATGCACTAGCCCATCCTTATTTCTTCAATCATGTTCCCAAGTCCAAGCTAACATTTACTAATATGCACAAAGAATGTTCTTAAAGTAACTAATGTGGGACTTTGATAAAACCAATAAATTTGAAGCATAACCAACAGATAAGAGCACAACACATTTTACTCTTCCACGAGACTTCTTAAATCTACTTCCTTCAGTTGTCTCCTGGACAAATATCAAACATTATTAAAATTTTAAAATGCACAAAATTCAGTTTATGGTAAACCAGCAATATTACTACATAACATTGCCAAAAACCAACTCAAAAGGTGACAACAGGAAGCTCATTTGGCAATATTGTTCTATACTTTTGGTGTTGCATATGAAAGAAAATAGAATCATGTTATGTTTTGTTTGCCAGTATTTTTAGTTTTTACAGTGCACAATGAGGGGATTGGAGGGTGGGAATTATAGAAAATTGTTGGATAGTCTATAACTAATATATTGGATTATTAGAAAAACAGATATTGGTGAGAAAATCCCATATTGACAAAATTACATTCATCCTAACCAAAGGTGAGTGAGGATATTCAATTCACAGCACCAGTTTTCACGAAAGTACTTAAAACAAGCAATTAAGAAGAAGAAAATGCAATGCAAAAGGTTACAGTGATTCGGTAATAAGAATATAAAAAAATTAAGGCGAGTGTTTCTATGTGACTATGTGAGGAACAGTGAGATGAGCTGGACTGAAGCTGCTGCAATAGTAGGGCAATGTTGGATGAAATGGGAAAACAAGGCAATAAGGAAGACATGATGCTTATCCTAATATGAAAAAAATATATATATGTAGATATTTAGGAGAAGGTTATTTAAGATGAGAGCATTTGAGAATTGACAAGTCTGGGGCGACCGGCATATTTCCACCTGGATAGTGATCGGCCGAAATTTTTAATTTTTTTGTTTTTAATTATCAAATAATTAATTAATGTGATTTATTAGAATTGAAATTTTTATAAAATACAGTGATTTAAGTGTCATTTGGATACATGTAAAAAATTTGATTGTACAGTCTGTACAATCCTATTTTTTACATGTATCTAAATGACACCTAAATCACTATATTTTATAAAAATTTCAATTCCAAAAATCACATTAATTATTTGATAATCAAAAATAAAAAAAAATATTCCGACTAGTCACTATCCCGATCGAAAAACGCATGTCGCCGCAGAAGGGTTCTTTGAGAAGAAAAATTCTAGGCGGACATTGCTTTGGCGACCGGTCGCAAGACCCGGTCAGTGTAGAATCACTCCTTTGAGAATGCTTCAGGAAATAGCTTTTCAGCTTTTAGAAGAAACATGTTAAAAAATTTCACCAACATAATGATGTGTAGTGATGCAGTCACATCACCGGAATCAGATAAATTCACAATTATACTGTAACCAACAAAAATTATCAAAGCAGAACAATGATTGATGCGGACTTGGCCACCTAGATAAAAAAAACAAATGAAAGGCCCAAATAAACATGCTACAAAACAAACCTCTAGAAATCAATATGCTTAGCAGCTTGCCAACAATTATAATTCAAAGGAGGTCAAGTCTAAACCTTTTTGAAACAAGACAACACAACTACATATTAGGAACCCAAGAACTATGAAGAATCCAAATATTAAACAAAGATAACAAGCATATAAATTAACCACCAGCATTTGTCGCAACAGTTCAAGGTTGACTGGGAGCGAACCGTAAATCCGGACTTCTTCGATTCGACTCCCGCTAACAACAAGTGTTAAGCCAGTAATGATCATGGAGGCCACGGTACCCCCGGTGCAAGTCAAATAGCAAACCGCTCTAGTATAGGGCTGAAGAGACTTAGTCGACCCGCGGGTTGAAAACTCCTCATTAACAAAAAAAAACAAGCATATAAATCCTCTTCTAAAAGACATACATTGTAACTGTGGACCTAATTAACTTCACAAAACATCATTCTCATTGGCATTTTGCTAAAGATACAATTTCTTTTTGTTAAATGATGTTGTTAATTTCGAAAAAAGATTTATTTCATTTGAACACAACAATGAATGTTGTCCAAATATTAATGAAGTTTAAATCAGAGCATACAACAAAATGATATGACAAATTAAGAAAAGTAGTATGATAATATTTCAAGGCATATGATAGTATTTCAGATACATGTACAATAGAAAGCATGCATAATTTAGAACAATGAGACCATTTTATAAACTGCACAAATTTCAAGCTACTTCAGTGCTTTTACAGAATTTCCTAAAATTCTAAATTTTTCTGTCACTTCACTAGAATGAAAGAATGCAATTTATAAGCACCAAGTTATTGTACAGAGCTTAAACAAGCCAACAATGAAATTGCAAGGTAACACTAACAACATTCATATGATTTTGTTAAAGGCTTAAAAACAACAAATATGTGAACAGATAAATTGGATTTATTCAATTGGATATAAACCTAGAAATTCAGTCTAAATTAAGAAATTGAAATAATATATCTGCTAGTAGACTAAGAAGTTGAAAGACAAATCAGTACAAATGAAATACATATACAAGTGAAAAAGTAAGATAGACATTTAACATGATGCTACTATTATAGCCAAACATACAATAACTGGTATAAAAACTACATTCAAATTCATGACCTAAGATAAAACAATAAAAACTAGGATTACGATTCCAAATTGCATAAATTTTTGCCCCCAATTCCTTTTCACAGCAAGTTGTGATCCCAATTCCTTTTCACAGCAAGCAAACGATCTGCAATCAATTTCGAACTAGGGTTCCAATTCCAAATCATAGAAATCACAGAAGTAATCGCAAAAATCGTTGAGATTATTTAGTTTCGTTGATCGCAGCAGGGGTGAGAACTCGTTGATCGCAGCAGGGGTGAGAACTCGTTGATCGCAATAGGGGATGAGAAAGTCGACTGATTATTTTTGCTTTGACTTGCCCTAATTGGGGGTATATATATGGGACTGACATTTTTATAAATAAAAGGAAATCAAGACCACTCTCTTTTAAAAGAATCTTCGAAACAACGTAATTTTAATAAAAATATATTATTTAAGAGAAATGATTTAGATCCATCCTCTCTCTCTATATATATCTACATATATCACTTGAGGTAATCACAATAAATAAAGTCAAAATGACTGATTGAACTGAAAACCTTCTTTTAATCTTTGGACTAATAATAATTTCAGAACTTAAACTCCGGATTCAAACCTTGAAACTGTTGCATAAACAAACTACACACAAAACCTTCAAATCCTGTAACTTATAATATGAAAATGTCGCAGCAACGCGAGAACGAGAAGGCTTCAGCTCAGTAGCAGCATAGCGTTGTAATATTTGTCATTTGATTAATCAATCCCCGTGGATGGTATACCTCTCCCACTTCTTTGTTGGGTCATATATCTGTAATAATTAACGAGAAGACGAAAATACAAATTAAATTTGAAAACAAAGCAAAACTCTATTTGTGCACCACCACCTTTACAGTGAATTTCACATTAAAGTGAATTTGAGTGATGTAGCTAATATGTAGAGAACTTCCATAAGTTTAGTCTTTCTAGAGTGATTCTGGGGAGACAGGGAAGTAAGGACCGGTCTAGCGACCGGCCCATTTTTTTTCTTTCTTTTGACTCTAAAAAAATTTATAATATTTATTTTAACTCAACTTTTTACAGAATTCAATCATTTAGGTATAATTTGGATACATATATCCTAAACCCTAAACTCAAGAAATTTATAATATTTATTTAACTCTAATTTTCCAAAATCCAATGATTTAGGTGTAATTTAGACCTGTTTTTTTACATGTATTCAAATTACACCTAAATGACTAGATTCTGTAAAAATTTGAGTTAAAATAAAAATTATAAATTTTTTTGGGAGTCAGAAGTAAATAAAAGAAGAAATAAAAATTGGGACCGGTCCCCTTAGAATTTTTGTATCGAATATAAAGCTAGACTCTTAGTTAGGACTTAGGGGACACAAAATAGAGCCTTGTGTTAAAGCAACCATGAGTATAAATGTATGTATGTGAGAGAGTGAGAGAGTGAGAGAGTGTGAGAGAGAGAGTACCTCCCATCTTGAAGCAGGAAATATATGCTTGTTCTTTTCGTACCAGTGCCTTTCAACAACTTTCCCAGCGTGTGACTGTAAACATGTAATACACAAAATTCATTTGTTGAACTTTGCCTAAACAGGAGAACATGCATATATAAACAAAACAGATAAAGATGCCTCGTTTTCATAACATTGCTTCTTTTAAAGAACAAAGAACATGTCCAGGTGGATTTCATTCTTCCCTGAGAAACATACACTAGAAGATGGGAAGGTTATGGTCCATAACCAGTTTACATGGACATTATTTTTTTAATTAAGAAGGTCTCTTGCAAAACACGTTAACTAAAGTACAAACGAAGTTTCCTGACCATGCGACTTTTTGGCTTCTTGACCTAAGGTATGAGGTATCAATTCTCCAACAGCCAGGCACAACTACCATATCCATAATGGAATTCACTGTAAAAGACATCTATAGTTCAAAAACATTATCTAGTTCAGTTTATCTTTAGTAATTTCTAATATCTACTCTATCAGCTCCGCGCTCTGGAATATGAATCAAAGTAAATGTGCCATACCTCATCCTTCTCGATTGTTGCATCAGCAATTGTTCGCACATCCTCATGTACATCAAAGTGGAAAAGCTGTGCAGATTAGAATAACAAAAACATTTGGAGACAGGACTAAAATTGAGCCGATGCCAAAAGAATATTACCACTGATTAACACGCGTGACTGTCTGTGTGTGACCGAGAGAGAGAGAAAAGAGTGATTTTCTGTCTCAGTTGTCAGATGTCATCCAGCCTATTATTTATACAAGACAATCATGGTAGGACTGGATGAAATGGATTCCTCCGCCTGCTCAACAGGCTGATACTCAAAGTAGTAATACATAAGCTCTCAAACAAGGTTTCAAAGAAGACTCTTACACCAACCAACACTTTTTAAGATATTAGACTTCAACCAAGTAAGAAATGGACAAGGCACAAGATCATTTTGGACATTCTAGATCAAAATCCTGAACAAGTTCTTCAGACAAGTAATCCACTCTGTTGCCTTAAGCGGAAAGTTATTGGAGTTTGAATTTCTCCAAAAAGTAATAGCTTCTTGATACACGGAAAATAATTAATTAAGAGTGTGTCTGTGTGTGCATAATCCCTCTCCCCCCTCTCTCCTTCAAGGTAAAAAGGTGAAAGCAGGAAATGATTTATTGAAACAGAGACGCATCGAGCTATTGTCTGATCCCCATGTAACAAACAATTAATATAGACCATACTAGACATCATTTTCTTAATATCTTCGAAACCACATAAAGCATTCACAAACTTCGCTTGCATATTTGTGTGCATTTCTTACAAATTGAAAGGTAGAGAAATTGAACATACCGGTCCACTTTTTCCCCTAGCCTTGTTAACAATCAACTCGTAGAAACTGTGTTGCTGAACATCCATGTTCATTAAAAAAAGGGGGAAGGTACAAGTTAGCTGATGCGACATGATTCTGACAATTGAGCTCTCTACATGTTAAATCTTAAAAAGTATATAACTTGAGCTTAAAGCTTATTACGTGAGGAATAATCAGATCTTCTTTAACATAAAGTAAATTCTCCACAGAAGCTGTTCGAATCTCTCGAAACTCTAGTGCAAGCTGTTGTTGTACAGCCCGGAGAAACTCTCCAATTCTATCACCTTTCCGAACCTAATAAAAATAAATACAACAAAGTTATAAGGAATGGAAAAGAGACAGACAGACAGACGAACAGAGAAAGTATGACAAGGGTAACCATTAATAACCTGGAGAACCCGCCTATGACCAGCGCCCCGGCGCTCTGATAGAGCAAGAATCCAACGCCCCGGCGCTATAACCCATCTGTAGTTACTGCCCATCAGCGCCCCAACGCTCCTTTCTCGTACAAGACTAGCGCCCCGGTGCTAGGGTCATCTACCAGCTACTGAAGGCCAGCGCCCAAACCAGTTTAAAAACCACCGCCCCGGCGCAGGGATCAGTTTTAAGATGTCGACTTCGGTTAAAAGACCTTTCATGTCCCACAATCCTATTTCTTTTACACTTTTAACTTATCTCCACCACTTACACACATCTCACCTTTTAGTTATTTCTCTAGTAACTGTTCAGCCCCAACACGTTAAGTAAACTGCTGGCACTGTTGAGATATCATATTACGATTCAATCGTTTCCTCTTCCTATTTGATTTCAGTTTATTCCTTCCAGATATAAGGTATGCTCTGCACCCCCTCTTAACCTATGATGCTTGCCCTTCTCATTCATGTTCATCTGTGATTTTCATACTTGGTAAGGCATAGAGATTGCATGGCACTAATATGACTATGGACTTATAATTTTGCATGCTAGAGCATTGTTAGAGTTTATGCCCTAGAGGCCAATTATTTGATATAATTGCTTAACGTTTTGATATTATATTTGATTGAATAAATGAATGATTTTATTATGGTTTTATTTACTGCGTTATATAATTGTTAACATAATAAAATTCCTTAGAATAGTGATACAAATTATATGGTTTCAAGTATGTGACTTGAACATGAGATTATATAATTACAATTAGTATCATTGTTCTTAAATGTCCCTAGTCGGGTATCATTGTTGATGAGACAACATTGATGCATTGAGACTAGTATGTGGATTGACTGATGACCAAATCTCATTGGTCATAAATATATGAGATATTAAGTCAATGCATAAGTACATGTTAGAGAACGATGTACTGGACAGACCCACCATGAGAATTCTATGTGGAACATTATGCGAAGTGTCATTAGAAATTCTCATAGTGATAATGATGTACTGGTCCTCCGACCTGAAATCATTATATTACTACACGGGAATTTATATACTTTGATATCATCAAATGTCACGAAAAATGCTCTTCCTGAAACT
This sequence comes from Panax japonicus, assembly GCA_020205505.1. NCBI lineage: Eukaryota > Viridiplantae > Streptophyta > Magnoliopsida > Apiales > Araliaceae > Panax > Panax japonicus. The sequence goes on along the minus strand of CM035112.1, from coordinate 22,083,210 downwards.
ACCGACTTTATTTTGTTTTTATCTGCCTTTGGTGCCACCGTCCAAGCTGGATTTGATTTCGTTACAGGACAAAATCGAGCTATGTGACCGTCTTTTCCACAACTAAAACATACATTGGAAGGCTATGAATAGTTTAGACTTATGTGTCCCTCCTCTCCGCATCTGTAGCATCTAAATGGCGGTCGTTCTCCTCCCCTAGAATTTGTTGATGGTGTTTGTGTTGGTGCTGCTGCCGACGTCTTCCCGTCATCGTTAAATCTTCTCTTCTTGAATTTTTCACTTGAATCATTTCTTTTATTATCTTGGTCATGATTACCATTGAAGTGGTTACCATTTCTGGCATGATAATTTCCTCCACGATGATTATCGTTGTTCCGATGGTCGTTGCCACCGGTACGAATATTATCGTGTTGTTGGTCATTGCCTTTTGATTGGGCTGGCTCATTATCGCGCTCCAATAACTTAGCCATATTCACTACATCTGAATACAAGCAAAGTTTGTGAGAAATGAGGTATTGACGTATCTAGGGTTTCAAACCTCTTAGAAAACTCCGGTGGTCCCAGCTCCTTGAACTGCATAAAGGTGACCAGTCGTGAGTTGCCAGTGTTTACACCTGCATTTTGAAAAGGAGTCTCTCTCGTTTGGTTTTGCATAAATTCTAAAAAGTTCCTAAACATGCCATCGTTTGTCATTTGGTTGGTATTGTTGTTTACACGAGGATTATTGCCTTCCTGCTGCACATTATCCTGGTTATTGATCGTCGATGACACAACAGTCTCATGTGCTTCATTTCTTATCTCAACATTTTCAGATGTCATTCTCAAACACTGTCACAAAATAAGGGCTAATTGACATGCCCTAAATTATCCCTATATTCTGACCGACCAATAAATAACAAATAAACTTAGGTAGGTCATACTAGCGAAAGAATTACATATCTCTCCCCTCCTAGTTCTAGTCTCACATCTCAATCAGGGATCATATCCCTAAGCTTTGATACCAACTGTGACACCCCCAAAATAGGTATACATCACCCATTCTGAGTCGCCAAATACATGGTACAAAATACAAATACAAACTTAATTATACAACATGAGCTGAGAGTGTTTACACGAATATTGTCTTCTAGACAATATCAAAACTCAAATGGAGTCCTCATTATATTTATTATCACACTATTTTATAGAATTGTGAGGACTACTATGACACCATCTCGGACCATCACTCCGTTCCCCGACTAGTCCCAGCTACGTTCTCATTTCCTGAAGAGAACAATGAAAGCAAAAGGGTGAGCTCAACTAGCCCAGTAAGAAATATTATGACTAAGATAATGCAGAATAAATTATCATTAGCCTTCAACAATGTTAAACTGATAAAATACAATAAACATCAAGCTTAATTGTAGCGAAACAAGCAATCCATTAGAAGAGTCAAGTAGAGCATGATATCTACTATCTTCTATGATTTTAAAAAAACTTCATCAACTTTATCGCTGAGACTCGGCTTAATAAATAAACCACATCATCGAATCATCCCTGCACTACGGGCCAAGGATATTCATGTAATCATCAATGGTCATGATTATACTGAATAATCACTGGTCATAATCATAACAATAATTGTCCATCAATGCAATACGGGCCAATAAGGACTTGTACCACATCATTTGTAATATTACGGGTCATGATTATACCGAATGATCACTGGTCATAATCATACCAATCAACAGTCCATCTATGCACATAAACCAAAGATGACTTTCATCACAATATAAGCATGAGGATGATGACAATGATATAAGCATTAATCAAACGAAATCAAGGAAAAATATTAAAGACTTTAAATTTATTCAGAGTTTAAAAATATCCAAATTATCAACATGATACTGCTTTATGTAGTAAAATTCAAGAATAATATTCATGTATTAAAAAATGATTTGGACATAAAAGAAATATATTTTTTGGGTGAATAGTATCCCGTGAACAGTACCCTATGAATAGTACTTCATATAATAGGCCTCTTGATTGAGTAGGACTATGAAATGCATGGTCATGCTCAAATAGTGATTTATTTCATATAGTCTACTCATTAATCAAGAAAACTCAGATTAAATTATGAAGAGTATGACACATTCCATGACTCGAGTTTAATCTAGGATATTAAGGTTAAAAGGATTAAATTGCATTGAAACATTGGTCACGAAAAGGTTGCATCGAATCATCGATCTTATTATTACTTGGGTAGCAGTGATGCATTACTAGATGTCGCTCACTGTTTATAATTTTATAATATGATTTTAAAATTATTGCCAACATAATAATAACCTATAGGGTCACACACATAGAACGTAATTTAAAATAGAATTAATTTAAATTTTAAGGATTTAAATATATTAATATGATTAATAGTATTTAAATCACGAATTTAAATTAAAAGGATAATTTGTATATATGTATATTAAATAAGTAAGACTTAATTAAGATATATATATATATATATATATATATATATATATAAATTCAGATTTTTTGAAATTAGGTTTTGATTAATCCCCTCTTTAATTACTATATATATGATATAGTAGCCACTTAAGGATATATCATAACATTATAACCCTAGCCGCTCTTAGAGAGAGACTAGAGAGAAACAGTTCTAAAATTCATTCCTTTTGGTGGCTAGTACCGTAGTTTCGTTTACTGCAGATCGTACGACGGTTCGCGGGGCGTTCGTGTGGATACCGTAGAGGCGCGATTCGTTTGGATTGCGTTGGAGATTCGAGCGCATCAATTTCAGAAGCATTTTTATATTCGGTATAATTTCTAACCACTGAATTAATTATTTTCTCATGGATCCTGTTGAGGGTTTCCAAAATTGTTTTAAATTATTTTATTTCCGCTGTGCGTTTCTGTGTCGAAACCCTACAAGCATATGGTGTCAGAGAAGTAATATATTGCCCATTAGGTGTTCGATATATTGCCTAAGTGAATTTCCTTTGCTATTTCCCACCACAGGCATGTATATCGCTAACTCTAATTATGTAGTTATCCTTGCATGTTCATGGTCTGAGTTTCTCTCCTAGGATAAGGGCTAATTTTACTTGTGGGCTATGAGTCAAGAGGAATTGCACATGAGTGTACAGAAATATCATGACATGGTTTCCTTTAATGTCATATTATCACATTTATGTTACGTGTTTGTCGGTATCACGATTATGGTTGCCATTTGACCATGTTAGTGATATTGTATATTTTTCGATTCCAATTGTGCAGCTTCATGATACTGCGTAACTACTCATACCCCCAACCAATATTTCCCAATGCACTTCTAATCCATATTTTGGGGGTAGTGGTATACTTATGCGCATACTTAGACACTTTGAACCAACTTCTAACAAGTGTGTTTTCAATTTTAGATTTCTCAAATGGCCTCTAAGCCCAAAATGTTCCCCTGTCTGAACGCCAAGATGTGATTTACAAGTTTATAGTCGACTACTTCCAAGCCCAGACTGCTATGCATGCTCAGCTGTACCCTGAAGTTGATCTTAGTCATTTCCCTACTGCTCCTGTTCTGCATGTGTTTCCCCCTTCTGATCAAGAGATGAGCGAGGATGAAGATAATGCGCCTGAGGAATAAGCTTGTCAAGGAAGTCCTCTATTTTATATTGCTATATTTATCGCATGAGGACATTGCTCATTATAATTTGGGGGTAGTTTAGTTTTATTTGCATTTTTAGGTGGCATGTTTATGTTAGTGTGTGGAAATTAGGTTGTGAGTATGTTTTAGTTTGTTTTTAAAACTTGATGTTAATTTTTTTTTCTCGTTAAGTGTTGCATTTAGGATTCAACATAATTCCAGCTGTTTAATAGTTTAAGTATATTCTGGGCCAATGATGAAACTGAAATTGCATAAACAAGTCTAGTAAGGATTGTTAAGCCTGTGATGTGATTTCTTGACATGATTTAAATCTTTATCTGTTTGAAACTAATATTATCATGATAGCACATGTTAAGAAATGACCATGTTGACTGATTAAGTCTAAATGGATAGATAATGAATTTCTAAAGGATAAATGCTAGTTCAATAAAAGAATAACAAGAATAGGTAATAATGGTTGAAGTTAGGCATGAATTTTAAGTTTGGGGAAATATTTGGGGTATAAAAGCTTTTAATATATATATATAATGAATAAAATGGAAAAAAGTGCAAAAAGCTCCCGTTAGAAAAAAAAAAAAAAATAAAGCATAAGTATCTCATCTTGACCCATGGACTTTGATAAGTGTGTGATTTTGGCTAGATCTAGTTTGTTTTTGAAGTTCTCGAGTTTATACTGTATGATGCCTTCCAAAAAATCTATTATGTTTCTTATTTTGCTTTTCATCTGTTAGCATGGTTGTTGAGCATACACGCACGATATCAGTAATAACAGGTTTAGATTTGATGATTGTTGGGATATTATTGATCTGTCTTGATATGGTGTACTAGTATGTTATTGTGATTTTTCTGAGGCCTGATGAGTATATTTTGTTATGTTTGACTACTGGAATTATAAACATTTAGATAGTTATAATTGCATTTGCATGGTGTATTTAGTTTTTCTTGTTGCATTATGTTTTGTTGCTCGAGGACAAGCAACGGGTTAATTTTGGGGGTATTTGATGAATGGGAAATATACCCATGAATTGGTTACGTTTAGGTTTAAATTGTTGTTGTTCTCGAATCTTTTAGAAGAGTTTTTATTGTGCTTTGTGTTTATTTTGTAGATTGAGGCGGAGGAGGGACAAATTGGGGATTTTAGCATGTGAGTGGCAAAATCATAATTTTATGGAACTACAGCTCCGGGGCGCTACTCCCAACACTAATCTTAGCCCCGGGGCGCTAAGGTCCAGAATTTTGTTAACCGAGGTGCATGCATGGAGCAAGATGTTGACTTTGATTAGGATTGGGGCAAGATGGAAAAAAGTATTTAAAAAGAACAATTATCTGAAATTAAAGGGGAATCAATCATAGCTGGAGATTAATAAATTTTTCATCAAAGAATTAAGGAGCAGATTTCCAATTGAAGATTGAAGCTGGAAGATTTCTTTTAGAGTTTCTTCTACTTCTTATTTTTACTTGTATAATTCTTTCGAGATGATTTTCATGAGATTGTTGGTTTTATTTTTCGTTATGAACTAATTTTCAATTAAGACTACAAATTGAACCTTGTATGTCTATGAATTAATTATTTAATTTAATCCAATTAGTTATGTCCAGGTGAATTGTTTATCATGTTTTGTGCGTATTGATTAATTATTTGGCCAATAATTGTTGTGTTACCCTAGAAGGATTCGAGAGATGAAATCTAGGGTTGGAATTGGACATGATAACATGTATGCTTATTTATTTGCATGAGATGAATAATTAGGATTGTGAATTGAATAGGAATATATGTTCACTGCAAGTAACAAATTGGGAATTGGAATTTAACGGATTTAATTTAATTATTTTGCATAGAAATATCGCAAGATTAATTGAATTGAATAAAAGTTAGTTGTTCACTTGGGAAAGGACTTTTAACAACTAGAATTCATGTTAACAATTATGGTGGCGTAATAATTGGGTTAATTGGATAATTGGTTTATAGTTCATAATTGGAGATATTGTAGTCTTAACCTTTATTTATTTAAATTAATTTTTAAAAGTAATCTAGTTTAATTAGTAAATTTAGTTTTCTTAATTTAACAAATTTTAGTTGTTTAAATAAAATTGAATTGGTATAGTACTAGTAGTTGGAGTTTATTGATTGGAATTCCCTGTGGGTTCGACACTTAATTTTACCACTTTATTACTTGTTGACTGTGTATACTTGCACGTATATTTTGATTTTGAAATCGATCAACACTAACTCTTGAGGTATAACCTTTGAGCATAGAATTTGTTTCTTCTAATCCAAGATTTTAACATATATCTCATCATACGTTAAATCTTCTGCTATCTCGTCTAGTTCTAATTAAATAATGTGGTTTGGGCCGTCCACATATCTACGTTACATCGATACGTAAAAAATGATATGAACACGTGACATACTTAGCAGTAAGGCAAGTCTATAGGCCACAGTTCCTACTCGATCAAGTATTTCAAATGAACCAATTAAATAGAGGGTTGAGATATCCTCTCTTCGTCGATTCTTGCTTCTAGAATAACGCCTTCTTGCACCTTCTCCTTCACATTCATCAGCTCTGAGTATGTAGCTTGAGCGACTTTCACTTTATTGATTAAAGTCGATTTTAATCGTATATTCGTTATCTTCACGTTGGTTATTGGAGTCTTTAACTCTATCTTCATCTTTTGTATGTCGTACGAAATAGGTCTTTGTGTTAACAACGTCGCACTCGTAATCGCATACGATCTTCTACTCAACGCGTCAGTTACCACGTTCGCTTTTTCCATGATGGTATTGAATGGTATGGTTGTAATCTTCTACAACTCGAGCCAACATCTTCGGCATGAGTTACATTAGTTTTGGGTGAAGAAATATTTGAGGGTTTTAGAAATGGATTTTGTACTAGGGTCAATACAAAATTTGATTTCACGCTCTAGGGGTAGGTCAAGAAGTTCTTCAGGGTATACGTCAAGAAATTTATTAACGATAGAAATATCATTCAAAACTGTGACTCTCATCCAAGACTTGGATAGCACGTCACATTGATACCTATCAACTTGTCACCGTTATTCACGGCGTCCCCTATCGAAAGTCTGGCTTCGGTCCATTTCGAGACTTGGAAGTCACCAGTGAAAGGTTTTGTGTAACAATCTAGAATTTCAAATTGTAATATTAAATATTTATTAAATAATATAAATATTTATTTAATGTGTCTATGGTTGAATTGATGAAATAAATATTATATGGATGTGATGGTTGTTGAATCTAAATTTATTAGAGAATTTTCTAAATTAAATTAATTTATAATTTAGAGAGCTGTAATATAACATGAGATGTTATATTGTTGTTTTGATTTAATAATTTAGATGTTATATTGAATTATTAAATAAAATTATAATGAAAATTATAATTTGGTGATATTTGCTAAAATGGTATATTTAATTGAAATATAGTATGTGATTAATTTAATTGGTTAATGTTGGATATGGAGATCCAAATAAATAATATGTAATTACAAATTATAAACTAAAGTGTTTATGTAAATAAATTAAAAAGGGTTTAATTTAGTTTTTGTCAAACAAGGCTTAATATATTAATTCTTTAAAAATTAAAGGGTTTTGCCAAACAAAGCCTTATGCCTTTTGAATTTCTAATTTTTAAATTTAAATAAAATAAATTAAAATAATAAATATAATATATTTATATTATGTACGTTAGTTAGTAACTGAAATTGCAATTAGTAATATTATTAAGGGTTTATCAGTTTTAGAATACGCGTTCTGTTAATTGGCTTAGCTTTTGTTTACTATACGCATTCTAGTGTGCAAAGCCTGAGAGAACTGAGAAGAGAGTTCAGAGAGAAACCTTTTAGAGCTTGAGAGAATTTGAGAAAGATTTTTCTGCAATTAGCAGAGATTTTAAAGCAACAAAAAGGTATTTCCATAATCTCCATATTATATATATATATATATGTATATGCATATATGAGGTTACGGCAAACTTTTATATATTCTGTGAATTTCAAATTTGTTGAATTGTTGCTATACAATGGGTTACTTGTGATTATATGAGTTTATGATGATTAGAGATTGTGATTAAACGAGAATTGCATGCTAATTTCGTTTGACAGTAAGAAGAAAATAATGTCAGTGTATATATTTCTTATATAGCTTATGAAAGTATTAATTTTAGTGGTTAATTTGTATGCTAAACTGAGAATTTAGTATTGTTTATGCTAGTTTGTTAAGAAATGAACATAACGTAATTTGAATGAAGTGATTTGGCCAAGTATAGAGATTACAGTGATGAACTTTGCAAAGGATGTTAAAAAAATAATTGAGTTTTGTATGAAAATGTGAAATTTAAATAATTAAAATAGTATACTTGATGTTAAATTGTTCTAATTGGTTGAAAATGTTAACAAAAAAATTTTTACAATAGTTTTGTATCAATTGTACATGTTGATATTACTATCTAGTGGGTGAAATTCATGTTTGTTGGGCTAAAGTCGGCTACTGTTCATCAGCCATCTCTACCTCTGTCTGTGCACCAGCGCAGCTGCGCTGGTGCCAAGGCAAAAAATGGTGCAGCCGTGCCGGTCCCGGGCCTTTGTATGGCGCAGCTGAGCCATACCCTGGTTTGAGATACTGACTTCTGCTGCTGCTGCAGACTTGGAATAGCAACATAACATGGGTTAGGGTTGTGTTAGCATGTCAAATGAGTAATGACAAGATTACAACAACATAGTGAAATGTGGTTAGTAATTCGAACGTTATAAAAAAATTGGTAAACTATGAAATTGACGTGTTTTGATTTATTAAGCATGATAAATAGTAAATATAGGTGTTGCGAAGATTAACACTTGGATTTTCTGATATTTGAATAGTAGCTTAAGACTTGTGTTAACATAACAAGTCTAACTAGAAATGCATATGTTGTGGTATTTTAGTATGTCTAAGAGATATTGTGGTTCTAAACCTATGTGTAGGTGATCGTGAGTTTAATTTTATAGCTTACGCTCGAGGCAAGTTTTCTAAACTTCTCTTTTTACATTGAGCAAGTTTTCTATCTCTACACTTTCGTTGAGCTAGTTCTATTATTACATTGTGTAGCATTATTCTTTTGATTGAGCAAGTTTTCTATCTTAAACTGTTATTAAACAAGTCAATTGTTCCTAAATTTCATTTGAGCAAACTTTAACTCTAATGTTATTGGAATTCTCATTATGGTTGATTCATTCTAACTTGTTTATAGTTAAGCAAGTTTCTAAAGTTCTATTCTTGTATAATGAACGCAGTTTTTGAACTCTCATCTCTATTATTGAGCTATTTTATTTCTTTGCATGAGTTAATACTATGTTGGGCAAGTTTTTAGTTTTCAGTTTGCTATCAGTTAATGTACGTTCAGTAATTTCATTTCTAATGTTATAAAACCCTAATCTTAGCTTATTTATTGTTCAAGCAAAGGTTTACCATTTTATTCATTTTGTTGAATACTTGTGCTCTATAGTTATTTCAAGCATGAGTTTAATATGTATAGTTAGTTCACCTATAATTCTCAATTGTTCTATGTTATGTCATTATTAAACAACTGTTGTGTTATCAAACACTATTGATTCAACTAGTCCTCTAGTTGATGTTCGTTAAACTTCAAATTATCCTTAAAAGCTTATCCAAACCAAACTTTCTTTGGTGCATGTGACGCCCCCAAAATTAGGTATACATCACCCATCTTGGGTCGTCAGATACATGGTACATAATTCAAATACAACTTACTAATACGACTGTCGTGTACAATACGACAAAACATAACTGTGAGTTTGAATACAAATATTGTCTACTAGAGATTATACAAACTCAAAAAGAGTCCTCATTACAATTATTAATACACTATTTCACATAATAGTGAGGACTACTAATGTTATCCTCTGGACCGTCACTCCGTTCCCCGACTAGTCCCTGTATGTTCTCATTTCCTGAAGAGAACAGTGAAAGAAAGGGTGAGCTCAACTAGCCCAGTAAGAAATATTATGACTAAGATAAGGCAGAATAAATTATCATTAGCCTCCAACAATGTTAAACTGATAAAATACAATAGACATCAAGTTTAACTGCAGCGGAACAAGCAATCCATTAAAAGAGTCAAGTAGAGAATAGAATCTACTATCTTTTATGATTTAAAAAGTTTTTCATCACTTTTATCGCTGAGACTCAGCTCAATAAATAATCCACATCATTAAATCATCCCTGCACTACAGGCCAAGGATATTCTTTAGTATCACGACCACGAATTATCCATGCACTACGGGCCAAAGATAATCGTGTTTTCATTAACGATCATGATCATGCCATAAAACAATTCATCTTTGCTCTACGGCCAAAGAGAATCCATAGCCATAATCATACCAAAAACTATTCATCAATGCACTACGGGCCAATGAGGACTTTTTCCACATCATTTGTAATATTACGGTCATGATTATACCGAATAATCCCTGGTCATAATCATACCAAGTCCATCTATGCACTACATGCCACAGATGACTTTCAACATAACATAAACATGAGGATGATGACAATGATATAAGAATTCAATAAAACAAGTTCAAGAATTAATTTGTCCAAGAACTACTAACGTTCAAATTGTCAACATGATACTGCTTTGTAGAGTAAAATTCAAGAATGATCAGAAGAATATTTCCATGAAAAGATACTGGATGAAGCGCAAATATCAAGGATATTCTACTAATTTCATGGAGTATAGAAGTCAAAACTTTAACCAACTGAGTATAATAAAGAATGGAATAACAAAAGAAATCACCATGCATGCGGTACTTCGCATCGACAGGTTATTCCAACAGAATAATAATAACGGAACTAGGTCAGGCAAAATTTGCACCGACAGGATGTTCCAACAGAATAATAAAGACGGAACCAGGTCCGGTGTAAAACACACAGACAGGATGTTCCAACGGAATAATAATAAAGACGGAACCAGGTCCGGTGTAAAACACACAGACAGGATGTTCCAACAGAATGATAGAAAAATGTCACCAAGTATAGGGTAGACCGCGTATACAGGTTATTCCAACAGAATAATAAGAAATGGAATAACAATAGTTCTCTTCATGAATAAGAAAGAATAACACCCCTTACCGTAACAGAAACTGGATATAGGAAAAGAAAAGTTAAGTAGCAAAAAGCTTTTCTTCTATCTCTCTATAGTTTCTCTCTCTAGAGTTCAGTGAATTCGTAAGAAAATAATGAAAGAATGAGCTTCTATTTATAGGAAAATGGAATGCATAGTAACTAATCCATGAACGGTCCAGATTGATTTACTTTAATCTGACGGTCCATATTTAAAGAAAAATCTTTTAAATAAATATAATATATTCTATTTATATAAAAAGATTTTTACTATGCAAATACTATGCAACACTATGCAAAACACTATGCAACACTATGCATAATAAAATATAATATATTCTATTTATAGAATAACTTTAATAAAGTATTCTGTTTTATATAAAAAGATGTTTCTATTTTATTACGTTAATAATACGAATAAAACAAAACGTCATCATCGCTATAATAATTCATATTATTAATCGACAATAATTGAATAAAACTGAGCGACTTCTCACATAAATATCAATAATCAATACCGTGTGCTACTATGCACAATGCGTATTACTGTACTTTTACTACCCAGTAGTTCAACAGTATCAACGGTAAAACTTCCGCAGTTATTTTCAATAAAATATTTTTGTCGTTTTCTCAATCCGACAATAATTCCGTTGTGGGGTCCACCAATAATTGTACCATCGTACGAATATTTTCTGACATAAAGAATATTCCCTGACCAATCGAATATAATATAACAACTTGCATACTTTGCAAAATTTATAAATACTACCCACAACTATAATATTATCTCAAATTCACACCATAATATTAAAAAAATTATTTTGAGAAAATTAATTCTTTATTCATAAAATCTGGGGTTTCACAGTGCAGACTTGTACTCTAAATACTAAGATGAACAACCCTATTATTTCAAGCATTGAAATGTTTGTGCACAATACATTGTACGAAGGGCTGATCCCCCTAAGTACGAAGAGTCCTTATAGTCATATGACTGTTAAAGTTGGAGTTGAAAGATTACTCGCAACTGTGGACATAGTTCATGGTCATATGACCCTCAGTTATATATATTCCATAATTTAGATTCCAGTTTCTGATTGTCATTGCTATAGTACTATTCAGTTTGATGAGCCTATTGTTGGCAATTATTATTATTATTCTCCTGTTGATTCATTGTTATATCCAGAGTGAGCAATTGTTTTGCTCACTCTTGCATAAATATTATTATTACAGCTAAAGTTGAGAAGATAGATGAGCCTTCAACTAGCAAAGAAAAGGGAAAAATATACAAGTGATAAAGACTTGTAATTTTATTTATTTTGATGATCTTAGACTTTCAAATAATGATGTGATGTAATAAATTTATTTTCGCACTTTTATGATGTTAAGGTTAGAGAACCTGGGATGCTTTGGGATTAAATGATGTAACCCTATTTAAAGGGAGGATTTATAGTTTAAATATTATTTTATTTAGGTAGATAGTATAAATGTATGGATAGTGAGCACCAAATCTTGTGGGAATGAAGTACCTAGATTTGGGAGTGTCACATTTGGGGCTCTTTACTTATGGCTTAATATGAAAATGATGAACTTTAGTGGTTTGGTTACTTGAATTCGCATAACAGGTTGGTTAGGAAGGCTAACAACCTTACAAAAATAATTAATTTTAGCATGATGATTAGTTAACCAGTCGATTCCTAAAATCACATCAAATGCAAGTATTTTCAAAGAAATAAGATCGACAGGTAACGCGCGGTTGCCGATTTGAATCAAACAAAACTTATAAACAGTGGATGTAACGAAGGTTTCTCCCAACGGAGTTTCAACAGATAAGTCAAAGTCTAATTTCTCTAGAGTCAAGTTCAAATGTTGAAGGTGAAATAAAAGAATAGGTAGAACCGGTATCTAACAAGGTATAGACTTCGCAAGAGTTTATGATTAACTAACCCGTGATAACTTCGTTCGAGTTACTCGCTTTTTAAGAAGTCACGAAAAATGCTCTTCCTGAAACTACCGACTTTATTTTGTTTTTATCTGCCTTTGGTGCCACCGTCCAAGCTGGATTTGATTTCGTTACAGGACAAAATCGAGCTATGTGACCGTCTTTTCCACAACTAAAACATACCTTGGAAGGCTATGAATAGTTTAGACTTATGTGTCCCTCCTCTCCGCATCTGTAGCATCTAAATGGCGGCCGTTCTCCTCCCCTAGAATTTGTTGATGGTGTTTGTGTTGGTGCTGCTGCCGACGTCTTCCCGTCATCGTTAAATCTTCTCTTCCTGAATTTTCCACTTGAATCATTTCTTTTATTATCTTGGTCATGATTACCACCGAAGTGGTTACCATTTCTGGCATGATAATTTCCTCCACGATGGTTATCGTTGTTCCGATGGTCGTTGCCACCGGTACGATTATTATCGTGTTGTTGGTCATTGCCTTTTGATTGGGCTGGCTCATTATCGCGCTCCAATAACTTAGCCCTATTCACTACATCTGAATACAAGCAAAGTTTGTGAGAAATGAGGTATTGACGTATCTAGGGTTTCAAACCTCTTAGAAAACTCCGGTGGTCCCAGCTCCTTGAACTGCATAAAGGTGACCAGTCGTGAGTTGCCAGTGTTTACACCTGCATTTTGAAAAGGAGTCTCTCTCGTTTGGTTTTGCATAAATTCTAAAAAGTTCCTAAACATGCCATCGTTTGTCATTTGGTTGGTATTGTTGTTTACACGAGGATTATTGCCTTCCTGCTGCACATTATCCTGGTTATTGATCGTCGATGACACAACAGTCTCATGTGCTTCATTTCTTATCTCAACATTTTCAGATGTCATTCTCAAACACTGTCACAAAATAAGGGCTAATTGACATGCCACAAATTATCCCTATATTCTGACCGACCAATAAATAACAAATAAACTTAGGTAGGTCATACTAGCGAAAGAATTACATATCTCTCCCCTCCTAGTTCTAGTCTCACATCTCAATCAGGGATCATATCCCTAAGCTTTGATACCAACTGTGACACCCCCAAAATAGGTATACATCACCCATTCTGAGTCGCCAAATACATGGTACAAAATACAAATACAAACTTAATTATACAACATGAGCTGAGAGTGTTTACACGAATATTGTCTTCTAGACAATATCAAAACTCAAATGGAGTCCTCATTATATTTATTATCACACTATTTTATAGAATTGTGAGGACTACTATGACACCATCTCGGACCATCACTCCGTTCCCCGACTAGTCTCGGCTACGTTCTCATTTCCTGAAGAGAACAATGAAAGCAAAAGGGTGAGCTCAACTAGCCCAGTAAGAAATATTATGACTAAGATAATGCAGAATAAATTATCATTAGCCTTCAACAATGTTAAACTGATAAAATACAATAAACATCAAGCTTAATTGTAGCGAAACAAGCAATCCATTAGAAGAGTCAAGTAGAGCATGATATCTACTATCTTCTATGATTTTAAAAAAACTTCATCAACTTTATCGCTGAGACTCGACTTAATAAATAAACCACATCATCGAATCATCCCTGCACTACGGGCCAAGGATATTCATGTAATCATCAATGGTCATGATTATACTGAATAATCACTGGTCATAATCATAACAATAATTGTCCATCAATGCAATACGGGCCAATAAGGACTTGTACCACATCATTTGTAATATTACGGGTCATGATTATACCGAATGATCACTGGTCATAATCATACCAATCAACAGTCCATCTATGCACATAAACCAAAGATGACTTTCATCACAATATAAGCATGAGGATGATGACAATGATATAAGCATTAATCAAACGAAATCAAGGAAAAATATTAAAGACTTTAAATTTATTCAGAGTTTAAAAATATCCAAATTATCAACATGATACTGCTTTATGTAGTAAAATTCAAGAATAATATTCATGTATTAAAAAATGATTTGGACATAAAAGAAATATATTTTTGGGTGAATAGTATCCCGTGAACAGTACCCTATGAATAGTACTTCATATAATAGGCCTCTTGATTGAGTAGGACTATGAAATGCATGGTCATGCTCAAATAGTGATTTATTTCATATAGTCTACTCATTAATCAAGAAAACTCAGATTAAATTATGAAGAGTATGACACATTCCATGACTCGAGTTTAATCTAGGATATTAAGGTTAAAAGGATTAAATTGCATTGAAACATTGGTCACGAAAAGGTTGCATCGAATCATCGATCTTATTATTACTTGGGTAGCAGTGATGCATTACTAGATGTCGCTCACTGTTTATAATTTTATAATATGATTTTAAAATTATTGCCAACATAATAATAACCTATAGGGTCACACACATAGAACGTAATTTAAAATAGAATTAATTTAAATTTTAAGGATTTAAATATATTAATATGATTAATAGTATTTAAATCACGAATTTAAATTAAAAGGATAATTTGTATATATGTATATTAAATAAGTAAGACTTAATTAAGATATATATATATATATATATATATATATATATAAATTCAGATTTTTTGAAATTAGTTTTTGATTAATCCCCTCTTTAATTACTATATATATGATATAGTAGCCACTTAAGGATATATCATAACATTATAACCCTAGCCGCTCTTAGAGAGAGACTAGAGAGAAACAGTTCTAAAATTCATTCCTTTTGGTGGCTAGTACCGTAGTTTCGTTTACTGCAGATCGTACGACGGTTCGCGGGGCGTTCGTGTGGATACCGTAGAGGCGCGATTCGTTTGGATTGCGTTGGAGATTCGAGCGCATCAATTTCAGAAGCATTTTTATATTCGGTATAATTTCTAACCACTGAATTAATTATTTTCTCATGGATCCTGTTGAGGGTTTCCAAAATTGTTTTAAATTATTTTATTTCCGCTGTGCGTTTCTGTGTCGAAACCCTACAAGCATATGGTGTCAGAGAAGTAATATATTGCCCACTAGGTGTTCGATATATTGCCTAAGTGAATTTCCTTTGCTATTTCCCACCACAGGCATTTATATCACTAACTCTAATTATGTAGTTATCCTTGCATGTTCATGGTCTGAGTTTCTCTCCTAGGATAAGGGCTAATTTTACTTGTGGGCTATGGGTCAAGAGGAATTGTACATGAGTGTACAGAAATATCATGACATGGTTTCCTTTAATGTCATATTATCACATTTATGTTACGTGTTTGTTGGTATCACGATTATGGTTGCAATTTGATCATGTTAGTGATATTGTATATTTTTCGATTCCAATTGTGCAGCTTCATGATACTGCGTAACTACTCATACCCCCAACCAATATTTCCCAATGCACTTCTAATCCATATTTTGGGGGTAGTGGTATACTTATGCGCATACTTAGACACTTTGAACCAACTTCTAACAAGTGTGTTTTCAATTTTAGATTTCTCAAATGGCCTCTAAGCGTCAACGAGGAGAAGGTTCTGGATCCGCCTCAGTTCCCCCAAAATTTGATAACCAACGGTTTGTGAGTGATGCCGCCCAAGAACGCTACAACCGTATGGCCACCCGCTCTCTCGTCCCCGAACACGATTTAAGGCCCGATCAATCCAAGGATGGGGACATAGCGGTCATGATTGCTGAGAGGAATTGGTTCACACTCACCGAACAACCCGACCCGGCAGTGATTGCAGTCGTTAAAGAGTTCTACGCCAATGTTTCAAAGCACTTCCATTATGGAGTGTATGTGAGAGGCAAGACAGTTGAATTTAGCGAGGAGGACATCAATGGTTGCTACCAACTACCTTCAGAGGGTCAACGCAATGAATATGCTAGCTTTGTGAGCCAAGGACCAGACTATGAAGTGATCATCCGTGAATTATGTTAACCGAGAACAACTTGGACAATGCATGAACGTGGCAGTATGACCTTTCCCCATTAGCGCCTCCGTCTTTATGGGAAGGCTTGGTATGCCTTCATATGCGCCAAATTAACGTCGTGCACACATGTTAGCCATGTCACCAAGGAAAGGGCCGTGTTGTTGTATTCGATAATCCAAGGATTGAAGTTGGATGTGGGCTTGATTATTCAGCAATCCATTCTGAGAGCTGCACGAGGAGGTACCACGAGAGGGTTACCCCATCCTTCTCTTATTTGTGCTTTATGTTCTAAGTTTGGGGTCAAATGGAAGTCGGATGAAATGATTCAATCCCCAATGTCAGTGTTGGACCATAAAATGATCAGCAGGTATAGGGTGTGGACTGGTGGAGCAAATCACCCACGCGGATTGGGCTTTATAATTCCTCAAGTTGCAGCTCAACAAGCTCCTGCTCCACCTACTTATGGTCCCTCTTCTGCAGCTCACCGTGGTGTTGTTCCTGATGCAGTTCGGCGTGAAATTGACGGTTGGTTCTACAATCTCGAAGCCCAAAATGTTCGCCTGTCTGAACGCCAAGATGTGATTTACAAGTTTATAGTCGACTACTTCCAAGCCCAGACTGCTATGCATGCTCAGCTGTACCCTGGAGTTGATCTTAGTCATTTCCCTACTGCTCCTGTTCTGCATGTGTTTCCCCCTTCAGATCAAGAGATGAGCGAGGATGAAGATAATGCGCCTGAGGAATAAGCTTGTCAAGGAAGTCCTCTATTTTATATTGCTATATTTGTCGCGTGAGGACATTGCTCATTATAATTTGGGGGTAGTTTAGTTTTATTTGCATTTTTAGGTGGCATGTTTATGTTAGTGTGTGGAAATTAGGTTGTGAGTATGTTTTAGTTTGTTTTTAAAACTTGATGTTAATTTTTTTTTCTCGTTAAGTGTTGCATTTAGGATTCAACATAATTCCAGCTGTTTAATAGTTTAAGTATATTCTGGGCCAATGATGAAACTGAAATTGCATAAACAAGTCTAGTAAGGATTGTTAAGCCTGTGATGTGATTTCTTGACATGATTTAAATCTTTATCTGTTTGAAACTAATATTATCATGATAGCACATGTTAAGAAATGACCATGTTGACTGATTAAGTCTAAATGGATAGATAATGGATTTCTAAAGGATAAATGCTAGTTCAATAAAAGAATAACAAGAATAGGTAATAATGGTTGAAGTTAGGCATGAATTTTAAGTTTGGGGAAATATTTGGGGTATAAAAGCTTTTAATATATATATATATATAATGAATAAAATGGAAAAAAGTGCAAAAAGCTCCCGTTAGAAAAAAATAAATAAATAAAGCATAAGTATCTCATCTTGACCCATGGACTTTGATAAGTGTGTGATTTTGGCTAGATCTAGTTTGTTTTTGAAGTTCTCGAGTTTATACTGTATGATGTCTTCCAAAAAATCTATTATGTTTCTTATTTTGCTTTTCATCTGTTAGCATGGTTGTTGAGCATACACGCACGATATCAGTAATAACAGGTTTAGATTTGATGATTGTTGGGATATTATTGATCTGTCTTGATATGGTGTACTAGTATGTTATTGTGATTTTTCTGAGGCCTGATGAGTATATTTTGTTATGTTTGACTACTGGAATTATAAACATTTAGATAGTTATAATTGCATTTGCATGGTGTATTTAGTTTTTCTTGTTGCATTATGTTTTGTTGCTCGAGGACAAGCAACGGGTTAATTTTGGGGGTATTTGATGAATGGGTAATATACCCATGAATTGGTTACGTTTAGGTTTAAATTGTTGTTGTTCTCGAGTCTTTTAGAAGAGTTTTTATTGTGTTTTGTGTTTATTTTGTAGATTGAGGCGGAGGAGGGACAAATTGGGGATTTTAGCATGTGAGTGGCAAAATCATAATTTTATGGAACTACAGCGCCGGGGCGCTACTCCCAGCACTAATCTTAGCCCCGGGGCGCTAAGGTCCAGAATTTTGTTAACCGAGGTGCATGCATGGAGCAAGATGTTGACTTTGATTAGGATTGGGGCAAGATGGAAAAAAGTATTTAAAAAGAACAATTATCTGAAATTAAAGGGGAATCAATCATAGCTGGAGATTAATAAAGTTTTCATCAAAGAATTAAGGAGCAGATTTCCAATTGAAGATTGAAGCTGGAAGATTTCTTTTAGAGTTTCTTCTACTTCTTATTTTTACTTGTATAATTCTTTCGAGATGATTTTCATGAGATTGTTGGTTTTATTTTTCGTTATGAACTAATTTTCAATTGAGACTACAAATTGAACCTTGTATGTCTATGAATTAATTATTTAATTTAATCCAATTAGTTATGTCCAGGTGAATTGTTTATCATGTTTTGTGCGTATTGATTAATTATTTGGCCAATAATTGTTGTGTTACCCTAGAAGGATTCGAGAGATGAAATCTAGGGTTGGAATTGGACATGATAACATGTATGCTTATTTATTTGCATGAGATGAATAATTAGGATTATGAATTGAATAGGAATATATGTTCACTGCAAGTAACAAATTGGGAATTGGAATTTAACGGATTTAATTTAATTATTTTGCATAGGAATATCGCAAGATTAATTGAATTGAATAAAAGTTAGTTGTTCACTTGGGAAAGGACTTTTAACAACTAGAATTCATGTTAACGATTATGGTGGCGTAATAATTGGGTTAATTGGATAATTGGTTTGTAGTTCATAATTGGAGATATTGTAGTCTTAACCTTTATTTATTTAAATTAATTTTTAAAAGTAATCTAGTTTAATTAGTAAATTTAGTTTTCTTAATTTAACAAATTTTAGTTGTTTAAATAAAATTGAATTGGTATAGTACTAGTAGTTGGAGTTTATTGATTGGAATTCCCTGTGGGTTCGACACTTAATTTTACCACTTTATTACTTGTTGACTGTGTATACTTGCACGTATATTTTGATTTTGAAATCGATCAACACTAACTCTTGAGGTATAACCTTTGAGCATAGAATTTGTTTATTCTAATCCAAGATTTTAACATATATCTCCTCATACGTTAAATCTTCTGCTATCTCGTCTCGTTCTAATTAAATAATGTGGTTTGGGCCGTCCACATATTTACGTTACATCGATACGTAAAAAATGATATGAACACGTGACATACTTAGCAGTAAGGCAAGTCTATAGGCCACAGTTCCTACTCGATCAAGTATTTCAAATGAACCAATTAAATAGAGGGTTGAGATATCCTCTCTTCGTCGATTCTTGCTTCTAGAATAACGCCTTCTTGCACCTTCTCCTTCACATTCATCAGCTCTGAGTCTGTAGCTTGAGCGACTTTCACTTTATTGATTAAAGTTGATTTTAATCGTATATTCGTTATCTTCACGTTGGTTATTGGAGTCTTTAACTCTATCTTCATCTTTTGTATGTCGTACGAAATAGGTCTTTGTGTTAACAACGTCGCACTCGTAATCGCATACGATCTTCTACTCAACGCGTCAGCTACCACGTTCGCTTTTTCCATGATGGTATTGAATGGTATGGTTGTAATCTTCTACAGCTCGAGCCAACATCTTCGGCATGAGTTACATTAGTTTTGGGTGAAGAAATATTTGAGGGTTTTAGAAATGGATTTTGTACTAGGGTCAATACAAAATTTGATTTCACGCTCTAGGGGTAGGTCAAGAAGTTCTTCAGGGTATACGTCAAGAAATTTATTAACGATAGAAATATCATTCAAAACTGTGACTCTCATCCAAGACTTGGATAGCACGTCACATTGATACCGATCAACTTGTCACCGTTATTCACGGCGTCCCCTATCGAAAGTCTGGCTTCGGTCCATTTCGAGACTTGGAAGTAACCAGTGAAAGGTTTTGTGTAACAATCCAGAATTTCAAATTGTAATATAAAATATTTATTAAATAATATAAATATTTATTTAATGTGTCTATGGTTGAATTGATGAAATAAATATTATATGGATGTGATGGTTGTTGAATCTAAATTTATTAGAGAATTTTCTAAATTAAATTAATTTATAATTTAGAGAGCTGTAATATAACATGAGATGTTATATTGTTGTTTTGATTTAATAATTTAGATGTTATATTGAATTATTAAATAAAATTATAATGAAAATTATAATTTGGTGATATTTGCTAAAATGGTATATTTAATTGAAATATAGTATGTGATTAATTTAATTGGTTAATGTTGGATATGGAGATCCAAATAAATAATATGTAATTACAAATTATAAACTAAAGTGTTTATGTAAATAAATTAAAAAGGGTTTAATTTAGTTTTTGTCGAACAAGGCTTAATATATTAATTCTTTAAAAATTAAAGGGTTTTGCCAAACAAAGCCTTATGCCTTTTGAATTTCTAATTTTTAAATTTAAATAAAATAAATTAAAATAATAAATATAATATATTTATATTATGTACGTTAGTTAGTAACTGAAATTGCAATTAGTAATATTATTAAGGGTTTATCAGTTTTAGAATACGCGTTCTGTTAATTGGCTTAGCTTTTGTTTACTATACGCATTCTAGTGTGCAAAGCCTGAGAGAACTGAGAAGAGAGTTCAGAGAGAAACCTGTTAGAGCTTGAGAGAATTTGAGAAAGATTTTTCTGCAATTAGCAGAGATTTTAAAGCAACAAAAAGGTATTTCCATAATCTCCATATTATATATATATATATATGTATATGCATATATGAGGTTACGGCAAACTTTTATATATTCTGTGAATTTCAAATTTGTTGAATTGTTGCTATACAATGGGTTACTTGTGATTATATGAGTTTATGATGATTAGAGATTGTGATTAAACGAGAATTGCATGCTAATTTCGTTTGACAGTAGGAAGAAAATAATGTCAGTGTATATATTTCTTATATAGCTTATGAAAGTATTAATTTTAGTGGTTAATTTGTATGCTAAACTGGGAATTTAGTATTGTTTATGCTAGTTTGTTAAGAAATGAACATAACGTAATTTGAATGAAGTGATTTGGCCAAGTATAGAGATTACAGTGATGAACTTTGCAAAGGATGTTAAAAAAATAATTGAGTTTTGTATGAAAATGTGAAATTTGAATAATTAAACTAGTATACTTGATGTTAAATTGTTCTAATTGGTTGAAAATGTTAACAAACAAATTTTTACAATAGTTTTGTATCAATTGTACATGTTGTTATTACTATCTAGTGGGTGAAATTCATGTTTGTTGGGCTAAAGTCGGCTACTGTTCATCAGCCATCTCTACCTCTGTCTGTGCACCAGCGCAGCTGCGCTGGTGCCAAGGCAAAAAATGGTGCAGCTGTGCCGGTCCCGGGCCTTTGTATGGCGCAGCTGAGCCATACCCTGGTTTGAGATACTGACTTCTGCTGCTGTTGCAGACTTGGAATAGCAACATAACATGGGTTAGGGTTGTGTTAGCATGTCAAATGAGTAATGACAAGATTACAACAACATAGTGAAATGTGGTTAGTAATTCGAACGTTATAAAAAAATTGGTAAACTATGAAATTGACGTGTTTTGATTTATTAAGCATGATAAATAGTAAATATAGGTGTTGCGAAGATTAACACTTGGATTTTCTGATATTTGAATAGTAGCTTAAGACTTGTGTTAACATAACAAGTCTAACTAGAAATGCATATGTTGTGGTATTTCGGTATGTCTAAGAGATATTGTGGTTCTAAACCTATGTGTAGGTGATCGTGAGTTTAATTTTATAGCTTACGCTCGAGGCAAGTTTTCTAAACTTCTCTTTTTACATTGAGCAAGTTTTCTATCTCTACACTTTCGTTGAGCTAGTTCTATTATTACATTGTGTAGCATTATTCTTTTGATTGAGCAAGTTTTCTATCTTAAACTGTTATTAAACAAGTCAATTGTTCCTAAATTTTATTTGAGCAAACTTTAACTCTAATGTTATTGGAATTCTCATTATGGTTGATTCATTCTAACTTGTTTATAGTTAAGCAAGTTTCTAAAGTTCTATTCTTGTATAATGAACGCAGTTTTTGAACTCTCATCTCTATTATTGAGCTATTTTATTTCTTTGCATGAGTTAATACTATGTTGGGCAAGTTTTTAGTTTTCAGTTTGCTATCAGTTAATGCACGTTCAGTAATTTCATTTCTAATGTTATAAGACCCTAATCTTAGCTTATTTATTGTTCAAGCAAAGGTTTACTATTTTATTCATTTTATTGAATACTTGTGCTCTATAGTTATTTCAAGCATGAGTTTAATATGTATAGTTAGTTCACCTATAATTCTCAATTGTTCTATGTTATGTCATTATTAAACAACTGTTGTGTTATCAAACACTATTGATTCAACTAGTCCTCTAGTTGATGTTCGTTAAACTTCAAATTACCCTTAAAAGCTTATCCAAACCAAACTTTCTTTGGTGCAGACTTGTACTCTAAATACTAAGATGAACAACCCTATTATTTCAAGCATTGAAATGTTTGTGCACAATACATTGTACGAAGGGCTGATCCCCCTAAGTACGAAGAGTCCTTATAGTCATATGACTGTTAAAGTTGGAGTTGAAAGATTACTCGCAACTGTGGACATAGTTCATGGTCATATGACCCTCAGTTATATATATTCCATAATTTAGATTCCAGTTTCTGATTGTCATTGCTATAGTACTATTCAGTTTGATGAGCCTATTGTTGGCAATTATTATTATTATTCTCCTGTTGATTCATTGTTATATCCAGTGAGCAATTGTTTTGCTCACTCTTGCATAAATATTATTATTACAGCTAAAGTTGAGAAGATAGATGAGCCTTCAACTAGCAAAGAAAAGGGAAAAATATACAAGTGATGAAGACTTGTAATTTTATTTATTTTGATGATCTTAGACTTTCAAATAATGATGTGATGTAATAAATTTATTTTCGCACTTTTATGATGTTAAGGTTAGAGAACCTGGGATGTTTTGGGATTAAATGATGTAACCCTATTTAAAGGGAGGATTTATAGTTTAAATATTATTTTATTTAGGTAGATAGTATAAATGTATGGATAGTGAGCACCAAATCTTGTGGGAATGAAGTACCTAGATTTGGGAGTGTCACATTTGGGGCTCTTTACTTATGGCTTAATATGAAAATGAAGAACTTTAGTGGTTTGGTTACTTGAATTCGCATAACAGGTTGGTTAGGAAGGCTAACAACCTTACAAAAATAATTAATTTTAGCATGATGATTAGTTAACCAGTCGATTCCTAAAATCACATCAAATGCAAGTATTTTCAAAGAAATAAGATCGACAGGTAACGCGCGGTTGCCGATTTGAATCAAACAAAACTTATAAACAGTGGATGTAACGAAGGTTTCTCCCAACGGAGTTTCAACAGATAAGTCAAAGTCTAATTTCTCTAGAGTCAAGTTCAAATGTTGAAGGTGAAATAAAAGAATAGGTAGAACCGGTATCTAACAAGGTATAGACTTCGCAAGAGTTTATGATTAACTAACCCGTGATAACTTCGTTCGAGTTACTCGCTTTTTAAGAAGTCACGAAAAATGCTCTTCCTGAAACTACCGACTTTATTTTGTTTTTATCTGCCTTTGGTGCCACCGTCCAAGCTGGATTTGATTTCGTTACAGGACAAAATCGAGCTATGTGACCGTCTTTTCCACAACTAAAACATACCTTGGAAGGCTATGAATAGTTTAGACTTATGTGTCCCTCCTCTCCGCATCTGTAGCATCTAAATGGCGGCCGTTCTCCTCCCCTAGAATTTGTTGATGGTGTTTGTGTTGGTGCTGCTGCCGACGTCTTCCCGTCATCGTTAAATCTTCTCTTCTTGAATTTTCCACTTGAATCATTTCTTTTATTATCTTGGTCATGATTACCACCGAAGTGGTTACCATTTCTGGCATGATAATTTCCTCCACGATGGTTATCGTTGTTCCGATGGTCGTTGCCACCGGTACGATTATTATCGTGTTATTGGTCATTGCCTTTTGATTGGGCTGGCTCATTATCGCGCTCCAATAACTTAGCCCTATTCACTACATCTGAATACAAGCAAAGTTTGTGAGAAATGAGGTATTGACGTATCTAGGGTTTCAAACCTCTTAAAAAACTCCGGTGGTCCCAGCTCCTTGAACTGCATAAAGGTGATAAGTCGTGAGTTGCCAGTGTTTACACCTGTATTTTGAAAAGGAGTCTCTCTCGTTTGGTTTTGCATAAATTCTAAAAAGTTCCTAAACATGCCATCATTTGTCATTTGGTTGGTATTGTTGTTTACACGAGGATTATTGCCTTCCTGCTGCACATTATCCTGGTTATTGATTGTCGATGACACAACAGTCTCATGTGCTTCATTTCTTATCTCAACATTTTCATATGTCATTCTCAAACACTGTCACAAAATAAGGGCTAATTGACATGCCATAAATTATCCCTATATTCTGACCGACCAATAAATAACAAATAAACTTAGGTAGGTCATACTAGCGAAAGAATTACATATCTCTCCCCTCCTAGTTCTAGTCTCACATCTCAATCAGGGATCATATCCCTAAGCTTTGATACCAACTGTGACACCCCCAAAATAGGTATACATCACTCATTCTGAGTCGACAAAACATGGTACAAAATACAAATAGAAACTTAATTATACAACATGAGCTGAGAGTATTTACACGAATATTGTCTTCTAGATAATATCAAAACTCAAATGGAGTCCTCATTATATTTATTATCACACTATTTTATAGAATTGTGAGGACTACTATGACACCATCTCGGACCATCACTCCGTTCCCCGACTAGTCCCGGCTACGTTCTCATTTCCTGAAGAGAACAATGAAAGCAAAAGGGTGAGTTCAACTAGCCCAGTAAGAAATATTATGACTAAGATAATGCAGAATAAATTATCATTAGCCTTCAACAATGTTAAACTGATAAAATACAATAAACATCAAGCTTAATTGTAGCGAAACAAGCAATCCATTAGAAGAGTCAAGTAGAGCATGATATCTACTATCTTCTATGATTTTAAAAGAACTTCATCAACTTTATCGCTGAGACTCGGCTTAATAAATAAACCACATCATCGAATCATCCCTGCACTACGGGCCAAGGATATTCATGTAATCATCAATGGTCATGATTATACTGAATAATCACTGGTCATAATCATATCAACAATTGTCCATCAATGCAATACGGGCCAATAAGGACTTGTACCACATCATTTGTAATATTACGGGTCATGATTATACCGAAGGATCACTGGTCATAATCATACCAATCAACAGTCCATCTATGCACGTAAACCAAAGATGACTTTCATCACAATATAAGCATGAGGATGATGACAATGATATAAGCATTAATCAAACGAAATCAAGGAAAAATATTAAAGACTTTAAATTTATTCAGAGTTTAAAAATATCCAAATTATCAACATGATACTGCTTTATGTAGTAAAATTCAAGAATAATATTCATGTATTAAAAAATGATTTGGACATAAAAGAAATATATTTTTTGGGTGAATAGTATCCCGTGAACTCCTATGAATAGTACTTCAGGAATAGTACCTCGTGAATAAAACTCCGGCATGAAAAGTGCCCCAAATACCCGAGTGAATAGTAATCGGGTGAATAGTAATCCGTGAATAGTAACTTGTGAATAGTACTCCAACATGAAAAGTGCCCCGAATACCCGAGTGAATAATATTCAAGTGAATAGTAACTGGATAAATAGTAACTCGTAAATAGTAACTCATGAACAGTATTTCGACATGAAAAGATCAATAATTATTAAGAAAGCTGGGAATAATATTTCCATAAAAAGATACTAGATGAAGCGCAAATATCAAGGATATTCTACTAATTTGACGGAGTATAAAAGCAATACTTTAACAGAATGAATGTATAATCAGGAATATGAGACAAAATAATATTACTCACATACTACAAAGTATGGAAGAAAATATTATTCCTTATAAATACTGAACAAAAATAATATTCCTTACGAATACGAAAGAAATAATACCACTTACCTCAGAAGAAGACTGGATACTGGAATAGTGAAGTAGCAGACTTCTCTTCTTCTTTCTCTCTATAGTTTCTCTCTCTATAATTGTTCTTGTGAGTCTTAATGAATTGATGAGAATGAAAGAAGAATGAGATTCTATTTATAGAAAAATATAGTTTCGATAATTGCACGTTTTGGGGCTCAAAATATTATAGTATAATACCTTCATCTTTTCCTCTATTTTTAATTTAGTCCTACAAGTATTATCAATCTTGCACCACCTCCCCTAATAGTACATGCATGTGAACAAATAGTTATAAGCATGTGAATTAATAGCAATTAATTGCTCATTTATCCGATTAACTACTCAATTGGTCAATATAACCTTATCAAAATAAATGTCAATTTTCACTAACACTAATAATTCCAACACAGTGGAAATATCAATTTCATCTTTAATCAACACGAACTTATTCATCATTAATATTATAACTCACAATATTTAACAACCAGATCATTCCCAGAAAAGAGGGGGCTTTCCGATAAGGATTTCTCCCTATTGACGCGCAATTAGGTGACCAAACCTCTCCTCGACAGAACTTTCTAGACATCGTCGATATTACAAATAATAATATGAATAACTTTATCGTCTCAATTATTGATTTAATAATATAAAATATTATGCAGATGATACTGTGACAATAATTGAATCAATAATATGAGATATATTATGCAGCAATTACTGTAGCAATAATTGAGTATAACTGAGTGATTTCTCACGTAAGCATCAATAATCAATACCGTGTGCTACTATGCAACCATACGTATTACTGTACTTTTATTACCGGGTAGTTCAACAGTTTAATGGTAAAATTTTTGCCGTTATTTTTATAGAAGATATTTCTGTCGTTTTATAACTCCGATAATACTTCCGTTGTGGGGTCCTCCAATGATTGTGTCGTCGTACTAATATTCCCTGTTAAAACGAATATTCTCCGACCAATCGAATATTTTATAACAACTTGCATACTTTGCAAAATTTATAAATATTACCCCCAACTATAACATTATATCAAATCCACACCATAATATTTAAAAAAAATATTTTAAAAAAATTAAATATTTATTCATAAAATTTGGAGTCTTACATAAGGGGTCAAATTATTTTTTCCGATTAAGAACTTATTTTATTACATTTTCATTATAGAACCTAAGGAGGACTTGAATAAGCAGTTAGGGAGAGACAGGGAGTTATGGAGGGACCTATGACCTACGAAAATTTTATTTTATTTTATGTCTTGACTAGTTTTAAAATTTTATAATTTTTATAGAGATAGACTCAAACTTATAATTTTGCACGTTAAAAGTAAAGCTATTAGATTATCATATTTGTTCTATTATATTTTTTTATTGTTTTTTTCATGTCAAGTGAATATCATTAGACAAAATCTTACTTATAAATAAAATATAACAAATATTACTTATAATTTTAAAAAAAAATTGTTAAAAGTATACTCCATTATTTTTGTCTCTCCCCCACCCATACGGGGCATTAGAAAAGGGCATATTGTTTTGAAGTGGAAATTCAGAAACTTTATGGGCAAATGATGCGATAAGAAAGCATCAAAAAAATTTAAAATGGGTTGGGTTGGACCGGATAAGGGATAAACCCCCAATTTGAGCAAATAATGCATCTTTTAATTCCAACTAAGGCCGTAAACGAGTCAACACGGTTCGAGTTCGATTCGGGCTCGATTCGAAAAAATACGAGCGAGACTCGGATTCGTTAATAATATGATCCAAATCTAAGCATTAAAAATAGTTCGAATAAAAATATGAGTAGAATCTAAGCAAGATTATACTCGACTCGTTTAAGATTCAAACTACTCGAATTTTTTTATTGTGATTCGATACATACTCGGTTAATATATATTCGATTAGATGTTCGATACATTCTATTATAATATATATAAATTTAAATCAAATTGTGATAATTAGTTATTATTTTATTTTGTTTTTAATTTTAATTGTTATTTTATATTTGTAAAGTGTTATAAATATGTTTTCTCTTTTTTAAGTAAAATAACAAATTCAATTTATAATTATATTTATTATAAAACTATTTATTATGTGGAGATTCGAATTCGAGCTTAAATTTGAAGCTCGCGAATAGTTTGAATAAATATTCTAGTCGAGTCGAATCGAATTCGAATAATAAATATTCGAGTCTAGTCGAATCTGAGTAAGAATTTTTAAATATAATTCGCATTCGAGCCGAATTCGAATATAAATTTATCATTCGAGTATTCGACTCGTTTACCCCTTTAATTCCAACATGGAAAACGTGTAAATTACAGTAGAAGAAATATCAATTGGGCGGAAACCCAAGAAATGTTACCGGAATGAGGAAGTGCCCTAAATGGATCAATTTAATAACAACGCCTTCGGTCAATCAACTGAAGCCCCAATTCAATCCGTACCAGAGCTCAATCAACGACCAAACTCCACTCGATTACATTCCGATTCCAGGTTTGCTCCACCTTCATGTTTCTTTTATACATCTAACGTATGTTTAATTGTTTAGAGGGGGAGGGGAGGGTTTACGCTGTCTAATTACAGTCCGAATTTGCTTGACCTGTTGATTTGTTAAAAGTAGTGATTTTTATTGTAGTTATACACTGAATTCACAAATACTGATGTGCATGTATAGATATATTAATTTACTGAACTTTTAAATTTATTTTATATAATTATTAAGAAATTATTTTATAGTTCAATAAAGTAAAGTGACAATCTACTTGGCTTCTTGAGATTTTAGGTTAAAAAGTGGGAAGTAGTTAATTTAACTGCATATGTGACCTTTTGTAAGGTTTAATTAATAGAACCTTGAGGCCATTCCCTCTCTTAGGATTTAACAATGTTGATTTTGTTTATATGATTGTCGTGAGAGGTGGTAATAATGCAAGGCGTAAAGAGGAAGAAATACAGAGACATATTAAGGACTTAAATACACACAAGTCTAAAATCAAACCATACTTGAAGAAGGAAATTGTAATGCTGTCAAATAAGGAGATCCCTAAAATTGTGAATCATATAAATTAAGCTTACGTTATGTTTGGCAATTCAATTTCAAATTTTTAGAATTGGAATTGAAAGCACATTTGCAATTCTATGGATTTAAAATTCAGCTAAAGCTTACTGAAGTATTAACCTGGTTAACTCATAAAATATCTATGAACCAGTCAGTCATTTATGTATTTCTGTCACTTGATCTTTTGTTTTTTTTAGTAGCCACCATTTTTATGAGCTATGCTTTTGAAAGTTTTGTGCGTCTCTATATTTTTTTTCTCTATTTTCATCTTCTTCTTAGTCACAAATATTTCTATGATCACAGGCTAGAAGCAGGACCCAAAGAATGCGATGTTGCAAGAAAAGTTCAGAAGGCTGACCGTGAGAAATTGAGGAGGGATCGTTTAAATGAGCAGTTCATGGAGTTGGGAAATACACTTGGTAAATATACTTTAGCTAATAATGTAAAAATGCTTTAGCTAATTCTTCAGTTTCCTTTCTTTGATTGGATCAGTATAGCAGTGTTGCTTCTGTTTTGACTAATTTTCGTTTGACCAACTCCTCCCCCTCCCCCATGAGGCTTTCTTGTTGTTCTTTATCGAAACAGTGTACCATTTTGTGAATATATAGTACTAATGTCATGCACTAGAAGCAAACTCAGTTAATGATGCCTAATGTGTTACTCGGACTCGGTGCGGGTATCGAGTGCGGGTACGAATCTAGTGTCGTACACGTGAAGTCAAAAAATAGAGGTTACGCATATACGAATCCTAATTTGGACACGGGTGCGGGAATACGGCATATAATATATTTTTTTAATATTTTAAATTTAATATGTCAAATAATAAATATTTTTTACATTAAAAGGATGGAACATTTTTTACGGCTCTTTGATGTGCCTTTTGGCATAACCACTGATTTGTTTTGGAAGCAAAGTGGTATGAAGATTTAATATTGCCTTTTCTTTATCTAGTCATATGCTGGTCAACTTGTTCATGTGGGCATAGCCTGTCCGAATTGTTGATATTAAAAGTAAACCTATGTCCTTCTCCTAACCAATACATGCGTAGACTGGTGGGATGAGCTTTTGGCCCCACAACTTACTTCTCATTAAAAGTATGTTTAATAGCTGTACCGTACAGTTGTATCACAATTACTTTTCGGTAAAATACAATGCTGATTTTTGCCCTTTGAATTCCCAGGAGACAACTTTCTGTATTCATCAACAATACCGAGGTGGGGCCCTTTTCCTTTTCTCCACTTTTTCTATTCTCTTTTTTTCTCTTTCTTCTTCTTCCACCTCCTTCCTCATCTCTTCTTCTTCTCCAATGAACCACTTGCAAAAACAGCTGTATCCGAATTTATGTGGCCGGATCCTGTACAAATCCAGCACCCGTACCAGTGTCGTGTCGTGTTGACACGGGTACTCCACCAAATATGGCGAGTCCGAGTAACACGGCCAATTAGAGCAGTCTTTTGTCAAATTATGTTAGTTATTTTGAAGTTCAGTATTCTGCTGGAAGTTGTGATTTGTGAAACCTCACTGCTTATATATGAGGATTCAAAAATGCTTAAATCCTAGATGCATTAGGCATCTTATAGATTCATTTTTAGCTCGTTCAAATGCTGTTACCATTGCCTAACATTATTCGTCAACCTGTTTATTTCTAAATTTATCATTAGCAAGAGAAGATAAGTTAGAGAAAACCGCTACTCAAATAAGCCCAAGACAACAGGTCTATGAACTTGTGGCAGTTTTCAGAATGCTTTCGGGCTGGGGAAAAAAATTTGTTGATCGGAGCTATACGCTTGCCAAAAAAAGTGTTAACTGCAGAAAAAATTGGTTCATTTGAACTGAAGTTCACAGTCTACTTTAGGAGAGAATTGTTAAGCCTGGTGATGCTACTGAATCTTTTAAAATGTCGTGTCATGGTTGCAGATATAATTAGGACATCTGGCCTTTCTTGTTAATTAATGCTTTAAGAGTTTAGAAGCCCTTGAGTTGTTTTGTGCTATGAGAAATTTTCATCGTTTGTGGATCACTCGAATAAACGCAGTAATTTGGTTACATGGACTCGGATGTAGTGTTTGGTTGGACACAATTTTTTTTGAAGAGTTCTACAGACTAGTAATTTCTATTCTCTTTTCCTTTTTACGTTCTACCAGTACTCTTCAATTTTGCCAATTTCTTGCACCAAAATAAAGTGTCCAGTACTCGTACCCTTATCCGAGTGTCAAGGAAAAAGTGAAAAACTCGTGTAATATAGGTTCAGTGAGGTTCTTTCTAAGACTTCCACGATTAGTTCATGTGAAAGTTATGTATAAAAAATGTTACATTAAATTTAAAACTGTTTTGATATAGCTCAACAATGTTCCATATTTAGGCGCAAGAGTGAAAAAGGTAAAAATCTAAAAAGATGAAACAAATTAATTAAGAAGAGAATACAATAAATAATTTAAAACTGTTTTACTAAATAATCACAATAAAAATTTTAAATGCAGATCCTGATCGGCCTAAAAACAACAAAGCATCCATTCTCGGTGATACGATCCAAGTACTAAAAGATTTGACTGCTCAAGTTAACAGATTAAAAGCAGAGTATGCTTCACTTACTGAAGAATCTCGTGAGGTGATTTGTTTTTATATTGGAATATCTTATATTAGTTGGTCCATTCAGTCTATGCAATATTAATCGTTTTTCATTTTAAATCAGTTGACTCAGGAGAAGAATGATCTTAAAGAAGAGAAGGCATCCTTTAAATCTGATATCGATAACTTGAATCTGCAGTATCAACAAAGATACAGGGCCATGTTTCCATGGGGTGGCATGGATCATTCGGTTGTAATGCACCCACCTTCTTACCCATATCCAGTGCCAATGCCAATACCTCCTGGACCAATTCCTATGCATCCATCTTTACAGCCTTACCCCTTCTTTGGAAATCAAAATCCTGCACTTGTTCCTAATCCTTGTTCAACTTTCGTTCCATATTTAACTCCTAATACCATTATTGAACGGCAGTCTGCCCATTATGTATCTCCAGTAGTGCCGCCAAGTAGTAGGTCCCGTGTTTCAAGCAAACAAGATTCCAGAAACATATCATCCGATCAAGGGGAAAGCAAGACTGATAAATACGAGGATTCTAATGATGTTGCAACAGAACTAGAGCTCAAGACACCTGGATCTACTGCTGATCAGGTCAGTTAATAACTTATAATACCTTGGTTTCTAGAAGGATTGCTTGGAAACCGTTAGAATCTATTGAGGAATTATGACGACGTTTGTATTATCATCACTTGATTGCAGGATTCTTCATTAGGGAAAAGGAAATCTAAGAAATCTCCGAGGAAGGAAAGCAGCCTATCAGCTGGGAATTCTTCAAGCCAGTGTTCTTCATCTCATACTGTACAGGGGAGCTCATCAGATAGTGTTGTTGTTGGTGGCATGAGAGCTGAAGATACAGAGAGTGGACAAATATAGAGATAGAGCCAAGGTATTCCCATTTTCTATGTCATGATATATTGCTTGCATATCACACTCTATTTTGTCTGTTTTATTCTTGCTTGTATTGAAGACAGTTGTGATGTCTAGTAATTTCTCCATTTCTTCTAAACTGAAACAGTGAAAATGTGCAAGCAAATAACAGGTGCTATAATAAGAAACTCTGAAGCTGTTTTTCCCAGGCTTTTCCCTGCAAGAAGCCTTTATAAATAGCTTCTAGAGATAATGCTTTTGTCGTCTTCAAGAACAGGTTGGATATGTATGTCAATTGGGGTTTTAAAATTTATGTGCATTCTTAGTTTGCTGGTCATAGGAAATAGGGTGGTTGTAAACTTTGTATGTAATGGCATTACTTGACGTTACAATGGGAAAAATAATTCTAATAAATGATCAGTTGCACTTTGTTTGAATGAGATGATTTCTAATCTTTTCAATGATGTTAAAATACTGATAATATTTTAGGGAGCACTATTTACACAGGATTTTTTTTCACATGAAGGTGGGACTTACTGTACAATCATGTGGTAATTGTTAGTCTTGTGAAGGTAAATCCTGTGTTGTGCATAGTAGGGCCTTTTTCAAGTATTATCACATATTAATTTTGAATTATTAAAGAAAATAAAATGTAAAAGCTTAAAAACACTTTGTCATTGGCTTAAGCCTTAGCTTGTGTTTGATAAAAGATTTGAACAATTTAGACATCTAAATAAAGTAGAGTATCTGAATAGAATTGTATCTAAATAAAAAAAATATTGTTTGATAATTAATTTTTTTTAAATGTCTTAATAATAATATTTTACCATATTACCCTTTGAACTCTTTTTTTTCTCATCTTTTACTCTCTTATCTGATATGTTCTCATACCAATTGTTTAGTATCATTCCTCTCTTTCCTTTTATCTCACTTGATTCTTCTTCTTCAATCTTCATTGCAGCTCAAATATATATATATATATATATATATATATATAGAACAAGGATCCTGTCCGGGAGTCCGGACAGGTCCTAAAATCTGGACCAATTTTATTTATTTTTTTGCTTTTTTTTTTGAAACAACTAAAAAAAAAAAATTATGGAACTGAAATTTTTCCATAATACAGTGTTTTGGGTGTGTTTTTAATACCTATACCAACCAATGTATGTACAGTCAGCCCAGACTGTACAGAATTATTTTGGTATAGGCATCCAAATCACGCCCAAAACACTGTATTGTGAAAAAATTTCAGTTCCATAATTTTATTTTATTTTAGTTTAAAAAAAAAGCAAAAAAAAAGGTCCGGATTTTGTTAAAATCCGGGAGTCCGGACCTGATCCGGACTCTCTCTCTATATATATATATGGGCAATGATCCATGTCTTGTATTTATTATGAATCAAAAATTAGCAAATAGCATCTCTACCTTCCATAGTAATTATGAATGGTGCATATTAAAAAATACATCTCGAATTTCTAGTGGACGTCGATTTCATCTCTTAAATCACAGCCCTTCATTCTAATGGAGGGTTAAGATGCTATGTCTATTTTTGATCCATGACAAATATTGTTTGATAATTAATTTTTTCAAAATGTCTTAATAACAATATTTTGTCATATTACCCTTTGAACTCTTTTTTCTTTCTCATCTTTTACTATCTTATATGATATGTTCTCATATTAATTGTTTAGTATCATTCTTCCCTTTCCTTTTATCTCACTTATTTCTTTTTCTTCAATCTCCATTAGATCTGCGCTCAGAGTGCAACTCAAATATATGTATATATATATATATATGAGCAATGATCTATGTCATGTATTTATTATGGATCAAAAATTAGCAAATAGCATCTCTACCTTCCATAGTAATTATGAACAGTGCAGATTAAAAAATACATCTCAAATTTTTAGCGGACGTCGATTTCATCTCTTAAATCACAACCCTTCATTCTAATGGAAGGTTAAGATGCTATATGTCCATTTTTGATCCATGACAAATATTGTTTGATAATTAATTTTTTCAAAATGTCTTAATAACAATATTTTATCATATTACCCTTTGAACTCTTTTTTCTTTCTCATCTTTTACCTTCTTATCTGATATGTTCTCATACCAATTATTTAATATCATTCCTCCCTTTCCTTTTATCTCACTTGATTCTTCTTCTTCAATCTCCATTTGATCTGCGTTCAGAGTGCAACTCAAATCTATGTGTGTGTGTGTATATATATATATATGGGCAATGATCCATGTCATGTATTTATTATGGATCAAAAATTAGCAAATAACATCTCTACCTTCTATTGTAATTATGAACGGTGCAGATTAAAAAATACATCTCGAATTTTTTAGTGGATGTTGATTTCATCTCTTAAATCACAGCCCTTCATTCTAATGGAAGGTTAAGATGCTATATGTCCATTTTTTATCCATGGCAAATATTGTTTGATAATTAATTTTTTCAAAATATCTTAATAAAAATATTTTACCATATTACCCTTTGAACTCTTTTTTCTTTCTCATCTTTTACTCTCTTATCTGTTATGTTCTCATACCAATTGTTTAGTATCATTCCTCCTTTCTTTTTATCTCACTTGATTCTTCTTCTTCAATCCCCATTAGATCTGCGCTCAGAGTGCAACTCAAATCTATGTATATATATATATATATATATATAGAAAACTGATCAGGTCCGGACTCCCGAACCTGATCAAAATTCGGACCCAAATTTATTTATTTTTGTAGAACTAAAAAAAATTATGGAACTAAATTTTTTTCATAATACAGTGTTTTGGGTGTGTTTTTAATACCTACACCAACCAATGTATGTACAGTCTGCCCAGACTGTACAGATATGTTTTGTTATACGTATCCAAATCACACCCAAAACACTGTATTATGTAAAAATTCAAGTTCCATAATTTTATTTTATTTTTTAGTTTTAAAAAAAAAGTAAAAAAAAAATGTCCGGATTTTGTTAAAATGCGGGAGTCCGTACCTGATCCGGACTCTATATATATATATATATATATATATATATATATATATATATATACATATAGAGCCGTTCTAAAACGGACCAAATAAGCGAACCAAAGAACGGACCAAAGCAAAAAAACACGCGGGTCGAGTTTTACCCGCAAAAACACGCTGGTTAAACCCGACCCGCGTGTTTTTTTGCCTTGATCCGTTCTTTGGTCCGCTTATTTGGTTCATTGGAGATCCTCCCCGTATATATATATATGGGCAATAATCCATGTCATGTATTTATTATGGATCAAAAATTAGCAAATATCATCTCTACCTTCCATAGTAATTATGAACGGTGCAGATTAAAAAATACATATCGAATTTCTAGCGGACTTCGATTTCATCTCTTAATATATATATATATATATATATATATATATATATATATATATATATATATATATATATATATATATACGGTCCGGATCTTAAGCTCACCCCTTATCTAACATACTTTGCTTACCCCCCTTTATCGACGGACCGGACGATGAATCGATTCGTCGCTATATGTTCGGTCCGTCGCTATATGTTGTTCGTCGTTAAAAGTTAAGATGACGCTTCTATATATAGCGACGGACCGAATCGTCGTCCGGTCCGTCGTTAAGGGGGGGGTGAGCAATATATGTTAGATAAGGGGTGAGCTTAAGATTCGGACCGTATATCGGTCCGGATCTTAAGCTCACCCCTTATCTAACATACCTTGCTCACCCCCTTTTATCGACGGACCGGGCGATGATTCGGTTCGTCGCTATATGTTCGGTCCGTCGCTATATGTTGTTCGTCGTTAAAAGTTAAGATGACGCTTCTATATATAGCGACGGACCGAATCGTCGCCCGGTCCGTCGTTAAGGGGGGGTGAGCAATATATGTTAGATAAGGTGTGAGCTTAAGATCCGGACTGTATATATATATATATATATATGTGTGTGTGTGTGTGTGTGTGTTTGTGTGTGTGTGGATTCTCATCCATAGTAACCGGTTGCTATAGTCACTATTCCAGTAACCAACTTGTCAGTCGTACATCAATTAAATGGAAGGCTGAGATGGGAAAAATATATTTTCAGCCGCTACAAGCTATTGCGGCCCAAACAACACACTCTAACGGCTTCTATTTTAATAAAAGTCAAATTAATTGACTAATGTGGGCCCATATTGTTAGATAGAAAGATATAAAATGATTATTTTTTTATATACCAACCGTTACAACTTGTAGCGGCTTTGGTCTTAATATTTTTTTATAACGTGGGCCCATTTTTGAGAAATAGAATGATAAAAAGGGAATTTATTTTTTTATATATACCAACCGTTACGGCTTGTAGCGACTTGGTCATATATTTTTTTTGTGCCATTCGTTATCCCATTTTGTTGGTAATAGTGTTATTACTTGCTTTTTTATTATTAATACTTATATTAATTAAATGAGAATTAAAAAGGAAAAAAAAGGCAATTAATATTATAATATTATCTTTCTATCTCTCAATTTTCTTACAACGGAAGTCATAAAAAAAAAAAAAACCAAGCCACTACATCTTGTTATACTAACACTAATACTATTATTACACTAATACTAATATTACTAATACTAATATTATTGCACTAATACTAATATTACTACTATTAATTGCCATTTTGGTAATAATATTAGTAATTGACTTTTTATTACTATTATTAATATTAATTACCTTTTATTACTAATACTAATATTAATTGTCTTTTTAGTAATATTAGTAATTAACTTTTTCGTATTAATATTAATAATTGCATATTTAGTATTAATATTAATTGTCTTTTTATTAATATTACTAATATTAATTGCCTTATTAGTAATACTAATATTAATTATCTTTTTATTATTATTACTAATATTAATAGTCTTCTTATTAGTAATATTAATATTAATTACCTTTTTATTACTATTACTAATATTAATTGTCTTTTTATTATTATTACTAATATTAATTGCCTTTTTATTAGTAATACTAATATTAATTGCCTTTTTATTACTAATACTAATATTAATTACCTTTTTAATTTCCATTTAATTAATATTAGTATTAGTAATAAAAAGGTAAGTAATAACATTATTACCAACCGCTACAAGATGTAGCGGCTTGGTTTTTTTTTTAATAACGCCTTTAGTGTTGTCTTTAGTGTTGCCTTTAGTAATAAAGAAGGTAAGTAATAACACTATTACCAACCGCTACAAGATGTAGTGTGTGATGCGCTCAAAACAGGTATACATCACCCATCTTGAGTCGCCAAATACATGGTACAAAATTCAAATACAACTTAATTATACAACAGTCGTGTAAAATACGACAAAACATAATCTAAGAGTTTTAATAAGAATATTGTCATCTAGACAATATCCATACTCATTGGAGTCCTCGTTACCTTTATTGTCACACTATTTAACAGAATAGTAAGGACTACTAATGTTATCATCTTTCATCTAGACCGTTACTCCGTTCCCCGACTAGTCCCGGCTACGTTCTCATTTTCTGAAGAGAACAGTGAAAGAAATGGTGAGCTCAACTAGCCTAGTAAGAAATATTATGACTAAGATAATGCATAATAAATTATCATTAGTCTTCAACAATGTTAAACTGATAAAATACAATAGACATCAAGTTTAACTGCAGCGGAATAAGCAATCCATTAGAAGAGTCAAGTAGAGCATGATATCTACTATCTTCTATGATTTAAAATGTTTTCATTAATTTTTATCGCTGAGACTCAGCTTAATAAATAAACCACATCATCGAGTCCCTGCACTACGGGCCAAGGATATTCATTAAATCATCAATGGTCATGACTATACCGAATAATCCCCGGTCATAATCATACCAAAAATTATCCATCAATGCACTACAGGCTACTGAGGACTTTTACCATATCATTTATAACATTACATGTCATGATTATACCGAATAATCCTTGGTCATAATCATACCAAGTCCATCTATGCACGTAAGCCAAAGATGACTTTCATCACAATATAAGCATGAGGATGATGACAATGACATAATAATTCAATAAAACAAGTTCAAGAATAAATTTTAAAGATTTATAAGTTAATTTATCTTGAAATCAATTACGTCCAATTGTCAACATGATACGGCTTTGTGGAGTAAAATTCAAGAATGCTCAGAAGAATATTTTCATGAAAAGATACCAGATGAAGATCAAATATCCAGGATATTCTACTAATTTCATGGAGTATAGAAGCCAAAACTTTAACCAAATGAGTATCATAGAATATATGAAACTGCAAATAGATTTTCACCTGCCATGCGGTAATCCATGTAGACAGATCATTTCCACAATTTAATAAGGAATGAATACGAAGGATCATTCACCATGCATGTGATAATCCACATAGATAGGTTATTCCAACAGAATAATAAAGAATGGAACCAGGTCATGCGTAATCCGCACAGACAGGATATTCCAACAGAATAATAAAGAATTGAACAATAGAAGAATTCACCATGCTTGCGATAGACCGCACAGACATGTTATTCCAACAAAATAATAAAGAATGAAACCAGGTCTAGCGTAATCCACACAGATAGGATATTCCAACATAATAATAAAGAATGAAATAACTAAGAATTCACCATGCATGCGATAGGCCGCACAGACAGGTTATTCCAACAGAATAATAAAGAATGGAACCAGGTCTAGTGTAATTCGTACAAACAGGATATTCCAACAGAATAATAAAGAATGAAATAACAGAAGAATTTCACCATGTAATCGGTACTTCGCATAGACAAGTTATTCCAACATAATAATAAAGAATGGAATAACAGAAGAATTTTACCATGTATGCGGTACTTCGCATAGACAGATTATTACAACATAATAATAAAGAATGGAATAACAGAAGCTCTTTTCATGAATGCGAAAGAAATAATACCTCTTACCTTAGAAAGAAACTGAATACTGGAGTAGAGAGGTAGCAGACTTGTCTTCTTCTTTCTCTCTATAATTTTTCTCTATAATAATTGCTCTATAGCTTTAGTGAATTGATGAGAAATGAAGGAAGAATGAACTTCTATTTATAGAAAAATATAGTTTCGATAATTGTACGTTTTGGGGCTCGAAATATTACAGTACAATACCTTCAACTTTTCTTTCATTTTTAATTTAGTCCTGC
Organism: Panax japonicus; assembly: GCA_020205505.1. Classification (NCBI taxonomy): domain Eukaryota; kingdom Viridiplantae; phylum Streptophyta; class Magnoliopsida; order Apiales; family Araliaceae; genus Panax; species Panax japonicus. The sequence goes on along the minus strand of CM035112.1, from coordinate 22,042,784 downwards.
AAGTATTATCAAACTTGCACCACCTCCCCTAATAGTAAATAATGTGAATCAATAATTCAATCATGTGAATCAATAGTTATAACCATGTGAAAATACGAATTACAGTATAGTACCTTCAACTATACCTCCATTTTTAACTTAGTCATGCAAGTATTATCAATCTTGCACCAACTCCCCTAAAGTACAAGAATGTGAATCAATAGTACACACATGTGAACAAATAGTTATAATCATGTGAATTAATAGCAATTAATTGCTCATTTATCCCATTAATTACCTGACTGGTCAGTATAACTTCCAAACATCAATTAATATCGAAATAAATGTCGATTTTCACTAACACTAATAATTCCAACACAATGAAACTATCAATTTTATCTTTAATCAACACGAACTTATTCATCATTAATATTATAACTCACAATATTTAACAACCAGGCCGTTCTCAGGAAAGAGGGGGCTTTTCGATAAGGATTTTTCCTTATTGGCGCACAATTAGATGATCAAACCTCTCCTTGACAGAACTTCTAGACATTATAAATATTGCAATTTAAAAATATGAATAACTTTATCGTCTCAATTATTGATTTAATAATATATCATATAATGCAGATGATACTGTGACAATAATCGAATAAATAATATGAGAGATATGATGCAGCAATTACTGTAATAATAATTGAGTATAACTGAGTGACTTCTCAAGTAAGCATCAATAATCAATGTCGTGTACTACTATGCAACCACGCGTATTACTGTACTTTTATTACCGGGTAGTTCAACAGTTTAACGGTAAAACTTTCGTCGTTATTTTTATAAAAAGATAATTATGTCGTTTTCTAACTACGACAATACTTCCGTTGTGAGGTCCACCAATGATTGTGCCGTCGTACGAATATTCTCTGTTAAAATGAATATTCCCCGACCAATCGAATATTATATAACCACTTGCTTACTTTGCAAAATTTGTAAATATTACCCACAACTATAACATTATATCAAATCCACACCATAATATTCAAAAATATATTTCGAAAAAATTATTCTTTATTCATAAAAGTTGGGGTCTTACATAGTGGCTTGGTTTTTTTTTTTTTAATGACTTTCGTTGTAAGAAAATTGAGAGATAAAAAGATAATATTTTAATATTAATTATCTTTTTTTGCCTTTTTAATTCTCATTTAATTAATAATAATAATAATAAAAAGGCAAGTAATAACACTATTATCAACAAAGTGGGATAACAGATGGCACAAAAAATGACCAAACCGTTACAAGCTGTTGCGATTGGTATATAAAAAAATAAATTCCCTTTTTATCATTCTTTTTCTCAAAAATGGTCTCACGTTATAAAAAAAGGGTTATTTATACTTCCTATGACATTTTTAGAAAAAATTAGAACAAAAGTGCATCTAGAAAATATTTACAAAATTAATACATTTTTAATATTTTATCTACAAAATTAGTGCATTTGGTATCCCTTTAACCGCTTTGTCGCCATTTTTGTTGTTCCTCTTTTGTCCATCCACTTCATCTCCACCAACAATTTACGACATGAACTTTCGATTCATCGTCGTCGATACCTTCCAAAAAATCATAATGCTTGTTGTCCTAGATTTCGGGACTAACCAAAAATGACAGTCTCGAATGGATGATTACAATATTTTCTCTCTTAACACTCCCCAATACTCTTGCCATGGGCATTCCACTTTTAATTGCTATGTATGGAGATTACTCAGGTACTCTAATGGTACAAATTGTAGTGTTGCAATGCATAATCTGGTACACTCTGCTCCTCTTTCTGTTTGAATATCGTGGCGCAAAGATGCTAATTATGGAGCAATTTCCAGAGACTATTGCATCAATTGTGTTCTTCAAAGTTGAGTCTGATGTTGTCTCTTTGGACGGTCACGATTTTCTAGAGACCGATGTGGAGATCAGAAATGATGGAAAGCTTCATGTGACGGTGAGGAAATCCAATGTTTCTAAGAGGTCTCTGGGATTTGGTTCCCTCCCCGAAATGACGCCTAGGCCTTCCAATCTTATCGGAGCTGAAATTTGAAGGCGACTTTTCCTTTGTGAGAAAGAAAAATTGGTGTCCATCTCTGTCGCTTTTTATTTATATTCCACTAATTTATTTTTTGGACTCTTTCCTTTAGAGGTAACCAAATGCGTATTAGTGAGTGACATAATTTCATCATGTTGGTTACTTATAAATAACTTTTTAAAAATAAAATTATTTTGAATATTATGAATGGTGATCAAATCAACATTATACAGTAACCAAAATATATCTAATTAGTAACCATAAATCTAAAACACATTGTTTGCATTTAGTTTATAATCAAATCACTGAGTATCATGACGTGGTGACCAATTAAAGATTGAACAATTAAACTTGGGTAACCAAACACTTATATGAAGATAACCAATTTATGAATATGTAGTAACTACGGGTCAGTACCTGAATTGAAGATAACTAATTTGTGTTGCACTCATTTTGTAATTATTTAGTGGATGTACTAATCTTGTAATTACTTTTTAATTGTTATATAATAGTGTAAAAAACCCTAAAAAAAATATTAAGACCAAGCCACTAGTATATAAAAAAAATAAATTCATTTTATATCTTTTTATATGAAAATATGGGCCCACATTAGTAAGTTAATTTGACTTTTTTTAAATAAAAGCCGCTAGTGTGTTGTTTGGGCCGCAACAGCTTGTAGCGGTCGACAATATATTTTTTCCCATTTCAACCTTTAATTTAATTGATATACGAATGACAAGTTGGTTGCTGGAATAGTGACTATAGTAACCGGTTGCTATGGATGAGAACTATATATATATATATATATATATATATATATATATAAAGATGTTACCTCTTAGAGTCGATTTTCGCTCTTTGATTTTTTTAATCCCACCATCTGCATAACTATTCGAACAGAAAATTTATTTTTAACACAGAAACAAAATTGTAAAAAAAATCAATTAGCATCTGGAAAAAGGACAGGGAGAGCGACTAGGCCTGAGCAAGTAACCAAATTAGAACCGAAACCGCACTAAAAATCGCACGAACTACATCAATTAAAATTGCACCAACGGTTCCGGCATATGTGACAGTTTTAGGTGGGTTGAATAACCAAATTTACGGTTTCGATTTGGTTACTAGCCAAAATCGCACGCATAAAATCAAAATAACACCATGTGTGTGTATGTATGTATTATCTTTAGTAAATTTTAAAGTTACTTTTCACTTGAACACGCTCAAAGAAAATTTCAGTCTTGCATTGTCATTTTTTCACAAATTGAAAGAAGATGGTTAGAGGTTATAGAGTCAAAAATTAAGCATTTGAGTTTTGAAAATTCGGATTTGTTTGATGCATTACTGGAGGGGCTTATAACTGAGGGGGCCAAATTCGTTGGTTCGAGCATTTGTTGCATTAGTTAAGGTCTATACTATAGTAGTTATAGTCTAATAGATTATTTTTCAAATTAGGTACAGTTAGGATTATATTTTATAAGTCCTCCCTGCAATATATAAGATAAAATTTCATTCTATCTCCAGTATATACTTTTAATTTTTGGGGAACTAGATAAATCTTCTTACTTGTTATTGAATATATGGCCTCCATTATTTTATATAGCGTATGTTTTAGTTTTAAAGCATCATTCCTTTATTATAAACTAAAATTATTTTATGTGTCTCACTGTTCTATGATTTGATGGTGAATTTGACATATTTTGCAGAAGGAGTTTTGTTTCTATGCTTGATATAATTCTCATTGTCGACTCTGTCACTAAGTTAATTGCTCGATGTGAGCTCTGTATTAAATTCTATTGAAGGCTTAGACTTTTTTGTTGTTTTAATTGATTTTGTAACCGAAACCGCACCAATTGAAACCGCACCACACAGTTTAAAACTGCACCGCATGTGCGATTTTGGATTTGTCAAACCGCACCTAAGCGGGTTCGGGTGCGGTTTGGACTTCAAACCGCACCATGCTCACCTCTATGAGCGACCATCATGGTTTGAGAGTTTGGTGGGATCTGGTCCAGATGAAGCTTTGATTAATCTATCTGCAGCTCTCTTTTGACGAATTTATTCCAATTTAAAAAAATAAATAACATTCAACCAAGCAAACAAAATAATTTCAGTAGTGACAGCGGTAGGAGCTGAAGAGAGAGGTGAATGTGAAGGAGATGGAGGTAGAGAATTTGAGACAGAAGCTGAGGGATACAAGATGAATTTTATAATATTGAAGATGTCATTTTCGTTCAAAAAATATTTAATGTAGTTCAGATCTATATCTGAATAGTATAGATTTAATTTTATATCTTACCGATTAAAATATATTAAAAGACAAAATTTATCAAACAAATTTTATCTGCATATTTATTAATAACTATTCAAATGTAAACAAACTATCTGCAAATTGGTGACAAATTTATGATGGGTAGAGGGCACGTGTACGGCCTTGACGACAAGACAACAACAGGTAGTTCTGAGAAGAAATGCCAACCCCCACCTCCTTATACACGCGCGTGATATATATTTAAATGTTGAGACTTGATATTGATATGGGTTGGGGGGCGTCCGGCGCAAATGTACCGGACTAAAGTCCGATATACAGTGTTTTTTCAATAAAAAATGTATTTCTTTTTATAATTTTTTGTTCAAACTTGCTCTATTATTTTTTTTCCTCATAATTGTGGAAAAAAAAGGGGCACCGGACGTACCGGTCGTTAAGGTACCAGACGCCCCCCACCCCCCACCCCCCACCCCCACCCCCACCCCCACCCCCCACCCAATTATATTGATATTGAGATAACGTATCTTTTTTGTACCAAAAAGAGAGAGGAGATTTGTCTTCTTTTTTCTTTTCTTTCTCATTTTGATCCTCATAGTGTATTGGACAATAAATATGACAATTATTAATCATTTTTAATTAATTTATAATAATTTTGTACGAATTTAAATTCTTTAGTTAATGTTTTATTAATCTAAAAAGTCAAATAGTATAACTAAATTTTAATCAAGAAAAAAATATTGATACTCGTATTTAATATTTTTGACAAGAATATTTGTATATAGGGCTTTCTTAACATTTGTCCTTATGGTACATGTTAAGTACTAAGTACGAAATTTAAGGGATGAACCATTGAAATATAATTTTTAAATGTATATGGCCTCGTTCAAATACTCCCTCCATCTCAAAATAATAGACGTTTTAGGATATTTTTTTTTAAAATATCTGACGTTCTACAATCCCAAAAATATTTTGGCATTTGTTTTTCCTCTATACCCTTCCTTCCCCACCATTATTATCAGATTCAGGAGGAAAAAGACGCAATATTAATTAAGGATAAAATAATAAAATTATAACTATTCTTAATTTTTGTGAAACTCTCTAGAACGTCTATTATTTTCGGATGGAGTGAGTATTATTTTATGCATTTAAAAATTACTACATATGTTCCTAAAAGATTGTCTTTTAAGATTTTTGCACATAGATTAAGAAAATTATTTAATACTATCATTTAACAATTAAAATTTGTTTAAAATTTCATCACTACTCCTTTATAGGAAGTTAAAAACTATTAATACAAGGGAAATTTTTTTTTGAAACAATGAGAGAAGGTGGGGTGATATAGGAAAGTAAATAATTTATTCTCCTAAAAGTTGTAAACGATAAATAAATTAAAACAATTTTTTTTAAAACTACAATGTGAGATCCCGAATTTATGAAATGAAAGTATTTAATTTTCTTATAATTATTATTCTATTTAGTAAAAGGTTACATTGATAAAAGTTTAAAGTTAAGGGTGATATTTGAAAATTTTGCAAAATAAGCAAGTTGTTATAAAATATTCGTTGTGTCGAAAAATATTCGTTTGGTCGTGGAATATTCTTTTTATCGGAGAATATTCGTACTACTACACAATCATTGGTGGACCCCACAACGGAAATATTGTTGTAGTTAGAAAATGACATAAATATTTAAAAAAAATAATAACGGCGAAAGTCACTCAGTTATACTCAATTATTGCTATAGTAATTGCTGCATAATATATCTCATATTATTGATTCAATTATTATCACAGTATCATCTGTAAAATATTTATTATTATTAAATCAATAATTGAGACGACAAAATTATTCATATTATTATTTGTAATATTGACGATATCTAGAAAGTTCTATCGATGAGAGGTTTGGTCACCTAATTGCGCGCCAATAAGGAAAAATTCTTATCAGAAAGCCCCTCTTTCATGGGAACGACCTGGTTGTTAAATATTGTGAGTTATAATATTAATGGTGAATAAGTTCGTGTTGATTAAAGATGAAATTGATAGTTCTATTGTGTTGGAATTATTAGTGTTAGTGAAAATCAACATTTATTTCGATAATAATTGATGTTTGGAGGTTATATTGACCAATCGAGTAATTAATCGGATAAATGAGCAATTAATTGCTATTAATTCACATGCTTATAATTATTTATTCACATGTGTGTACTATTGATTCACATGCATGTACTATTAGGGCAAGTGGTGTAAGATTGATAATACTTGCATGACTAAATTATAAATGGAGGTATAGATGAAGGTACTATACTGTAATTATTTTTTTCACATGTATAGAACTATTGAGTCACATGATTGTACTATTGATTCACATGATGTATTATTAGGGGAGGTGGTGCAAGTTTGATAATACTTGCAGCACTAAATTAAAAATGAAGGAAAAGATGAATGTATTATACTGTAATATTTCGAGTCCTAAAATGTGCAATTATCGAAACTATACTTTCCTATAAATAGAAGTTCATTCTTCCTTCATTCTCATCAATTCACTAAGACTCACAAGAGCAATTATAGAGAAAGATATATAGAGAGAAGCTATAGAGAGAAAGAAGAAGAGAAGTATGTTATTTCACTATTCCAGTATCTAGTCTTCTTCTGAGGTAAGGGGTATTATTTATTTCATATTCTGAAGAGATATTATTTTTCGTATTCGTATGAATATTATTTTTATTCAATATTCGTAAGGATTATCATCTTCGTTCAATATTCGTAGAAATATTATTTTTGTTCAACAGTCGTAAGGGGTATTATTTCTTTCGTATTCATGAGGAGAGTTATTTTTTTTCAATACTCATAAGGGTTGTTACTCCATTCTTTATTATTCTGTTGGAATAACCTGTCTACGCGGACTATCGCATGCATGATGAGAATAACCTGTCTACGCGAACTACCGCATGCATGGTGAAATTCTTCTGTTATTCCATTTTTTATTATTCTGTTGGAATAACCTGTCTACGCGGACTACCACATGCATGGTGAATGACCCTTCCTATCCATTCTTTATTAAATTGTGGAAATGATCTATCTATGTGGATTACCGTATTGCGGATGAAAATCCATTTGCAGTTTCGTATATTCTATTATACTCGTATGAGATATTCTTTCTTTTGTACTCATCATGGAATATCGTTTTCTTTTGTATTTTCCTTTTATGAGTACTATTCACGAAGTACTATTCACAGGTACTATTCATAAAGTACTATTCACAAAGTACTATTCACGGGGTACTATTCCCAAAGTACTATTCACGAGGTACTATTCACCCGGAGTACTATTCATAACAAAAATTGATTTTTTTTGGTTCAAATCATTTTTGATACAATATCATTCTTGAATTTTACTCCACAAAACAGTATCATGTTTACAATTTGGATATTTTTTAACTCGGGATAAATTTAAAGTCTTTAATATTTATCCTTGATTTTGTTTGATTAATGCTTATACCATTGTCATCATCCTCATGCTTATATTGTGATTAAAATTATATTTGGCTTACGTAGATAGATGAACTGTTGATTGGTATAATTATGACCCGAGATCATTCGGTATAATCATGACTCATAATGTTACAAATGATGTGATAAAAGTCCTCATTGATCCGTAGTGCATTAATGGACAGTTGTTGGTATGATTATGACCAGGGATTATTCGATATAATCATGACCATTGATGATTACATGAATATCCTTGGCCCGTAGTGTAGGGATGATTCGATGATGTGGTTTATTTATGAAGATGAGTCTCAACGATAAAGTTGATGAAAAACTTTTTAAATCATAGAAGATAGTAGATATCATGCTCTACTTGACTCTTATAATGGATTGCTTATTCCGCTCCAGTTGTTGATCTAAAACTCGTTGTCTATTGTATTCTATCAGTTGTTATACTGTTGAAGGCTAAGGATAATTTATTCTGCATTATCTTAGTCATAATATTTCTTACTGAGCTAGTTGAGCTCAACTTTTTCTTTCATTGTTCTCTTCAGAAAATGAGAATATAGTTGGGACGAGTCGGAAAATGGAGTGATGGTCCAGGATAAGTGGCTTTAGTAGTCCTCACTATTCTGTGAAATAGTGTGATAATAATTATAATGAGGACTCCATTGAGAGTGGATATTGTCTAGAAGACAATATTCTTGTTTAAACTCTCAGCTATGTTTTGTCGTATTTTGCATGACAGTTGTATAATTAAGTTTGTAGTTGAGTTCTGTACCATGTATCTGGCGACTCAACATGGGTGATGTATACCTATTTTGGGGGCGTCACATACAATCTTTTAAGAACGGAAGAAGTATATTTTAGTGGACCTCATCCTTTAAATTCAGTGTTAATTCTTTGAATTCTGTGCTTAGTATGTGCCCTAAGGGCACATGTTAAAATCCTTATATATATGACAAACAATGATATATGTAAATATATAAAAATAAAATTCACTACTCAAGAAAAAATATTGACTCTTATTTAATATTTTTTTCTAGAGTATTTGAATATATGACAAATATGATTAGGGGTGTTCAACCGGTTTTTATCGGACCGGTACCGAACCGAACTGGTACTTAAATCGCCCAAATCTTGATACCAATACCGGTTGGATTGGTACACCGAATCGGCGGTACCGGTTCGATATCGATTTTTACCAAAAATTAATATAATTATTATTTTATTATTTTTATTATTATTTTATTATTATTTTTATTATTATAATAATTTTTTTTATTATTATTAATTATTTATTAATAATAAAAAATTAGAAAATCAGTACGGACCGGTCCGGTCCGGTCCGGGTTATGCCGAACCAAGAAAACAAGGAACCGAAACAGGTATTGTTTAACCGGTACATACCGATTTTTTGTACCGGTACCGAACCGGTACATATTTATACTAAATCGGCCGGTTCGGACCGGTCTGGTTCGTCCAAAAACCAAAAAAAATGCACACCCCTAAATATGACAAACAATGATGTATATAGATATATAAAAATAAAATTCACATACTCCCTCCAATGATAAAAGTCTTTATTATTATTTTGGGTAGTCTCATGATAAATGTCTTTTTTTCTTTAATAACCAAACTTTTACACATATTTTTCTATTATACCGTAATATTAAATATCTTATAATTTTTTAATTCTAATTCTCTATTCATATTTAACGACATTATTATAAATAACTTTATTATTTCATTTATTTTTTAATATGTGTTAAAAGTTCACCAGAATCTACGGAGGGAGTACTATTATTTTGTCTTATCCATGACAATTCAAATTTTTCATTAAATTTGTCCAACAAACAAATCACATTTTCCTTCAACAAACCTTAAAAGAGTGTTGTTTTACACGCTCCGAAACAATACGTAAGCCGATTCGCGCCGTTGGATACAAGGGATATCCATAAAATACAACGCCACATAATAACCGAGCCAGTCCAGCCGTCACTTGCTAAGCTTTTAGATAGAGAGAGGAAAAGGAGAAAGAAAGAGAGGAGAGAGAATCAGCAGCAGCATTAGCAGCAGCAATGGCCGTAGTGTCTGCATCTCTCGCACCATCTCAATCTTCACCTCCTATCCTCTCTGGATTGCGTCGATCTTTGTGCCCAAAACTCGACTCACTTCCTCTCTCTACAACGCAGTCTTTCTTCCAAAACGTCGACTCTCACCTCCGCCTCTCTTCTTCTCGTAAAGGATGCAGAGGCGTCGTCACCATGGCCGGTTCCGGAAAGGTAATTTTCCACTTCACGCTCACATTCTTCATTTTCTTTACCCGATTTATTTGATTATAGTCTTTTCAATTAAGTTCAATCAGAATTGGAGATCTGTTAAAATTTAAGATTTCTTGATGAATTACAATGCGATTATTAAATTCAATGAATATCTCTGTTTTTGTATTTGTGAATTTAAGGGTCTTTTTGGTAGAGTTTTTTTTGGAGAATATAAAGTTTGGTGCTTTTCAAATTGCTTCTGTATTTAGATTAATCGGATTGGATTATATAAATAAATTCAAACTTTCTTTTAAATATAGCTTTTATAAGTATTCACCAAGCTTCAGTTAAATTCTCAATAAATGTTGCTGTTTCTTAAGTTCTATTAATAAAAGCTATGAACTAAAAGCCAGAGCTATAGCAATTGGATACTAAAGCCCAAAACTTTACATGGCTCTACCTGTATAATAGATTCACAAAAGAACACCTCAAGGCTTAAGATGATAAAGCTAAAAACTTGTTCTGAATAAGTATTACAATTTTACTTTACTGCTGATGATATACCAAGCATGGATACCTCTGACTGTACTGGAATGCATTGACAACTCAAGTGCTTCACTAATTCTTTCAGTATCTGTGTTGCCTTTCATTTAACTTGATTATGTGCATTAATTGCTTGCTGGAGTCATGGTGCTTCATGGAAAATCTATTACCATGGTAGTGGGTTCCTAAGGACCAGAGGGACATAAGGCTCTATTATTACCATTCGTTCTTCAGTCTAGTTTTGGTTTGGAGACTCTTCACTCTTCTTCTCATTCATTTTGACCCCCTATTTCAGTCACTTAATTCAGTTTGACACGTATTTCAAGCACTTGATTCAAAGGCAAGCCATGTGTACAAGTACAACAATCTCTTGAAATTATGATTTTTTTTCCTGCTAATTCTGTTAATCTTGAGTGATTTGTTTTATCATCTCTAACCTGTAAGGTCTCTGTTTATTCCATTGAATATCGGTAAATGGGATTTCAGATTGTTCTTGCTGCTACCAGATGACCTACCTTCAGTTCCATAAAGCAAAATTCTAGAACTTAAAGCTGTATTCTTCAGCTCATCTATTGATTCTTTCTATTTAATCACTGATAACTTCCTGTTCGCTCTTCCTAATGAATACGTGCATATAAATATATAATAGGGTAAGATATGTTTATGTTGATGAAAAATGCATTACTAGTTTACTTATCAAAATAAAAGAGTTTTTGTTTCTTTTCTTTTTTCGTTTCCTTTTAAATTTCCAGTCAAAATTTGGCTAGCATTCATGGTAACTGAAACGCATTTTACCATTTCATCCATACTATCCCACATTTATATTATCTTATCTATGTTTCTTCATTTTAAACATTTATCCTTTCAATTCTATAAGCCTCATGATATCCTATCTCCTACAAACTCACAGGGTTCAATAGATTATCTTTTCTCAAGTTTTACTTATTCTCCCGTTTTATCAAGAGTTTAATATTTTGTCTTCTCTGTTTGGTTGCAGTTCTTTGTTGGTGGCAACTGGAAGTGTGTAAGTATCCTTTTATACGTTCAAAGTTTTTACTCAAAGAAACAATATCTATCTTAAATTTTTTGTTTATGCTTTTATCAGTAGATCTTTATAATTAAACAAACTGCTACTTGATCAGCATCATGAACTATAGACAAGAATTTGCACCGATCAGTTTCTGAGGTGATGCAAACCAAGGAGTAAGGAGTCTTTAAATAGAGAACAGACAAAATAAAATTTCAGACGAGCCTGTCCCTTAAAGTATTTAGTTTCATCAAGGATTCCAGAGAGAGAAAAGAAGCCAAAAAGTACAATTAGAAGGAAATCAACATGAGTTTAGGGGCTTCATAGTGAATCCAATGAAGAAATTTGAGGTTAAAACTTAAAAAAAGTACTAGTCTTAATGTATTTTACATTAATGTGGATGGAATGCACTAAAGTAGCTTTGTTTGCAGTGATTCTTAAATATTTAAGCTACTGCTTCATTTTGTTATGGAACTTCCCATCTAAATGATCTGGTTTTACATTTTTTCTATGTTTTGCTATTTATGTTATGTGCGGGCTTATACATCTGTATTGCAAGTTTGGATATTATAGTTACATGCGCACAAGTCCAACACTGATTCATGACATTCTCTCACTGGATTTTTCCTATTTACTATGCTGCAGATATTTTAGACATTATACACTAATAAGTACTATTGTTCTTTGTATCTTTTAACTTAGTTTCTTGGATTTACTTTTTTCATCGGTGTTTTTATATAGAATGGGACAAAAGACTCTATCAGCAAGCTTGTCTCAGACTTGAACAGTGCAAAGTTGGAGGCTGATGTTGGTGAGGTTTCTTGTGCTTTTGATATATCATAATATCAGGTCTTCTGAGTATTATAAAAATAGTATTATATTTATTTAGTTATAGGTTCTATGTTCATATGAATTACTTACAGTTTTCTGTCTAGCATGTGATCGTGGCAAGATGTATTAGACTTCTAACATATATATTAGGTCCCAACCGGTTTATGATAGTCATGTTTTATACCGTTTTTCCATAACATTTTTTAATAATATTTCCACTCTCCCAAGTGATTAGACTTGAGAACAAACACTTTATGGTATTAGCATCAGTTCCTGCAAGATGGTTATGGTGTGAAAGGATTACTGTTGAAGTGTTAAAAAATGATCCTGAACTTCAGTTTTTAACTTCTTGGATTTTAGTACTCCAACTTCCATTTTCTCAATTATGCTAGTTTAGTTGCACTAGGTTATGTTAATGTTTGTGTTTTATGAATACTATATTGCCTCTCCATATGAAAGTTGGGGTTGCACGTGAGAGAGAACAAGGTGTTAATATATTATAATTTTGTTGGATATATTCTCTAATATCAGGAGGATTGTTTACTTAAAAAATTGAATTATTTGTTTTGAGCATAACAAGATTTATATGTGGTGTATTGAAACCTTTTGTAGAGTGCATTCTTAGATTTATATGCTAGTGGACAGTACTATTGTGCATCATAACAATATAACTAGACAGAGACGAAAAGAGACGGCCTATATTTTTTTATCTTTGTCCTTGGAAGCTGAGTTTCTCCTTTTCATGGTGTATATTTGTCTTGAGTTTTTTATTGAAGTTGCAGCTGTGTAGGCTTCTATTACTCTGTTATAGTGTTGTATCTGAAAGTATCTAAACTCAAAAGTTTATTCTTTGAATTCTACAGATGTTGTAGTCGCACCTCCCTTTGTTTACATTGATCAAGTAAAGAACTCTTTAACTGATCAGATTGACATAGCTGCTCAGAATTCTTGGATCGGAAAAGGTGGAGCTTTTACTGGAGAAATCAGGTTCGGGTTCTTCGTGAGAGCTCATATGCTATTTTACCTTGGAAATCTGCTTTGCATTATATTCAAATACGGTTGTTGTTTCTGCCTCATAAAAAGAGTCCCATTTGTTAAAAAAAATTGTTCCACAAAAGATTCCTCTTTTATTGATGATAGTATAAAATGACATAATGTCCTCGAGTGTAGTAACACAATTTCACTACTAAATTAAACTCTAATTATATTTAGTTTTATGCATGGAAGAAAAATATACCCTCAAAGTCAGTAATTTTGTTAATGAGACTCTTTTTGTGGAATGAAGGGAGTACTTCTCAAATCAGGTCGTGTCTTACCTTGATTCACACATGCACACAAACAAACGCACAAATATAGTTGATTTGATTAACATTTATTCTTAAACATTAAGATACATGGACACTAAAGAAGTTTGTCTCGACAACCAAAAGAAAAAGAAGAATTTTTTTTACCTGTCCAACTGTCGTTAATGTTGCGAAAATTGTAGAAAGTTCTTATTTCTTACATGCTATTGTTTATTCTTCCTAAATGATGTGTTGGACACTCCGTATTACCCACATTTTCAAAACATGATTAAGATGCTTAAGAAAATCACCATCATATACTTGTTTGTTGGATTGTCTGGCTTTATTTCTTTTAAATTCTGTATTTGTATCTTCTTCTTGTTGTCTGAATGATATTACTTATCCCAAAAACAATGGTCTACAAATTTGTATGATATAAGCCCATGGATGACAAAACTACTTTTTTCCTGGCTCCCTAGTTTAGAATGTAGGTGGCATCGTTGCTCACAATAAGGGGAGTTTGGTCATGATAGTAAGTTAGTAACTCCATTGTTTCCCTGTCTGGATGGGATCCCTTCAGAGTGGGGTTTCTACACCCCTCATGGTTCGTAGTAAAATTTATCTCAGAATTAGGAATTGTCACCTGCTCCGGATTGGGCATCTTGTTATTGTGCCCTCCACGCAATGGAAACTGTCCAACTGTATTTGCATATATTATCCTGGCATAATTGATGAATCAGATCGACCCTTGTTTATTTTTTTGGTTGTAGTTCTTACTTCCTTTTATTATTCTATGATGATATTGATTCTGGTATTGAACTTCTACTACATGTTGCCAACCTAACAGTTAATATTATCAACAAACTTGTATTTGTTGTTTTGCAGCGTGGAACAACTGAAAGATATAGGCTGCAAGTGGGTAATTCTTGGGCATTCAGAGCGAAGACATGTGATTGGTGAAGATAATGAAGTACGATTCTGTTGTTACTTCTAACTATGAATTTCTGAAAAAAGCACAAAAGTTGCTTATTGGAGGGGAAGCTTTGAAAACTTGTCACTTGGAAATTCTTAATTGCCAGCTAGGTTTCATGCATTGAGGTTATATATTTGTAATGCGACTAAAACACTGCAACATTCAGTTTATAGGGAAGAAAGCTGCTTATGCCTTAAGTCAGGATCTTGGTATAATTGCCTGCATTGGAGAACTGTTACAAGAAAGAGAAGAAGGAAAAACATTTGATGTTTGTTTTCAGCAACTGCAAGCCTTTGCAGGCAAGCTTCCTTGCTTATGTCCATTTCTCATGTTCTTTAATGGTTGATAGTAGGATCCTCCACAGTAGGACCTTGTTTTGTTAAACGTTCAGCATGTAATTCATGGCAACAATGTGCAGATGCTGTGCCCAGTTGGGATAATGTTGTCATTGCATATGAGCCTGTATGGGCAATTGGAACCGGTAAAGTGGCCTCACCACAGCAAGCTCAGGAAGTGCATGCAGCTGTTCGTGAGTGGATCAGTAAGAACGTTTCAGCAGAAGTTGCTTCTAAGACACGTATTATCTATGGAGGTATTGCATATGAATATATATATATACACACACACACACGAAAATTACTACAATTTGAACTCTTATGGTTTTGATTACAATATTTTGCCACTGGTTGCCTATTTCAATCAGAACTTGCTATTACTACCTTGAGTTTCTCATATTAGAATGTACTTTCTCTTCTGTAGGATCTGTAAATGGGGGCAACAGTGCTGAACTGGCTAAAGAAGAAGATATTGATGGATTTCTTGTAGGCGGTGCTTCCTTAAAGGTATTATCCTGTCAGTTGTGGCTATCAATACATGTGCTCTTTTATTGGGTATCTCTTCTTTATTTTACATCAAAACAATAGTAATGCCATATTTCTTTCGAGAAAAGCAAACTGAGGAAAAAATAGACAAAGGAACAAAGCATGAATACTTAATTTGTCAATTTGCATAACTAACTTTTACAAAATAGGTTCACATCACAAATTTTTTAAAAGCTTTCATTTCAATATTCGACAATGGACTTCGATTTTGGGATACGGAAAGTCTTATTTATCTTGAGTAAACTTATGAATAATGAAAAGTGCAAGAGGGACTGCTTTGGAAGCTTGTGGAACCGGGAGGAAGCAGGGAAAAAAAAGGAACAATGAAAAGTCACCGCCTTGTTTTAGTCAAGTGACCTCACCAGGGACATTGAAATCCAAACCTAATCAAACAAAATAAAATAAGCTTCAATTTTGATTGAACTTCCCCCCTACCACATGAAGCTTTGGTCATTTACCAAACAAGATGGAAATACCTATCATTGTTCAAGGGGGACATTGGTGGAAAGTTTCTCCAAAATTGGTTGTTATTTAATATTAATATTAGGTTTTCTGTTGTGCAGGGTCCTGAATTTGCAACCATTATCAATTCTGTAACATCAAAGAAGGTTGCTGCTTGATCATTTGAGGCGGTGAAATAAATGGGTTAGAAAATATTCTTTAGCCAGATGCATGAAGTTAGTGGCACGAGTCGGTTCAATTTGGTGGGATTTTTCATCATTTTTCATTTCTCCCTTTTGCCATAAGGATGAAATTATCACCACGGCTTGACTGCTCAGTTGATTTGTTACTAAAAATATTTACGAAATAGAATAATTGGGAGTTTATAATGTTCAACGGTAAAAATATTATATAAACTTATCCATTAGAATGAGAATTTCATGCTACATTTTTGTTGACCCTTTTTGGCAATTCAGGTCATACCCATGTTTCAGTAGGGGTGTGCATTACAGATATTCCAATATTGTCCACTGGCATGCACGAACCCATGACCCTTGTGGAGTCGAGGAATTTGCAAATTATAGCTATGTAACTTGGAAGTTCCCCAAAATGAAATACAACCAATATTCTTTCTTTTTCTCCCCTATCTATTTCCGCTCCAAACAGGAGGGGGAGGGGGAGGGAGGAGGACGAAGGTGGGTGGGTGGGTGGTGGGTGGAGGGGGGGGGGGGGGTTTAAGTAAAAACAATTGTTGCCAAGCATTCTTGTCGAAGTTTTACAATTGAACTTTACAATATCATTAAGGTTATGTTATTAAGGTTATGTTTGTTTGTAAGAATTATATTTTGTATATGACTATTAATTTTAGACTTGTCTTGTTTGTTTTTAAATTTAAACTTGAGACTATTAGGTGCTGTTTGTTTACATCTGATTGACTCTTAATGGACTGCCTCTTATTCGCTAAGAGGCATGATGCTGTTTGTTTTGTTTTTTGTTACCTCTGAATGCCTCTTAATCGGTAAGACAGAAAATGAAATCTTAATAATTAAGAGGTGCCTCTTAATGAATTTTTTTGCTATTTTTTTTATATAAATATATTAAACAATATTATGCACTCATTTTTATTAAATTGAATATTTAAAATTATTAAATAAAATTTTATCCTTTAAAATGGTAAAATAGTGTCATTAAGAGACAACTTACTTTTTAGTTATCAAACAATTTTTTAGATTCAGACCTCATAATCATTCAGATGATCTAATTTATTAAGATATCATAATCATTCAGATCTTAATTCCCAAATTTATCAAACACAACCTTAGTCTAGGTATTATAAAATGACTTGGTAGTCTTTAGATTATAATTATAAATAAAAACAATTGTTGCCAGCATTCTTGCCAAAGTTTTGCAGTTGAACTTTACAATCATTAAGATTATGTTTGTTTGTAAGGATTATTCTTGGAATATGACTATTAATCTCAAGTATCGTGTTTGTTTTAAAATTTAGATTTGTGACTATCAGTCTAGGGATTATAAAATGACTTAATAATCTTTAGATTATAATTATAATTTCGGATTAATAGTCTTGTGATTATAATCTCATGAATTATAATTTCGGGATTATAATCTTTGTAAACAAACATAACTAAAAGGGTATTTCCACATCTCACAGATGAGTACCCTTTTGTAAAGCGTTGATAGAATAAAAATTTGGCACCTTAATTATCTAGAGAGACCAAATTTAACCCTGGCAGAAACTTGGTGTTGCAAAAAGTAAAACATTGAGGAATTAGAAAATGATATAGGAATTGTATTCATGACTACTTGTACTAAATAAATCTATCAGACTGCCAAGCTCATGTACGTGATGTATGCTTCAACTGAATTTAACTTCAAACTTTTTTTTATTGTTTTAAATGTATTTATTTATTTCAAAGCTTGTATTTTGAGTTTCAAGAATTAAAATTTCTTAATATATATATATATATATATATATATATATATATATATATATATATATATAGAGTCCGGATCAGGTCCGGACTCCCGGATTTTAACAAAATCCGGACTGAAACAACTAAAAAAATAAATAAATTATGGAACTGAAATTTTTCCATAATACAGTGTTTTGGGCGTGATTTGGATGCCTATACCAAAATATTTCTGTACAGTCTGGGCAGACTGTACATACATTGGTTGGTATAGGTATTAAAAACATACCCAAAACACTGTATTATGAAAAAATTTCAGTTCCATAATTTTTTTTTTTTAGTTGTTTCAAAAAAAAAAAGCAAAAAAAAGAAAAAAAAATTTGGTCCGCATTTTAGGACCTGTCCGGACTCCCGGACAGGATCCATTATATATATATATATATATATATATATATATATATATATATATATATATATATATATATATATATATATATAGTCCGGATCAGGTCCGGACTCCCGGATTTTGTTAAAATCCGGACCTTTTTTTTTTTTTTTTTTTGCTTTTTTTTTTGAAACAACTAAAAAAAATAAAAATAAATTTATGGAACTGAAATTTTTCAATAATACAGTGTTTTGGGCGTGATTTGGATGCCTATAACAAAACATGTCTGTACAGTCTGGGCAGACTGTACATACATCGGTTGGTGTAGGTATTAAAAACACACCCAAAACACTGTATTATTGAAAAATTTCAGTTCCATAAATTTTTTTTTTTTTAGTTGTTCTACAAAAAAAAAAAAAAAAAATAGGGTCCGTATTTTGATCCAGTCCGGACTCCCGGACTGGATCCGTGTCTTATATATATATATATATGGGCTATATCTATATACACAGTTGTATGATAATGATTTTTTTGGACAATAGTGAACTGTCGTCATTAACCAGAATAGCTATAGCGACGGTACCGTCACTATAGCCCAAAAAAACCGTCGCCATAAGCGACTATATTTTACATAACTGCGTATATACATTTTTCATATATATATATATATATATATATATATATTGTGACATTCATACTGAGATTTCCATAAAAAAAAACAGAAATTCTAGGGAGACATTTTGTTGGGGACATTCTAGCGACATTCTTTTTTTTTTTTGGTTTTTTTGTAGTACCTCTTAAAAAATGTATAGTATTTATTTCAACTGAAATTTTTGTAAAAAACAGTGTTTTAAGTATAATTTGGATACATACAAAAAACAAGGTCTGTACAGTCTGTACAATCCTGTTTCTTGTATGTATCGAGTTTACACCTAAAATACTGTTTTTTATAAAAATTTCAGTTAAAATAATACTATATATTTTTTAAGATGTACTACAAAAAAAAAACCAAAAAAAAAATCGCTAGAATGTCTACAAAAAAAATATCCCCCTAGAATTACTCAAAAAAAAAAA
Organism: Panax japonicus; assembly: GCA_020205505.1. NCBI lineage: Eukaryota > Viridiplantae > Streptophyta > Magnoliopsida > Apiales > Araliaceae > Panax > Panax japonicus. Next base: position 22,023,352 of record CM035112.1, on the reverse strand, counting down.
CTCTTGGTCTTGAGTGGGCATTAGTTCAAAGTTAAAGTTAGTTATGAAGAATCCATACTCAAAGCATATATTCCATTTTCCAATTAAAGGCTTCTATAATAATGAAATAACTAGCTTCATGCATTAAATTTCATGATTAGAAGAGCAGATGGATTGGGTGTATCCAAAGAGAAGGGGTCCAGAATGGAAACAAAGTTGGACAAGCCAAACTCTGTCCACAATCTCCAGCCCACCACTTCAACTGCTTGCCATTTTCACCATTGTCCTTTTTTTATTGTCACTCTCTCAGTACACAACCTACAAGTCTCAGCTCAATAACACCAAGATCAATTTCCAGCTTTTCCTCTTCTTGGTGCCTGTTTTATTAATCTTTTTCATGCGTTCCAGCCTTGTTACCAATGGAATAAGCTTCAACTTCTGGGTTCGGGGCCCACAACTCCGGCGAGACGTTTCCGACCACCCACGTCCCACCGGGGCCTTCCCGTGGAGTGTTGTCTTCTTGGTGGTGCTGCTTCTGGTTTTGGTTTCTTATCAGTCTTCATTTCACTCCAACTGGTTTGCATCAGATCGTTAGTTTTCCTATCGGTTGCTTTTTCATAGATTTTTTTTGGTAATAACTATTTCATAGATCTTAATATAATATAATTTCAGGCACGGCGTAACGAAATCCTCCCCCTCTCTAGATCTGAAAATTAGAATGAACTGTTATTGTGTTTTCCGGTCCAAATCAATTAAAATGAATCTAAATTGTTCTTGTGTTTTTCCGCCCAAATTTAAATTGGGTTCTATCTTATTATTATTCTAGATATTAAGTAAGAGACAGGTCGGCCGCTATGTAAACAATTTTTGTAAAGTTTATTGGATTTTCTTTAAATGCCCTTCAACTTTTAATGCAATTTTTATATTAATATATTTTAATCTTTCTATTTAATCATTTAAATTTTATAAAAAATATTTTTTTATAAAGAAAAAGTGAGATGGTACATAAGTTGGCTTCTTTATCTATCTGAATTGAAAATTGATGGGCTTTCTATTATGGTTTTGAATCTTTGACATGCTGTGAAAGAGGACCCTCCCAACAAGGTGAATAAAGAGAGAAAATTCAAGGATGATGGAATTTGGGACGTTGGGTATTTGTTTTGGGCTGGGCTGATCTGTTATCTTGTGTATAATTTGCTATTTTTTTTGGGTCCTTTACATAAGTATACAACAAATAGAAAGTAATTACAAGAAAAGTGCATCAACTAAATAATTACAAAAAGAGTGTAATTAAGACTCATATTACAAAAATAGTACAATTCACATTAATAAAGAAACCTAAAATCAAGGATAACTAATAATTCAAATTCAAATTCAAATCTTGTCTCTAACAACAATTTCAAATCCATATTTCAAAATTTAAATCAAAATGAGAAAATTAAAAATAAAAAATTATGAAGGAGCTAATGTTCATCATCCTCATCTCTCGCCGCCACCGCTGCAGCCGCCACATCGCCGCCGCCGCCGCCGCAAAAATTGACTAGTAACTGCATCACATTTAAAATAAAATTGGTAATCAAATACAACTGAATTGGTTACCTTGGTCTAAAAGTTTGACAACCAATTTCATGTTGGTAAATAAAAAATAGAACACTGCATATTTATACCAAAGGTAACCAAAACTTTATACCAAGGTAACCAAACTTTTATACCAATGTAATCAAACTTTTATACCAAGATACTCAATCTACCTTCACACCTGCAGTATGAATTAGTTACCTTGATCTGAAAGTTTGGCAACCAACTGCACGAAGATTTGGCTACCAACTGTATTACATGCAAAATAAATTGGAAACTTAATAAAACAGAATTAGTTACCTTGATATAAAGGTTTGGCTACCAACTGCATTATAAAAAAACTGCAGAAACAGAGCGACGATGGCAGAGGGAGGGGGTGGGGCGTGGGCAGTGGGAGGAGGAGGAGGGGGTGGCGGAGGGAGGGGGGAGGAGGAGGAGGGAGGCGGAGGGAGGGGGAGGGGGAGGGGGAGGGGGAGGGGGAGGGGGTGGGGGTAGCGGATGGATGGGGAGGAGGAGGAGAGGGGCGGAGGGAGAGGGAGGGGGAGGAGGGGGTGGCGGAGTGAGGGGGAGGAGGAGGAGAGGGGCGGAGGGAGGGGGAGGAGGGGGTGGAGGAGTTAGGGGGTGGGGCGTGGGCGGTGGGTGGAGAAAGGAAGCGGAGGAAGAGGAAGGAGAGGGTGTGGGGCTGGGGCTGGGGCTGGGGCTGGGGCGGGAGGAGTAGTGGCGGGGGGCAGAGGCGGGAGGAGGGGAGGAGGGGAGGAGGGGAGGAGGGGAGGCGGGAGGCGGGAGGAAGGGGAGGCGGAGGGTGGGGGGGGGGTTGGACAGGAGGAGGAGGAGGAGGAGGAGGCGGAGGGAGGAAGGAGAAGAAGAAGAAGGGAAACATAAATGGAGTGGGAGAAAATCGTGGGAGAGATGAGGAGAAAATTATGGGAGAGATGGTTGAGAATTAAAACACATCCCATAATTAAAGGAATCATAAATATGTACTAATAATGAAAATAAAAATTTAAAGATATTAATTATGTAAATATTTAATGAGGGCACTTTTCTTGTAATTATATTTTTAAATGTACTATAAAATGTAATTGTTCCTTTTTTGGGTTTTTTACATAAGCATACAACAAATAAAAAATAATTATAAGAATAGTGCATCAACCAAATAATTATATTAACAGTGAAAAACTATATAATAATATCAACAATAGTGAAATACGTTATTATATCCAATGCAACAAAAAAAGAAAACCCTTAATTCAAGGAGAAAACTACTCCACTTAGTTTGGCAGTTACCAACTAACCCAAATACTCAAAAATCACGCTGTCAATTTCTTCGTCCTCATCTGTTCGCCATTATCATTTTCTCTCTCTTCCTCCTCCTCTTGAATCTTCACTGCTCCGACCTCATTTCTCTACTACAACCATGTCCACCTTTATATCAAGGTAACCAATAAAAAATAGAACACTGCATAGGAAAGAGAGAGAGATAAGTGAGTGATGTGTAATGTAATATTGATAATCAAACCTTCGTACCAATGTAACCAAACATTTATACCAATGTAACGAAATCTTTATACCAAGGTAACCAAATCTACCTCCACACCTGCAGCATGAATTTGTTACCTTGGTCTAAAAGTTTGGCAACCAATTTCATGAAGGTAAATAAAAAATAGAACACTGCATAGGAAACAGAGAGATAAGAGAGTGATGTGTAATGTAATATTGATAACCAAACCTTCATACCAAGATAACCAAACATTTATACCAAGGTAACCAAACATTTATACCAAGGTAACCAAATCTGTCTCAACACATGCAATATGAATTTGTTACCTTGGTCTAAAAATTTGGCAACCAATTTCATGAAGGTTTGACTACTAATTGTATCACATTCAAAAAAAATTAGTAATTTAACAAAACTGAATTGGTTACCTTGGTACGAATGATTGGCTACCAACTGCACCATGAAAAAACTACACCCAAACACCCCCTTATAAATCCATGTTAAACTCATATTCTACTTCAAAAAAGAAAAAAGAAAAAGCCCATTCCGATTTCTTTAATATGCAGGACATAAGGAACAGAGCCATTGATGTTGAAGAAGAATAAGAAACAGAGGATAGTGAAAGTATGCCATAGCTGCTTCAGTTGGTCATGGTCAAACTCTCCTTTTTCGCCTGACTTCTTCTATTCAGAATTTGAATGGCATTACCTTCACTTGTTTTTTGCAAGATCCGGGAAAAGCCAATTTAACAGAAACAAATCTGCCATCAAGAGACTGGAACGGCAGAACCAATTCTCAAGTCATGAAAGGATTCAACGACGATAACACCCCACATTAAAAAAGAATAAGAAACATAGGATAGTGAAAGTAAAGAAGAATAAGAAAAATAAAAAAAGTAACAACATTGGTTGTTGAGAAGAAAGGGGATTAGATGAGAGTCGAAATTGAAACCCATCAAACTTATTTTGGTGATCTCTCTCTACGTAAATCATGACTGAACCCTTGGTTTGGGACAAATGTATTATTTTTATAAATAAATATAGGAAATATAATACTTTTATAATTATTTTATGAGTGCACTATTGTTATAATTATTTTTAAAAATATAATAGAAAATGAAATTGTTCCTAATTTTAATTCTCTTTAAATAGAATAGAAGATGGCCCACCAATTGAGCCCTTCACTTCTGATAAACACCTGGCCCCACCATGTACCTTCACTAATTGGAGCCATGGCCCACATAATTCAACTTTAAATTTCACTGGACCACGAAGGAAAATGTTAGGTATGTGGACGTTTGAGATTTGTCTAATTTGTTGTTTTAGGAAATCAAATGGTTGTTAAACAGTATGGAGAATATGAATGTGGCCCACCGCTATATCATGAATCATGACACAGAAAGTGGAACAATTCCATGCATGAATAGAACATCTCCGGTAGGCGGAGAAGCATAAATTCTAGATTAAATGAGTAAAAGCATAAATTCTAGATTAAATACTCCATCCGTCCCATAGTTATATGCTCATTTTTTATTTTGAGATGTCCCAATATATAGGTTAATTACTATTTATAAAATTTAGTTAGTTCATTATTTTCTTTTATGCCCTTATAATAGATATTCAACCATTACTCTTTTTTTGAAGAAACAACCTTCAATGTCATTATTTTTATCACCACATTTAATGTTGTTGTATTCTCAATAAAAGAATTCAACCTTTTAGGCTTTACTAGTTGAACATATTTTGTGTATAAAAGACAATTGTACCAGCAATCAATGAAGTTAAGAGTTCCAATGTGATAAGTAAGGAGTAATTAATTTATTTATTAATTCTATATTGACGGGTATATGCGGAAAATTTTGTTAAAAATTGTCACTTCAACTGATTTTCTTAAACTATGTGCCAAAAGAAATCAGCCTATAACTATGGGACGGAGGAAGTATATTTTAGGACTCAGATTTCACTTTAGTAGTAATATTTAATATAGTTTATGAGTTTTTTTGGTGAGCCAAAGAGACTATATTAAGGATCAAAATTTGGCGGACTATAATTTTAAATATATTTAAATGGGAGTGTGAAAAAATAATTGGTGAAATATAATTCATTATATATAATATAATCTTTTAATATTATAGTCCATGTGATAGTCCATCTATTAAAAGGATTGAAAGACTATCCCATGAATTGATGTTATAGACTAAATATAATCTATGGTATAATCACCTTGCTGGAGATGTTAGGGTACTATTTTTTAAGCTTCACAAAGTTTAGATGCCCAAAAACTTGTAACTTTTTAATGCTTCAATTTCCCTTGGATCAAAAACAAAAAGAGAGTTGCAGAAAATTCAACAGTTCCCAATAAGTGGTTCAAGGTACTGTACTTTCTCTTGAATCCCTGAACAAGATAGTCCACCATTGAACCACTTTTTTAGGAATTCAAGAGGAAGTATAGTATGCATGGGGAACCACTTATTGGTAACTGTTGAATTTCCTGCAACTTTCCATTTGTTTCTCATATTTCTCAATAAGTCTGATTTTGTAGCAAATTCAAAAGTTCTTTTGTTGATTAATTATTTGATCAATTATACCTTGGGTTCAATTTCTACTACACATTAATACATGCAGACCTTGAGTCAGATAAGATTATGAATAAAAAATGTCTTAGTTAGCAACCCTTCACTCTATGATAGTTGATTTTGTAAAAACAGGAGTAACAATTGAATGGCCTAGATAGAGAGGTGGGACAAACTAGCTTTTACACTTCTCAAGTAGTATTGGGAAAATTTTTATCATGCTAGTCTTGATAGTGCATGAGAGTTTGTTCAAAGAATATAATATCATCAAGACATTTATATAAAATACTGAACGATATGTATGTTTATATACTAAAATGATAATGAATTAATAATAAATAGAATGACAATGCTTTAATTAAAATAAATAAAAGAGAGAACATATATACTCTATCAATAACTCAACTGTAGCATCCTTAAAATCAACTTTTTTCGAATGTTTTGTAACCAAATATCAGCATTTTTTTGACAAATACTTTCTCTCACAATCTCCATCGTGAAAGTATAATATGAATTTGCGATCAACCTAATTAGTCTTGAATTTGACTCCACAAAGCAGTATCTCCAAAAGACATACAACAAATCAGAAAAATATGAAAGTGTATACTTATTGAAATATAACTTGTCACAATTGGATGAAAACTTCATGTTATAATGTAAAACAAATACCTTCATTATTGCCCATGAGGAATGACTACTGGGAGAAGAGTCAAGGACTGTCTGTATGCAGTATTCGACATAGCAGTTGCAGCTAATACTCTAACTGGTTACTCGACAGCAAAAAAAGTATGGGCCGTAATTCCTATTTGTGCCCTATACTTGAATCGAATTATTGCAAACATTTCTCACTATTCCATCATAACAGATGACAACATCCCGAAGGAGGGCCAAAGGGCAATTAAGTAGTTGAACAAAGTTCCAGGTTCAACAATCCTCTAGATGAACGAACGATCACTTCTCTACTAGGAATGAATCATCGCCTGATTGGATCATCGCCTGATTCATTCCTAGTAGAGAAGTGATCGTTCATTCATCTAGAGGGTTGCTGAATTTGGAACTTTGTTCAACAGCTTAATGGCCCTCCTTCGGAATGTTGTCATCTGTTATGATGGAATAGTGATGAATGTGTGCATTAATTCAATTCGAGTATGAGACACAAACAGGAACTACGACCCATACTTGTTTTGCTGCAAAGGACCTAGTTGGAGTATTAGCTGCAACTGCTATGTCGAATCCCGCATACAAGACAATCCTTGACTATTCTCCCAATAGTCATTCCTCATGGTCGATGATGAAAGTATTTTATTTACATTATAACATAAAGTTTCCATCTAATTGTGACAAGTTATATTTCAAAAATTGCACACTTTTATCTTTCTCTGATTTGTTGTATATATTTCTGAGATACTGCTTTGTGGAGTCAAATTCAAGATTGATTAGGTTGATCGCAGATTCATATTATAATTTCATGATAGAGATTGTGAGAGAAAGTATTTGCCAAAAAAATGCTGATATTTGGTTACAAAACATTCGAAAAAAGTAGGTTTTAATGATGCTGCAGTTGAGTTATTGATAGAGTATATATGTTCTCTCTTTTATTTATTTTAATTAAATCATTGTCATATTTTTATATTTATTTTGTATTATATTATTTAAATTAATAAATTTAAGGAATGTAATTAAGTTAATGTATATTTATGTTATGTCATGATATATTATTTTATTTTATATTATCTTATCTTATATTATTTAATTTTACTTTGTGTTATTATATTATATTATTTATTTATTTTGTATTATATTATATTATATGATATTATATTATTTAAATTAATAAATTTAAGGAATGTAATTAAGTTAATGTATATTTATGTTCTGTTCTATCATGTTATGTTATGATATATTATTTTATTTTATGTTATGTTATGTTATATTATCTTATCTTATATTATTTAATTTTAGTTTATGTTATTATATAATTTTATTTTATTTAGTAATGTAAAACTAAGTAAATGCTACTTAATTTATTTTAGTATTGAGAAACTAAGTAATATATTAACCAAGTAAAGGCTACTTAGTTGATTTTAGTAGAGAAAAATTAAGTGAACTAAAGGAATTTATTTATTATTTTTTATGCATTATTATATTATATTAGACTGTATTATATTATTTTCGAATGTTATCTAATTCTGACAAAAAATTTATTAAAAATAGAAAATATCACACTATTATATTATAGTCTAACCACTATAAACAACATACAAATTATACCATAAATTTATACACTACGCAAAAAAGAACCCAAATTGAAGCAATTATCTGATTCAATATACTAACATAAGCCTCGATATCAACCATGAAATTTCACAAATTAAAACCAATTTGAAGCAATTTTAATATTCATGACTAATATAAATAAAGCCAAATTGCACAAATCTAACCCAAATTGAAACTAAATATCACACTGTTATTATATAATCAACATATATGCTAGCTGTCAGTGCATAAATTAAACCCAAATTCAAACTATATAGTCAAATCAAACTCATATAAACACATAAGGAAGTAATATAATTCAAATCAAACCCAAATAGAAAACTACAAAAGGAAGGTTATACAAATATTAGGGTTATATACAAATATTTTGGGGATAATATCTTGGCTTCTATCACAGTTCAAATTGGCTGAAATGGAGGTAAAGGAAAAAATCATTATATTTTTTTTAAATACCTTTATGCCGACTGGCAGCATGGGGGCGGCGTGAGAGGCATCGTTCCCTTTTCTCCTTTTCTTTTTCTCTATTCTTCTTTTTCTTTCTTTATCATCTTCTGGCAGACGGTTTAGGTGCTGAAGGATTTTAAAACGATCAGCGACCACTTTCGGTGACTGCATGCGGTCGCTAGTTTTAATTGACTTGACGATCTGGATGCTAATGGAGTTAAAATGATTAGCGACCGTGTTCGTTGACCGCTTGTGGTCGCGACGTTTTATTGACGTAGATGTATTAGCGACTGCGGTCGGCCGCTGTTATGGATTGATCGCAATAAGTCTCCCCCGCTAACAATTGTGCCAATTAGCGACCCCTGTGCGGTCGCTAATGTAAATAGCGAGTTGTTTTACTGCCAGTTGCAAATAGCGATCGCTAATGCTAGCATTAACGATCTACTACGACGGTCGCAGATGGACCATTTTCTTGTAGTGATGTCTAAATTTATTTGTTAATATTTGAAAAATATATTAAAAATAAATAAAAAAATAAGGTAATGGTTGTCATTATTCTTCCTAAAAATGGGGACAAAACATAAAATCTAGGATTACTTGGTCTAACATTTTAGTTTGATTAAAGTTCAGATGACCACCTGGGGTTTTGGCACTTTCCCACTTAACCACCTGTAGTCAGTAAAGCTACATTTAAACTCTCGACTTTTTGAGTTGAGGTGAATAAATACTTTCCGTCTTAACTCCGTTACTTGAGTTGGCTAAAGACTTAATTACCCTCCATATATATATATTGTGTTTCGTTTCATTTCAGTTTTATATCTAGGGCTAGGTTCCATCTTCACAGTATCAGGTCATGCAAATTCTAGATTGACCAACTAAGATCACAAAGTCACAAACCATGTTCTGCCCTTTCAATTTGTTCTTTTTACAGTCTTCTTGTTCATCAGATCAGGTTTAGGTTCCATGTTCACAGGCAAGGGAGCAGAGAATACAACGGTGATAACATAGTATATTTACAAGAAAAACAAAGATCGACCTAGTAATACGATCAAGATTTGCTATGTTCTCTAAACCTCACTTTTTAAAAATAAAAAAATATAATATAATTCCAAAATACTAATGAAATTCATCGGAGAATGAATTAAGCAGAGCTTGAAGAAATTTGGCTTGGATTTTACTGAATGTGCTTCTGGTGATAAGGAGCATAAATTCGACTTCTAATTTTATTGAAGAAATTCAGCTTGAAATCAGAGCAGCTAAACTGGCATAAGGATGCCTTAAACAAATAAATGCAACAAGAACTGCCAAGTGAACTCCTCCAAAAAACCCAAATAACTGTAGTAAAGTACATGGTTGACAGGAGTTGTTTATGAAAGGTAAAAAAATGCAAAGAAATGAGTTAAGCAAAAGAAGATGAAATAAAAAATTTATGATAGTTGCATAGACCCTTACATTACCATACACGCTTCGCCTTTTTGCCCATAATTTAACACATCGCAGCACTGCTTTAAAAATTTAGAATATGTAAATCCAGAATATATGAGATCTACAAGAATTTCAAGTTGGATCTGTGCTAAATCCCTCCAGCACGCTGTCGGATCTGCGCTGCTTCAAGTTGCGAAAAGCGTTTGAACGGCGAGGCGGGGTAGTAGTTGACCGCGATGAATCGGCAACTCGTGAGAGTCTTCGAATCAATTTCTTCATTATGTTAGCGATTTTACTAACAAATAAAGAAAATTTTGAATTTCAGAGAAAATGATGAAATGGGAGAAGACGCATAAACTTACAGTAAACGAAATCCATCAGTTCTAATTAACAATTAAAAAAAGCCCCAAAATGAGAAGAAACAGACACCCAAATCCCATAACAAAACAAATCCAATGACCATTTGTTCTCCGATCAAGCCTCCATTTGTAATTCCCTTTTCAATTAAGAAACCAAAAAGTTCGAAGATCCTTTATTTTCTTTACTTTTCGGATCACCACCCTGCAAACAAACCAAAATTAGATCGTGAAATAAGCCCATAACTTTATGAGAGAGCTCGAGAATCAGAGTGGGTATTGTTAGAATGAGTGGATTTGAGAGTGTTGGTGGGTTCGAAGGTTGAAGGGAGAATAAGAGGAAAAGAGAGGAAGAAGAAGAGGGTATTTCAGATATTTACCAGGTTTTTTTTGAACTGTTACAGCCCCTTCTCACGCGCTTTTGGCGTTTGACATAAGCACACAGTTAAGTTGGATGGAAAATGTGACGTTTTCACTTCAACTCAAAAAGTCGAGAGTTTAAATGTAGCTTTACTGACTATAGGTGGTTAAGTGGAAAAACGCCCAAACCCCAGGTGGCTATCTGAACTTTATTCTTTTAGTTTTAGTGATGATAAATTTCAAAATTTTTGAAACGAAGTGGAAAATTACCCTTTTAAAATTTGGTTTGGTTTCTTTTATTTTTTTTTCTTTGAACTTGGTGGAATCCCAACATGATGCATATAGATACTTTAATCCAACAAAAAGAAAGAATAATGTAGTGAAAATGACTTTTGTGAGCTCAAGTATAAATTAGGGTTCACATGTAACCTAAAAGAATTGAATGACAAATGAAAAAGTTAAAAATAAATATACGAGACCCGAGAGAAGCCTCCACGTGTCTTGAGGTAGAAGACTCATGGAGGTGACTCATTTTGGGAATTGATTGAGGGATTGGATTGGTGGCTAGAAGGACAGAACAATCTGGGCATTATTCTAATGACTAAGGGTATTTCTGGAATTTCCCTGAGGTCATGTGCCTGACATGTGACCACTTTCTAGGAAACCCTATAAAATCCCCTTTCATTCCATTGAAGTGGGATCACTCTTCGGGACCTGGGACTCTTAGAAGATTGGAAGACTTGGACATTCTTTCTCAACCCGAAGCACTCAAGAAGGCTCTCTAAATCCTTGCTACCCTAATAAGGTTCTCGGATTCTAAGAGTTCTGCCACGTGTCATTGGAGTAGTCACTCACCTGTTCTTCTCCCCTCTTCAATTTATCAATCAATTCTGTACTCTTTGGGGATTTCTCTCCTCCTCAGCCAACACGAAACTCTAACCCTAGCAAGGTACGATTTTTTTGTCCACATTTCTTTGGCGACTCTGCTGGGGAGGTGTAGAATTTGTGAAGGGTATGCCCACAACTTGAAGTGGGAGAAATATAAGAAGAGTTTCACCGACAATGAGCATTACTTCACCGAATTCAGTTCTAAGGCAAGCTAATCAAGCTTTCAAGTGCACAAGTCTGGATCTCGATCAACCCATCCTTGAAGTCGCTTTAGAAGGAAGTTTAACATCACCATACATGGCCAATCAACAACAAATGAATGCCAGGCAGACAAGCACGGGAAGGAAAGACAAGGATGCAAGTGGAAAGTAGATGAATGTTGTGCAACTGGAGATGCTCAAGGCATTGAAGCAAGCACGTGAAGGACAATGAATGATGATGGCTATAATGTTGGAGATGCAGAGAAAGCAAGAGGAAATGGAGAATTTTCGCCAGTAGTTGATGCAAATTATAACCTTCAAGGCCATGTTCCCGAGCAATTTGTAGGGAGAACAAGAAGTGGTGGAGGACAACAACAACGATAACAACAAAAAAGAGTATTAGATTGTACTTCCATCAACAGAGAATCAGTCGGTTTCGATCATCAACTTGGAACCCTAGAACAGTGGTGACATGCCACAACTCAGACTGGAGGCAAGTCAACCTTAGACAAACATTATCCCGACTACTTTCCTTGTATTTTCACAAGTGCAGATGCCAACCATCCCGAGCCACGTCCAGCGAACGAGCCAATAAGTACAACCAACACAAGCTTTGCACAATACGAGTGTGCATTAGTCAATCTCTTTACTATACATATCGTTAATGCAACAATACACCCCAACACCCTAACGAGTTCAGCCACGAGCCAGTATGTGATGAAGGATGATATGATCGACGTGATCAATTAACTTCGCAGGCAGACATCACGACCTTTAGAGTCATACTTTACTCCACCTTATTTGGCACATATTCGGAGACAACCTTACCCGACAGGGTATATTGAGCATCCCCCGCTGTAAGACCCCAATTTTTATGAATAAAAAATAATTTTCTCGAAATATATTTTTTAATATTATGGCGTGGATTTGATATAATGTTATAGTTGTGGGTAATATTTACAAATTTTGCAAAATAAGCAAGTGGTTATATAATATTCAATTGGTCGGGGAATATTCGTTTTAAGAGGGAATATTCGTACGACGGAACAATCATTAGTGGACCTGATGAGTGTGTTTTATATACACAAATTAGGTACTTTTGAGTTTAATAATTTGTAAATCCTAAGCTAGTTTGTTTGGTTTTTATGTATTTTCATTGTATTGTTGTGTAATATAGTTTTATATTGCTTTTATGTATATTTGTATTAGTTTTATGTGTTTTTACTTTGTTTTGTGGGAATTGGATGGAATGTCATTTGGGTCGATGGTTGGAATCGCCAAATTCGCATTTTCGGTTTATCATTGACATAGCAGTCCCGTAAAGTCCAATTTTTGCCATGATCCGGCCATTATCTGTCCAAACTCCAAGAATGAAAGTTATAGATCAACGTCTCCTCTTTCCGGATCATCTTGAATCGCCTCAATCGGAGTTCGGATACGAGAGTTATGGCCATTTTCCCAACGGGTGTCAAATCTGGAAACTACCAATTGCTATTTGCATAGCAGTCACTTGAAGTCCAATTTGAGCATTGTTCTATCCATTATTTCGAAGAACTCAAAGAATGAAAGTTGTAGATCTACTTCTCCTCTTTCCGGATCATCTTGAATTGCCTCAATCAGAGTTCGTATGAAGAGGTTGTGGCCATTTTCCCAACGGGTGTCAAATCTGGAAATGGCCCGGCGCTGCAGCGCGACTTGCTAGTGTATTTGCGGCGCCGCAGCGCCACTTAGCAGTACCCCAGCCCCTTTTCCCGCGCCGCAGCGCCTCGTTCAAGCCAAATCATGGCGCCGCAGCGCCAGACACGAATTTTGGACAGATTTCAGCTATTAAATGCTCAACCTAATGACTCAAATCTACAATCCTTCACTTCTACTTGCAACCTAGAGGAGAAATAGAGAGAGGTGGCGGCTTGGAGAAGAGGGAGGCCATGGCCCTTGGTCATGGTTCTTCAAGAGCTTCAAGGAGCATCAATGGTGGGAGCTTCAACAACATCAATGGAGGAGTTTCAACCAACAACTAAGGGAAGCCATCATTTCTTTCTTCCTTTTTCCTCTAGTGGCTAGAACTCATTCTTGGGGATCTAGTGCAAACATTTGTAACACCTATGGAGGCAAGGAATTGAATTAAACTTCTAGCTTTTCTTTGATACTTGTATGATCCATTGGATGATTACCTAATATTTGGAATAGTTTGATTTATTTGTTATGAATTAAACTTCTAATTTGTTTTCTTTATGATTGATGTCATGCGAATTGGTTCTTTATGTGATTATGTATATGCATAATTTATGTATTGCCAATTCATAGTGGCCGCCATGATCATAAAGAGAGTTAAGAGATTTGAACAAAGTGATGTACGCCAAGTGTTTGACAAAATGCTTGTGTGTGGATATTGTGTTCTTAGCTCTTTATCTATCTATTTATGTTATGTTTTTCTGCTATTTTGATTAATTGTAATCATAATTTATCGTTTTAATTAACTGTTTAAATAAGACTGAGGCGATATAAAGTCAGTACTTGATAGATATTAGTGATAATTCCTCGTGGGTTCGACAACTCTCTTATCATTATATTACTTGTTGACCGCGTATACTTGCGCGTGTTTATTGGTTGCGAAATCGACCAATTAGTTTTTGGCGCCGTTGCCGGGGAATTACTATTCTAATATTGTCCAATATTGATTTCAATCAATGTAGTCTTAATTTGAACGTATATTTATCTGTTATTTGTTTGATCTTTATTTTCACGTGTTTTCCGATTGCGATAAATAGGCTGACAAGACTGTATGTAAATGCAGCTCTTGTACAAGACTTGGCGTAAGTTGGGGCCTTACAGTTCTATTTATTGTTATCGTTTGTGAGATTGGATTGATAAGATTGTATATAAATGCATTTCTCTTGTGCAAGTCTCAGCGTAACTGTTGGATCCTTACAGTCCGATTTTGCATGACACATTTTTATTAAACTTATTTTTTCTATTTAAATAAAGTCGGGCCGAAGACTATAAACCAAGCGCTTATTGGGAGGCAACCCAAAGTGTAAAGTTTTGTGTTTCTTTCAGGTACCGAGTATCGCCCAACAAGTTTGGCACTCCCGACTTGGAGGACTTGGAGGAAGATGTCGATGACGATTAACATATTCTCAGGGAAGTCCTCTAGTTTTAATTTTATCTATCTTTACATTGAGGACAATGTTCTTCTTAAGTTTGGGGGTACTTGTGATATTCTTGATACTTGAGTTGATATTATATTATTATGTCAGTTATTTGGATGTTTTTATGTTTAGTAGTGCATAATAGTTAAAATTTTGAAAATTTTCCATTTTATGTTATATCTTAGCAAATAGTAGACGTCGGTTGCGGAAGGCGACAACTAATAAATGATCACGGAAGTTCTTTGCATTGAATTCTTTTATTGCGTTTAGTAAGGACATTGTCAGTTTCAAGTTTGGGGGTCTTCTACGTTTTGTTTTGATATGTTTTATTTTATTTTATTTTGTGGGCTTAATTGCATTTCTAGTATAGGTTATCTCTTGAGCATTGATTTAATTTGAATTGAGCTATAATATATGATCAGGCAAATGATTGTTAAGGTTATAACTCATGAAAAATGGATAAATGTTGCTTAGTTTGGGTGATTGACTTATTGTAGGTTATTGCTTTGCTTATGACTCCTACTTTTGAGCACTCATCCATTTGTAATGAACTAGTTGTATACTTAGAGAAGGCTTATATGACCGAATGCTTATGAGAGATATCAATAAACTCTAGAACTCGTTTAAACATCACTCGAAGCAATATACTTAGGTTTGATTAATTGGTTATGTGGTGGGTTGAGATGGAGCGTAAAACGCACTCACTCATAAACACATACTTAAGGGAGATAGAGCGTAAAACGCACCCACCTATGAAAAAAAAGAAATAAAAATATATCGAGAATCTTGCGGTGGGTTGAGATGGAGCGTAAAACGCACTCGCCCATAAAAGCGGACTTAGGGTGAGATGGAGCGTAAAACGCACTCGCCCATAAAAGTGGACTTAGGATAAGATGGAGCATAAAATGCACTCACCTAAGAGTCCTTTTGATCTCAAAATTTTGGAATGTTTGATTTGTCTACAATTGGGATGAGTGATGTGTTAAGCATGTAGTTTTTGAAGTTTATTTCTTTCATAAGGTAATATGGTTGCATAAGCTAATCCAAGCTATAATTGGTTTAGTGCAAATGGATACACACTCAGAGAAAGGATCTAAAGCAAGGTATGACTAACAAACAAGTTGAAATCCTAGACATTGTGACATTTTGAAAGTTTTCTATAGTTATCATGTTTTGATATCTTTAAGGCCATTGTTCAAACTTATTGATTCATTGCTCAAGTAGTTGATTGTTAGAATTTATTTTTATAATTTTTGTTCTTAGTGTTTTGCTTGAGGACAAGCAAAGATTCAAGTTTGGGGGTAATATTTACAAATTTTGCAAAGTAAGCAAGTGGTTATATAATATTCAATTGGTCGGGGAATATTCGTTTTAAGAGGGAATATTCGTACGACGGCACAATCATTGGTGGACCCCACAACGGAAGTATTATCGTAGTTAGAAAATGACATAATTATCTTTTTATAAAAATAACGGCGAAAGTGTTACCGTTAAAACTGTTGAACTACCCGGTAGTAAAAGTACAGTAATACGCGTGGTTGCATAGTAGCACACTGTATTGATTATTGATGCTTACGTGAGAAGTCACTCAGTTATACTAAATTATTGCTACAGTAATTACTGCATCATATCTCTCATATTATTGATTCAGTTATTGTCACAGTATCATCTGTATAATATGATATATTATTAAATAAATAATTGAGACAACAACGTTATTCATATTATTAAATTGCAATATTTACAATGTCTAGAAGTTCTGTTAAGGAGAGGTTTGGTCATCTAATTGCGCGCCAATAAGGAGAAATCCTTATCGGAAAACCCCCTCTTTCCTGGGAACGACCTGGTTGTTAAAAATTGTGAGTTATGATATTAATGATGAATAAGTTCGTGTTGATTAAAGATGAATTTGATAGTTCCATTGTGTTGGAATTATTAGTATTAGTGGAAATCGACATTTATTTCGATAATAATTGATGTCTGGAAGTTATCAGGTAATTAATTGGATAAATGAACAATTAATTGCTATTAATTCACATGATTATAACTATTTGTTCACATGTGTGTACTATTGTTTCACATTCTTATACTATTAGGGGAGTTGGTGCAAGATTGATAATACTTGCATGACTAAGTTAAAAATGGAGGTATAGATGGAGGTACTATACTGTAATTCGTATTTTCACATGATTATAACTATTGATTCACATGATTGAACTATTAATTCACATTATTTACTATTAGGGGAGGTGGTGCAAGTTTGATAATAGTTGCAGGACTAAATTAAAAATGAAACAATAGTTGAAGGTATTGTACTGTAATATTTTGACCCCCCAAAACGTGCAATTATCGAAACTATATTTTCCTATAAATAGAAGCTCATTCTTCCTTCATTTCTCACCAATTCACTAAAGCTTTAAAGCAATTATTATAGAGAGAAATTATAGAGAGAAAGAAGAAGAGAAGTCTGCTACCTCACTATTCCAGTATCCAGTTTTTTCTAAGGTAAGGGGTATTATTCTTTCGTATTCATGAAGAGAGTTATTTTCTTTCAATACTCGTAAGGGTTGTTATTCCATTCTTTATTATTTTGTTGGAATAACCTATCTGTGCGGTCTATCGCATGCCTAGTGAATTCTGTTGTTATTCTATTCTTTATTATTCTGTTGGAATATCCTGTCTGTGCGGATTACGCATGACCTGATTCCATTCTTTATTATTCTATTGGAATATCCTGTCTGTGTGGATTACGTATGACCTGGTTCCATTCTTTATTATTCGGTTGGGAATAACCTGTATGTGCGGTCTATCGCATGCCTGGTGAATTCTTCTGTTATTCCATTTTTTATTATTCTGTTGGAATAACCTGTCTATGTGGATTACCACATGTTTGGTGAATGATCCTTCGTGTTCATTCCTTATTAAATTGTGGAAATGATATGTCTACGTGGATTACCGCATGGCGGGCAAAAATCCATTTGTAGTTTCATATATTTTATTATACTCAGTTGATTAAAGTTTTGACTTCTATACTCCATGAATTTAGTAGAATATCCTGGATATTTGCGCTTCATCTAGTATCTTTTCATGGAAATATTCTTCTGAGCATTCTTGAATTTTACTCCACAAAGCAGTATCATGTTGACAATTTGGACGTTATTGATTTCAGGATAAATTAACTTATAAATCTTTAAAATTTATTCTTGAACTTGTTTTATTGAATTATTATGTCATTATCACCATCCTCTTGCTTATATTGTGATGAAAGTCATCTTTGGCTTACATGCATAGATGGACTCGGTATGATTATGACCAGGGATCATTCAGTATAATCATGACCTGTAATGTTATAAATGATGTGGTAAAAGTCCTCAGTGGCCTGTAGTACATTGATGGACAGTTTTTGGTATGATTATGACTAGGGATTATTCGGTATAGTCATGACCATTGATGATTTAATAAATATCCTTGGCCCATAGTGAAGGGATGATTCGATGATGTGGTTATTTATTAAACTTAGTCTTTGCGATAAAAATTGATGAAAACATTTTAAATCATAGAAGGTAGTAGATATCATGCTCTACTTGACTCTTCTAATGGATTGCTTATTCCACTGTAGTTAAACTTGATGTCTATTGTATTTTATCAGTTTAACATTGTTGAAGACTAATGATAATTTATTCTGCATTATCTTAGTCATAATATTTCTTACTGGGCTAGTTGAGCTCACCCTTTTGCTTTCATTGTTCTCTTCAGGAAATGAGAACGTAGCCGGGACTAGTCGGGGAATGGAGTGATGGTCCGAGATTGTGTATTAGTAGTCCTCACTATTCTATTAAATAGTGTGACAATAAATGTAATGAGGACTCTATTTGAGAGTGGATATTGTCTAGAAGGCAATATTTCTATTTAAACTCTCAGCTATGTTTTGTCGTATATTACACGATGGTTATATAATTAAGTTTGTATTTGTATTCTGTACCATGTATTTGGCGACTCAAGATGGGTGATGTATACCTGTTTTGGGGGCGTCACACCCGCAGTTTCCAAAATACAATGGGCAGAAAGGAAATTCTAGGGAAAACATTGCCAAGTTCGTGGAGTCGTTGTCTCTATGGTTAGGATATGACGAAGTGAACAATCACAATTTGTTGATGAGAGAATTCATCAAGACTTTGACGGATAGTTCCTTAAGTTGATACTACAATTTGGAGAAGGGGTCAGTCCATGATTGGGATGACCTAAAATTATATTTTTTAAGAATTTTTTCTATGTGCAGAAACAAGTAACCATTGTAGAGCTTATGCGATTCAAGCAGAAGCCAAACGAGGAGTTGTCAGATTATGTGGACAGATTTAGGGCCCAGGAACAGAAGTGCGCAGAGTTGATTGAAGAAAATAACTTGGTCAACATTTGCAACAATGGTGCCTTAGATGCCATCAAGCCCCATCTCATTACAAAGGCTTGTGATTTATTTGCGACCCTCTCGTCTTTTGCACAATACTTAGGAGGAATTATGACATTGCCCACCAGCCATGCAATGGCTACATGGAAGGGCAAGAGGACAACAACTGTGGCTTTGGCAGACTCTTAGTCAAAACCACAAGGGGGCAAGAGGGAGAAGAACGAGAGAAATTTTGAACGGAGCAGAGGAAGGCCCAAAGACAAATATGAAAGAAAATCAGTCCCAAAGGCTATTACATGCAGTGAGAAGGCATTCAGGGGACTGTATGAACAATGGGTTGGGTACGGAGTGGTGAAACCTCTAAGGCCTAGAATTGTTGTGACGGAGGAGATAAAAAGAAGACTAAACTTCTGTGTATACCACCAATATGTGGGACATTCCACTATAGACAATTATAGCCTGCGGAGGATATACCATGAGAAGTTGGCAGCTGGAGAAATTGAACTGGGAAAGGAAAGCAGCATGCATGACAAGCTACTCCCAAACCACAAAGAAAAATAAACATGCAATACTATTACCCATGGTGCAGCCCCGGAAGTTGAGATGATAGAAAGTTTATAAATGACAAGAGAAGTGGAGGAAGGTGATCCAGGCTTGTAGGTGACGGCGTTGATGAATGGAGCCAAGTTCTAAATATTTTTTAATCAGATAGAATTGACTAAGGAAGCAAGGATAGAAGTAACCAAGGCAATCATTAAGGCTGCAGAGATATAGGAGACCTATATGCCCATGAAAAAAGGATTCGTGAAGATAATGGAAGAAGAAGAAAGTAAGATATCTTTATCTAAAGCTGATAGAGATATAAGATACACGCACAACAGACCGCTGTATGTGACAGCAGTAATTAAGGCATAGAAGTACGGAGGGCGTTCTTTGACAATGGAGTGTCTATAAATATTATGCCCTACACCATGTTTAAATGGTTAGGCCTGCCAGAGTAGAAGATCGCGAAAGAAAAAACAAACATTACAGGGTTTGCTAACCAAAGTACAAGAACCCTTGGACACATCAAGGTGGATATGCAAGTCGGGAAGATTCAAGGGCCTGTGATGTTCCATGTAGCAGAGGTGGATGCAGCATATCACATCTTGCTAGGAAGAGCTTGGAAAAATGACTATGGGGTGGTACACTCGGTCTTTCACCAATGCCTTAAAGTTATTTGGAAAGGAAGAGAGGTAAAGGTACCAACAACGAGAAATCCCTTCGGACCAAAGGAGGCACACATCACCGAAACAACCTTTTTTGATGATGTTGCTGAAGAAGAAGAAAACCATATTGCAAAGCCTGACTCCCTAAGGCTATTAAGCTGGGGTGGGGGGAAGTGTAGGAGGATAAGTATGTACCTGCAGAGAAAAAAAAAGAAGACCTTGAAACATGGAGGGTGTTCAGAAACCATGAAGTCTGTGGTAGTAGATCTTGAGAAAGAAGAAAGTGGAGAAAAGAAGAGGCCAGCAGACCCTGAAGATACTAGAAACGTAATAAATGCTAAATAGACAACACAATCAGAAGATGGCCAGAAGACGAAATGGAAAAGGATTGTCAAACCCGATGGAAAGGTAGTGTTTTTCTTATGATGGTGTAATGGGGAAGAGCTCAAGAGAACATTCAAGCCTGACGGCTCAGGAGGTGTCCCCCACTCCAGCAGTAGTAAAGAAGGAGAAGTTAAGCAACAAAAGGTAGAACCAGCTCCAGAATGCTTTGAGGATATGCAAAAACCTCAACAATATGAATTGGAAGAAGTTGATCTGGAAACAGACGGAGGAATGCCAAGATCGACTTATATCAACAAAGAGCTGGATGATAATCAAAAGAAAAAGCTTGTGAAATTACTACGAGAGTATAGAGATGTCTTTGCTTGTAATTACGATGAGATGTCCGGGATTGACAATGAGCTTGTAGAGCATAATCTAAACATAAGCTCGGGAATAAAGTCAGTAAAGCAAGCACCTCGGAACTATGCACAAGAAGTCAAAACACATATAAAGGAAGAAATTAAGAAGTTACTGGAAGTAGGGTTCATCAAGCCAATTCAACATCCAATTTGGTTATCCAGCATTGTACCAATAAAGAAATCCAATGGACAATTGCAGATATGTTGTGATTTCAGAGACTTGAACAAAGCATGCCTAAAGGACATATACCCCCTACCCAACATAGACACTTTGGTAGATGCAATGACTAATCATAAGATGATGTCATTCATGGATGGGTTTGTGAGGTACAATAAAATAAATATGTCCATAGAAGATGAAGAATTGACGGCCTTTCGTACCCTATTTGGGAATTTTTACTATGTAGTAATGCCATTCGGGTTGAAAAATGCGGGAGCGACTTACCAAAGGGCAATGCACGCTATCTTTCATGACATGATTAATGATATAGTTGAAGACTACGTGGACGACATGGTGGTGAAATCCAAAAAGGCAATGACCCATGTAGAGGACCTGAAAAAGGTGTTTGAGCATTGCCAAATGTATAAGTTGAAGATGAATCTAAAGAAGTGTGCCTTTGGGATGAAAACTGGAAAATTCTTGGGATTTTTGGTATATAATAGAGGTCGAGCGGTAGACCCAAGCAAGGCGAAAGCAATCACAGAGATGCCCCAACCAAAAACACAAAAATAATTAAAGAGCTTTTTGGGAAATGTTTCTTATATGAGGAGATTCATGCCAGCGCTAGCAGAAGTCATAGAACCTTTCAAAAAATTGCTAAAAGGAAAGGTAGAATGGGACTGGGGGCAAGACCAACAACAGGCCTTTGAGAAGGTAAAAAGAATTTTGGCTTCAACGCAAATGATGGTAGTGCCATAAAGAGGAATGTCATTGCAGTTGTACATCACATCTACCAAGAAGTCTATAGGCATATTGATTACGCAAGAGGTAGATGGAGAAGAGAAACCTATGTATTACATTAACCGGATAACCAGAGGACCATAAACCCGATATTCAGAAGTGGAAATGCATTGCGTAACATTGGTATTCATTACGCAGAAAATCCGATCATATATCTATTGACTAGGTCAGCATTAGTAGGAAGACCTGCTAGATGGATGATGATCCTTTCAGAATACGACATCAAGTGTGTGACATCGAAGGCGATCAGATGTGAAGCCTTGGCATACCTACTTGCTCAATTTCGGAATGGAAAGTATGAACCTCCATCTGAGGATGTTCTTGGAGGAGACGTGGAAGCAATCGATTTAATGGATAAAGACCCAACATGGTGGAGTTTGGCTTTCGATGGATCATCTGTAGAAGGTAAAGGAGGAGCATGAGTGGTGTTGACCACCATAGAAGGGAAGGAAGTGGCCTTGTTGTACAAATTGGATTTCCCTTACAAAAACAATGAAGTACAATATGAAGCATTTAATTGGGATTGTTGGCAGCTCAAGAATTGGGAGCCAAACATCTTAAAGTAAAGGGAGATTCAAACCTTATAGTGAAACAAATAAGAGGAAAATTCACAGTGAAAGAACCTATCTTGGCTCCATATCGAACTATAGTACAAAAAGTAATGGAGGCATTCAAGAAGGCATTCAAGAGGACAAAATAAAGAACCTGATGCACCGGCAATAGTAGCATCTCGAGTATATATATGTCCAAGGAGAAGACTTGGATGTGAAGGTAGTAAAGAGAACCCTCCTAACCACGGTGCTAGACTTATTTTCCAAAGACATGACATATGATTGGAGACATGACATCTCCCATCAATTGCAAACAAAAGAGGGAAAAATATCACCAGTGGAGCTTCAGAAATATAATATTATCAAGGGAGTCTTGTATCACAAAGAAGCAGATGGTGTATTGACACGATGCTTGGGGAGAAAGGAAGTGAATAGAGTCTGGCATCAGGTGCACGACAAGAACTGCGGATTGGCAGACATTGGTCTATATCGCAGGTTATAATGCCAAAGGTATTATTGGCCCAAAATGAAGAAGGAAGCAGATGCACTTCAACGTCAATGTGCTTCGTGCCAAGAATACCCTGGGGAGGAGGAACGCGCCTTCATTGATGACGTAGCATATTGGTAAATCCCTTATGTGGAGTTCTTATAAAATGATAATCTTCCTGCCAAAAAGAAGGACATAATTATAATAAAGAGGAAGTCACAATGATTTTTCTTGGAAAATAGAGAATTATTTAGAAGAGGGTTCAATGGCAAGCCCTTACGGTGTTTAGAACTAGGCGAAGCTAAAGATTTGGTTTATCAAATGCACAAAGATGAACACCAAGGGGGAGCCTAGGTGTATAAACAACTTATTGATCATGGTTACTACTGGCCAAAAATGGAAGAAGATTGTCTAGAATTTGTTAAAAAGTGCCACATTTGTCAAATACATGGAAACTTGATTCATGCTCCTATCGTGGATGTGTGAACCTTAGCAACACCGTGGCCCTTTCATACATAAGAAATGGATTTTATAGGTCCTATTCACCCTAATTCCAAGGGTAACATCTAGATTTTAACTGTCACCGAGATGTACATATAGTGGGTGGAAACAATACCCTTAAAAAAGGCTACGGGACCGATAGTTACAAACTTTATCAAGGAGCACATCATTTGTAGTTTTGGGATCTCAAAGATCATTTTATCAGATAATGGAACTCCCTTCATCAATAGGGACATCAAAAATATGATGTAATGATATAGGGTGAAATAGTACAAATCGTCACCTTACTACCCGAAAAGCAATGGACAAGCAAAGGCCAAAAATAAGACCTTTATTAAAATCTTATAAAAAACCCTAGACGATCATCTGAAGACATAAACAGAACAATTACCAATAGCGTTATGGGTATACCAAACTTAAAAAATAAATCCTATAAGCGAGACCCCATACGCTTTGGTTTATGCTGAAAAAGCTATCTTGCCCGCTGAAATCGAGATCCCTTCAGCTCAAATGAGACTTTCAAAGCTTAGTCAAGGAAGAGAGCCGACTAGCTGCCCAAGAGGCCTTAACTGACTTCCGAGACAAAGCTAAAGAAAGGTTAGAGCGGTATCATGAAAGAATGCAATGACAATATAATATCGCAGTAAATCCACAACAATATCATGAAAGTGTGGCGCCACAACGCCAGATCCGGATGCCAGGTACTGCTAACTCGCGCCGCAGCACGAGATGAAGGGCAATGGGTGGCGCCGCAGCGCCAACCCTAGGTAATGGACAGTAAAGAATTATTACAAGTACAAAATGAAAGGGAACTTTATAGTAATGTACTAAGGTATAAACATAACATTGTTAAGACATTGTAAGACACTTAAGTATGATGATTAAGAGTTAATAATCAATTGAAGATGAATGAAATGTGAATGACGTAATGAAAGCTGGAAACCCATAATAGTAGATCTAAGTCAGGATTTATATTGAGATGAAGGTTAAGATATAATAGTATACATACTTGATGATATATGACCTAATGTGATACGTTATATGATCATGTATTGTAGAAATTTAGAGACCTAAAGTGTATGTGCAATAATCAGTAAGTAGACGCTGAAAGGCATGTATTCTTTCACATGAAGTCTTGAATGATGAAGTCTAAAGCCACTCTTTCGGCTAGACTTATATTATGATTCTTTCAAGCATGATTTATGTTTACCAAGTTATATTGGTATGGTTTTCAATCGAAGACCAAATATGCTAAAATGTTTTTATAGTTTAACGACAGGCACGTGAGGTTGCCACAACTTAAACGTATACACGTTTAATGAATGTAGTGTTGATCAACATAGAGTATTATGGGCTGATCACCCAGAAGTGATCGTAAGCTATGCCAGACTTACGGACTTAGTGCCGAGTTTTCCTTTTTAAAAGAAATTTTGAACTGCTCATAGTCTTGAGCCTTAGTTGATATTCTACTGAATATTGTTGTTGGAAAACATTTTGAATGAAAAGAAGTGCTATTTTGAATTATCTATAGTACTTCATAACTATTGTTCAGTTACTGAAGATATATGAGTTCTATGTTTCAAGCATGTTGTTTATTAGAATTGTAGTACTTGCTGAGCTAGTCATGATCACTCTTGCTTGAACCATATGAACGCAGCCAAGATCGAGCGGACCGAAGGCTTAGGCAAGGATAAGGGCAAGGTGAAGACGAACCCTTAGATTGCTTATGTAATAGAATAGTTGAATGTCTGTAATATATTGAATATTATGACAAGAACAAACGAATGGGTTACAAAGAACCTGAGAAATGTAAAATTATTTTGGATATATAGAAGTTATATTAGTCCTTTTGAGACTATTCAATTGAATGAATGAATGAATGGTAGTACCGTGTAGCACCATTTGTCGGGTTGGAAGAGACCCGAATTTGGGGGCGTCACAGGTTGGTATCAAAGCATTAGGTTATAAAACTTAAGGGGGATTAAAAACCTTAAGTCATAACCTTAAGAGAAGTCAAAGAAGTATAAGAAGAAATAACCTTATAAAAATGCATTATGATTATGTTATGTGTTTTTATTATTCTACTGACGTGTACTAATCAACTTAAATATTTTATGTAGATGTCAGGAGTAAATGGAATGTTTGTAGATGGTCAAGCCATTAGTGAAGAATCGGTGAACCAAGTAGAGGTTATACCAAACCCCATAGCGGCATTGCCAACCTGCTTGCCATCGCCACCCTGTTGATAGAATCAAAAATATAAATCATTAGTCTGTATATATATATATATGAGAATTAACAAACTAGCCTTAATTGAAAAACATAAACAATAAGAATACCTGAGTAGGTGGGGGCGGACGAAAAGCCTCCTCCAAGAGGGTAATCACCATCCGGAGCATCTCGGCGCTCCAAGCGTTGAACTGCTCCCGAGGTAATCCCGTACTCTCTGCAGTGGCCCCTGCTATAATATCCTGAGCAATCTGGTGAAGACGAGAACTGGAAGGAAATTGCTGACGCCGAAAGATCGGATCGGTATTGAACCTATCCGACACGACCCCTATCAGCCGCCAAAAGATATCGTCATCAAAGCCAACGCCCGTATAAGATGGTCCGACATGTGCTCTCGAACACTGGCGCTGGCTGGAGCCTATAAAGAGATACAAATTTGATTACTAATAATAATTTATATAATGCAATAAATTCGGATAATTTCATGAAACATAAAAAAATATTACCTCCAGGAAGTGTATATGCGGGTATCCTCGGCAGACCCAACACTCGATATCTGCCGATACTGCTAGTAGGGGGATCCTGAGATGTGACCCATAGTCTCAGCTCCTCATCCCGATCTAATACAATATCGGGAAGAGGGGTGGCAGAATCTAACGGCTCAGAACCCCTCCTAATAGTCTCTATCTCAGCTATACGTTCGTCCCAAAGCTTCTGAAATCGGTCCTGTAATGTATTCCGTATACGTATGTTAATTATATCATTTTATTTATGATTGAATATTATTAAAAGCTAAATATTAAGATGAGTTTTACCCGTATAACTAAAGCTGCCTGAGACAAAACACGCTCGTCCTTAGGCGTGTGGGCTCGATCCCAAAACTCTAGCATGGTAGGATCTCGGCCCAAGGTCCTCCCCAATGCCAAATACAAACATTCATAAAACAGGTATTAAGTATTTGTGTGAGAACTTAACACATAAATAACTAAATATAACGCACTTACCGTCTTCGCCTCCTCGAACGACTGAGAACCAGTGGCGTGTACTATCCGGAGCTGACCACAGTTCTTCTTCGCCTGTTCAGACTTTTTCTTGAAGTCATCAGCCTCCCAGTGTGCACACATAGCCTCTCAGGCTAAATCAGAGACTATGCGGGGCTGATGATCTCTGATGGTGGTCCCGGGCTAGTCCACAACTTCCTGGACCACCTTCTGTCGTATGTCATACAGCCATCCAGAGTAATTCGCAGCGACGTGATGCTCAATCACAGCATCACCAGCTGACTGAGAGATACTCGAGTCAAATAGATAATAAACATATAACAAAAGATTATTTAAAATTAAGAACAATTGATTTCGTCATCCCAATATAACTATGTAGTGATAATATGCTTAACTTACGTGGAACTCCCGCAAGACGATCTACATAAAAGTGGCATCCTACCGCGCATACTGACTGAACCGCATGCACCCTCTCGGGAGATGCGTCAAACAAATCGCGTGTAGGGTGTGCTCATGGTCTCCAAGCACACGAAATAGACTAAGATAACTTAATTTAAGTATTCACTCGGAGAACATATAGAGATAACAGTCGATTAATCCTCGAAATAACAACAAATGTACCGTTTCGTATTTGCACCAGCCTAAGTGAGAGACCTAACATCCAATAACAGTCCCAAACTGGGGACTGTTCGACATTCACCCCTACTGAGTGTATGTCAAATGGGTTTTTAAGTTTCAAAGTATAGTACATATATAATTAAAAATGCTACTTAGTTTATTGAAACTTATGGCAAACTAAGCAAATGCTACTTAGGTTAATTATGAGAATTGTAATGTGGAATCTCTACTTTAGTCGGCAACCGGGAAAAAAAAAGGGTCGTAGTTCCTGTTGTGTCCTATACTCGAATAATAAAGTTAATTCAATTATTGCAAACATTCCTCACTGTTCCATCATAACAGATGACAACATCCCGAAGGAGTTCCATTAGGCTATTGAACAAAGTTTCAGCTTAAGCAACCCTCTAGATGAACGAATGATCACTTCTCTGCTAGGAATGAATCATCTCCCCATATGGGTCCAATCCATGATATAGACAACTTCTCACCACTCCGGATTCCTCAAATAGATAGTTCTCATACAAAAGGTGAGACATTCTGTGAGAACTACCCATCTGAGGAATTCGGTGTGGTGAGAAGCTGTTTATATCATGGATTGGACCCATATGGGGAGATGATTCAATCCTATGAGAGAAGTGATTGTTCGCTCATTTAGAGGGTTGCTTAACCTAGAACTTTGTTCAACAACTTACTGGCACTCCTTCCGGATGTTACCATCTATTATGATGGAACAGTGAGGAATGTATGCAGTAATTCAATTACCTTTATTATTCGAGTATAGGACACAAACAGGAACTACGACCCCTTTTTTTTAATTGTTACCGAGGAACCGGTTGGAGTACTATTAGCTACAACTGCTATGTCGAAACCTGCATACAAGAAAGATTACATATATGTAGGGAGAATATTATTGTATTTATTGAAAATTGTAGCAAACTAAGCAAATGCTACTTAGTTTATTTTGCCAATGATACACTAATTAAGTGGTACTTAGTTTATGAGAATTGTTATTTGGGATCTATAGAGACTACTGTTCGACATTCACTTCTAGCTACTTAGTTTATTTTGCCAATGATGATAAACTAAGTAAGTGGTACTTAGTTTATGAAAATTGTTATTTGGAATCTATAGCTAGGGACTACTGTTCGAGATTCACTCATACTTAGTTTATTATTATATATTTTTTTATTTTAATTTGTATTATATTATATAATTGGCTTATTTATTTATTAAATTTACTTTATTAAATTAAATTAAATCATTTTATTTTATTTTATTTATTAAACTAAATTAAATTAATTTTTTTATTACTTCCTATTTTATTTTGTATTATATTATATAAGTTCTAATTTAATTTAATTTAATTTAATTTGATTTCTTAATTAAAATTATTTATTTTATTTTATTTTATCTTGTATTATATTATATAATTTTTAATGTTTTTTATTTAATTAATTTAATTAAATTTAGATTATTTAAATTAAATTAAATTAAATTAAATTTATTTTATTTTATTATTTTTATTTCATTTTATTTTATTTTTTAAATTAAATCAAAGTTTTTTTATTTAAATTAAATTAATTAAATTTATTATTTTATTTTATTTTACTCTATTTTGTATTATATTATGTTATTTATTTTATTTTTAAATTTTATTTTATTTAATAAACTAAATTAAATTAAATTTAAAATTAGTTTATGATTTATTAATATTGAGAAACTAATTACTAATACAATACATGCATGGCCCACAAATATTCTGCAATTTCATAATTCTGACAAAATTTCTGTCATAAATTCAGTCAAAAATAGCAAATATATCTAGATTAAAAACAGTCCTAAAATCAGTTACATTATGATAAGGAACCCAAATTTGATACGTTATACACTTCATAATATCAATATTTTACAATTTCCAAATTTCAAATAATATGCAGTCCACAAACCCAAAATCAAATTTCCAATTTCAGCAATCAGCAATATAAACAAGAGGAATAGGACCCAAATTTCAGATTTCAGATCACTCCCAATTCCAACAAATGGACCCAAATTTTTAACCCACAAATTCATAACAACAACATATTATCCAAATTGGGTTAATCTCATATTCAAACTGAAACTAAACCTAAAACAAATTAAGTCACAAATTTCACAATTTGCAACAAATTAACTCTAAAAATCTAATACTTGGAAGAAAACTAACCTTTAAATTGAATTAATGTGAAAACTAACCGACGGTGGTGCCTGGTGGTGGTGCCTGGTGTTGACGGTGGTGCCTGGTGTTGGTCGTGGTGGTGGTGGCGGTGGTGTCTGGTGTTGGTGTCGTCTACTGGTGGTGGAACCGCTCGACAGTGATGGCGGTGGTGGCAGTACGTGGTGGTGGTAGTGGCAGTGCGTGGTGGTGGTGGAATCGAAGGTGGTAGTGGTGGCAGTACGTGTTGGTTATTCTCCAAAATTTCTGTAACCCCCCGTTTAGAGTTAATACTCTAGCCGTTACGTTTTCTGTAACCCCCAACGTTTAATGGGCAATTCCCAACTTAATGTGTCTAACATTTTGATCATCCTTATAAATATCACTATTATTCTTCTTAGCATAAGTGATATATCATTATCATCTTCTTCTTCTAACAAGAAATCGCATTTGTTCTTCACATAATATACAGTTGAATTTCTTACACAAATATATACTCTGTTAATTGGGCAATCCACAGAGACAAATCCAAAGCCTCATTCCGTCAGTACACACGATCGGAGACTTCACCGTTGAATCCTGGAGAGTGGCCACCGACAGCCCATTTGTACCATGATTATTATCAGTGGGGGCAAAATCACTTTTTAGGACAGTAGCTACGCTACGCCTCGGTTTTCGAGCTAAGTTGTTCCAATTTATTTATATTATTCTTCTTGTTAATTGCTATATTTTCCAACAATCTAAAAAGTGATTTTAATCTATTAACAAGTGGGACAGAGAGACAGAGTAAATATATTCTGTCATTGGGTATTTTAGAAGTTGCAGATTTTAGAATTAGTTTCGTGTCATAGAGTTTTTGATTCACTGTATAATATGGTATGCTTCTGTTTTTGTTCTGCCTTCATATTTTGTGTTTTTTGGTTTTCCAATTTGAGGCGGTTGTTTTTGTTAATTTGGCGAAGAGTGTTTTTGCAGACCTTGACAACATTCTAGTGAAGGTAGGTAAGTCACGAATGATTTATATTTTCATTAAATTTATAATGCAAAACAAACCAAGATTTAATATTCACCGGCAGAAGAGAAAAAAATCCCACGAGTACATCATACTTCACAGGGATGTAATTTCTTTAACTTCTATGTTCATATACTTACAACAAAAGAAGGAAAGTCCAATACTTCTTTGCTCTGATCCATGTACTAAGTTTTAACGTTGTCTCCACTTGCCCACTAGAAAGAACTTAAAATAAGAGCTTTAAAATGGAAGTATCTGTGATTATGGATCACTGATGTACATATCTATGATTGCTGAAACCATAACTGGTATAGAAAGGTTAATTTGTATGTGCAGTCTTGAATTATTGATAATTTGATTTAGAAAACCTATCATGAATATCATCTCAGTATTTGTTTCAACTATACAACATTGGCCGCATGAACACTATTACGAAAATTAACACTGTCATGTGTAGTTTGGACATTATGAGATAGCATATTTTCATGGGTTGATTAAGCAGTGGGCTTGTTTTTGTAATGACATGTTTGTTTTACTGAGCATAAGTTAGTAAGGTATGCGTTTCTTAGCTTTTAGTTGTGAAAGGTTATTCTTATACTTAATTACACCAAACTACCATACATACCAAACATGGCAAAACAAAGAAAAAAGAGTCGATGCGTTATAGTATGCTGGCATCTAATAATCCAAAATTTATTGAACATGGGTTTGGGGAATATCATATAGCTGAGTCATAAGCAAAGTTGGGGTGAGTGCAGTCATCTTCTTCCTGAAGCAATGTTAGATTGATAATTGTGAATCTAATTGGTGTGTTGCTGGTTGCTATTGAAATGGCGTTACATGGCCATCCTTCTCCAATTTAATTGGTGTGTTGCTGTTTAGGAAAATTAATATACTAAGATAATTTTAGTTAATATCTAATTTAATTATGCAATAGTTAATTAATTATGATAATTTGTATGATCTTCAGAAAAATTCCAGAAAATTACAGTAACATTTAGTGATGATAAGATACTGTTGAAAATTTTATGGAAGTATTTTAATGTGTTTATAACATACTTGGAATATTAATTAAGTAATATTGTATGTTATTTAATTCCTTTGTTAATATTTTTGAAATATTAATTGTTGGTGCTTGGAATTAAATTATCATGTTATAATAACACATGTACTCTTATTCCTAACCTGGGGTATCTTAAAATGTGGGGGTATCTAGCTAAAGTAGCTATACCAGAATAAAACCGAGTATGTAGTTGGTGGCCAATAGAGCTTTGCTCAATACTTGAAAGTACATGATGTGTATAAAAGCCACTTATTTCAAACAAAAATGTCTGCTATTACTTATAAAAGCCACTTATTTTTACAAAGGCTGATGCATGTTTGAGTTAATAACCCAATCTTTTAGCATTTTATATGTATGAATTTAAGTTCTACTTTAGCTCTTTCTCTACACAAACTGGGGTTAGAAATTAAAAACAAAATGTAAACTCAGAATGTGTATGTGTATAGACTCAAAAGTTTAGAAGTAGGCCAAGTAAATATTTATTACTGTTTACTCTTTTAAAAGCAAGTTGCATAAGTCTAAAAAGAGTGTAATAATGGTATGCTAATAGCGTTTTCAAAATTCAAGGTCAATTTGTGTTTCTACATTGTAGAGGTAAACCTATACTAAAATTAAAATTTATCACCTTATTTCGGATTCTCAGGCAACTGTAATTTCATTAGATTACTGAATTTCAGCAAGTCAGCATTTTTAGCAGAAAATATAAACTTATATATGCTGCAAAACATGGTGATAACATACATGAGAGCTAATTATTTTGCCTAAAAGATGTAAATCTATTGGGTGTTTAAAAAGAAGTTAAAAGCTGAACGGTCTATTGATAATTTTAAAGTTTTTCTGTACTTGTGGTTATGTGCTAATGTTCAGCGTTATGTGAAATTTTTGTGAATTGTTTTAATGTGCACTTCGTGCAACAATGTGATAATAACAGTTAATAGTCTGTTGATAATTTAAGTTATTTGTTCAATGTGAACTATATAATTTGAGAAATGCGAAGTATGAGCATTATGGAGCATGTATCAGATGTCAAGCATGTATAAATGTACAATATGAGAAAGATGAAGCATGTATAAAATGCGAATTATACATAAAATGTGAAGCATGAGAAATGTGATATATGCAAAGCATGAAAGTTGTGATGTGATTATATGTGGATAATTTGCTGATGTTTGGTACTAATGAGAAAGTTGTGAAAACTATTAAAACATTTTTTATTCTCTAAATTTGACATGAAAAACGAACTTGATTTTTGGCATGAGAATTAATAAAAATGCACATGGTTTGTTTTTATTATGTGAAATTCTTAAGAAATTTAATTTCTTTAATAAAGAGCCATTAGGAACACCTTGTGACTCTAGTGTGTGCATTTAAAAAAAAAAAATAATTAAAGGGGATTGATATTGCACAAATTAAAGATGCTAGAATCATTGATAGTGTAATGTACTTAATGAATTGTACTCGACCTGATATTAAATATGTCATTAGTAGACTTAACAAATATACGAATAATCCTTCATAAGTTCATTAGAATGCATTGTCACGTCTAATGAGGTATTTAAAAGGAACAGTTAATGTAGGTGTACATTTTTCTGATCATCCTAATATTTTGAAGGATATTGAGATACTAATTGGGTATCTGATAATGATGAAACAAGCTCTACTAGTGGATATGTGTTTACTTTAAGTGGATGAGTTGTCTCTTGGAGATCTGCTAAACAAACTGTACTGCTAAATCTACTATGAAATCTGAATTTATTGCATTAGAATTGACAGGTACAGAAGCAGAGTGGCTGAGGAATTTATTGGCAGACATAATATTGTGGTCTAAACCAATTCCTTTCTTCTATATCTCTGCATTGTGATTCTCAAGCTGCTATTGGAAGAGTAATGAACCATGTGTATAATGGAAAACAGAGACGTATTCGCTTGAGATATAATGAAGACTGACCAGTAAACGGTGTTATTTCCATGGAAATTTGAAAGGTCTGAAAAGAACCTAGCAGATCCGATTACAAAGGGATTAATTAAAAAAAGAGTCCAAGAAGCATCCAGAGGGATGGGACTATTGCCAATATCATGAGTAAGTAATACGCGATGGAAACCCAATCTATGTGATTGGAGATCCCATGAATTGGGTTCAATGGGTAACAACAAGT
Source organism: Panax japonicus (assembly GCA_020205505.1). Classification (NCBI taxonomy): domain Eukaryota; kingdom Viridiplantae; phylum Streptophyta; class Magnoliopsida; order Apiales; family Araliaceae; genus Panax; species Panax japonicus. The sequence goes on along the minus strand of CM035112.1, from coordinate 21,989,497 downwards.
CACGTAATTACTTAATTATAGCACTACAATTATTTATATCCCTTCTTGTGTGCATGTGGTGCTTACTGACAAATTGTGAAAGGATGAATCGTTTAGATTCTTAATGAAACTCATAGCCCCTAAAGGGTGGTGTATGTCAGTATACACTTGATGGGTTCACCTATATAAAGGTGGAAGTGTAGGCCGCTTCCTATGAGAGTCCTTGGCAAACTCTCTAGAGCCTTTATGAAAATCTGGGACATGGCGCATGACCTAGAACGTGCCCAACCGCGCACTTGTGTGGATTTAGGATTTAAGATATGTGTGCAAGCTCAATTGATTGTATCACAGATAATAGGTTCAAGAATTTAATTCACCTATAATCTACAATCATGAGCTTGTTCCACTAAGTGTCGATTCAAACCTATAAGGTATCGACATTATGTATCTAAAATTCATTGCCTTTCTCACTTCCTTTTATTTTTCTATCTTTGATAATTTTGGATCATGTGGGGGATTGTTGGTTATTCTCCAAAATTTCTGTAACCCCCGTTTAGAGTTAATACTCTAGCCGTTACGTTTTCTGTAACCCCCAACGTTTAATGGGCAATTCCCAACTTAATGTGTCTAACATTTTGATCATCCTTATAAATATCACTATTATTCTTCTTAGCATAAGTGATATATCATTATCATCTTCTTCTCCTAACAAGAAATCGCATTTGTTCTTCACATAATATACAGTTGAATTTCTTACACAAATATATACTCTGTTAATTGGACAATCCACAGAGACAAGTCCAAAGCCTCCTTCCGTGAGTACACACGATCGGAGACTTCACCGTTGAATCCTGGAGAGTGGCCGCCGGCAGCCCATTTGTACCATGATTATTATCAGTGGGGGCGAAATCACTTTTTAGGACAGTAGCTACGCTACGCCTCGGTTTTCGAGCTAAGTTGTTCCAATTTATTTATATTATTCTTCTTGTTAATTGCTATATTTTCCAACAGTACGTGGTACGGTGGTGGCAGTACGTGGTGGTGGTGGCAGTACGTGGTGGTGGAGGCGGCGCTGGTGGTGGTGGAGATGAGAGAAGTGAGAGAAGTGAGACTGATCGAGAGAGAATACGTGTGAGAAATATCGCAAAATGAGAGAAATGAGAGATCAGAGAAAGAGAGAAATATGAGATCTGAATAGTGAAAGAAACGAGGGGACCGAAAGACGTAAGGTTTTAGGCTTATTTTCGACGGACTGTCCGTCGTACTTAACGTTGTCATAATTACTGTATCTTCGACTGACTAGTTAGTTGGAATAACCACTATTCAGTCGAACATAAGGTTCGCGCTGGCGGGAACATTGGCGCCAATGAGATACATATATTTTCGACGAACATCCGTCGAAATTAAAGTAGTTTCGACTGATTTATCTTCGACTGAATAATCTGTAAGAAAACATTATCTTCGAGGGAATGTGTCCGTCGAATGTAGTTCCGTCGGAATTAGCCGGTTTTCTTGTAGTGATATATACTAAAGAGAATTTTATTCATTTTTTTCAACCCCTCTCTCTATCATCAGATATTCTCTTTCTCATCATTGTCCTTCTGTCTAAATTCTGTCCTAAATTGTACACAAAGCAACATATAAAAGTTGTTTTCATAAGATCGGCTCCGAAAATATTTGCCCATCAGATTAATATATTTATCGATTGAGTTTTTTTTCCTGAAAAAAAAAACTTTTGTTAAAAACCCCAAGTATATCTGTTGCTACTAGAAACAAAACAGATTTGGTTTTTAGTAAAGAATATCTATAGACTGGCAAAGTTAAGTAAATCAGATTATATATATATATATATATATATATATATATATATATATATATATATATATATATATATCACAAATAGAAGAGAAAGTCGTTTGCTTTGCTTCTGATTGGCTTCGACTGCTTCTCCGCTCTTGTGATAATAGGGGCATAATACAATCAGATCAAGTTACTGCCTAGACTATATCACAATGAATCCTCTGCTTGTACAAAAAAGTCCAAAATCGCCTTTATGTTTATAGCTCGAAATTGGCTTTCGTTGGACATGACTTGGGATGCATTCTTTCAAGAGGGGTAAGTGATATTGGCAGTAAGGAAGGATTGACAATCCTGCAAAAATTTTAATCCCCAATCGAAGAAAAAAAACCGAATCCTGCTATTTTTAAACTTAAATTATGGAAACAAATATTCTAAATAAGAATGATTTGATTTTGTTTCCAAAATATAATGATGGGTTTAATTTTACTTTCATAATAAAATAAGACTTTATTTTATTTAGTAATATATAATTTGATTTTCAAAATAATAATAATAATAATAAATTATATATATATATTTTATTATTAAGGAAACAAAGATTGTGCAAGGTTTGAAAAGATTTGATAAAAGATATCCAAGATATCCTGGGAGAATTCCCTTAGAGGTTCCCTCTCCTAAGATTTTTTCAATTTTAGGGTTTGCAAGAACGAACTCCGCTGATTATTTAAAGACTTGAAGTAGGATTCAAAGACCTTATGTATCTTGCACGATCGTCACTCCAAACACGTGACTCACGTGCAGGGGGAAAATGTGAGTTCAAGTATAAATTAGGGTTCACATGTAACCTAAAAGAATTGAATGACAAATAGAAAAGTCGAAAATAAATATGCGAGACCCGAGAGAAGCCTCCACGTGTCTAGAGGCAGAAGACTCGTGGAGGTGACTCATTTTGGGAATTGATTGAGGGACTGGATTGATGGATAGAAGGACATGACGATCTGAGAATTATTTTGATAATTAAGGGTATTTTTGAAATTTCCCTGAGGTCATGTGCTTGACATGTGACCATTTTCCAGGAAATCCTATATATACCCCTTTCATTCCATTGAGGAGGGATCTCTCTTTGGGACCTGTGACTCTTGAAAGATTTGAAGACTTGGACACTCTCTCAATCTGAAGCACTCAAAAAGAATTTTTGAATCCTTGCTACCCTAATAAGAATCTCGGATTCTAAGAGTTCTGTCACGTGTTATTGGAGTAGTCGCTCAATTGTTCTTCTCCCTCTTCAATTCATCAATTAATTCCGTACTTTTTGGGAATTTCTCTTCTCCTCAGCCAACACGAAACCCTAACCCTAGCAAGGTACGATTTCTTTGTCCACAACTTTCTTTGAATAAAATTTTAATCTTGCTTTTGACCTAAAAAAAATCAATAATTCATAAATAAAAGCCAACCGAACTGCTCCCAACTAAAGAAAACCAATGCATCTAAACAGTTTTATATATCAATTAAAATCCCAAACTCCAATTATATATGCATCAACATAAAATTTTGATCTTAATTTTCTTATGAAACACAACTCAATTATTATATGAATTATAAAAAGACTCGGTAACAAAATATCTACATGATTACCTAGCTAATATTTTAAGTATTCAAACATACCAACTGTCGAGAAAAGTAACTGATATTGCAGCATAACAAGTACCACCACAATCAAGGTAGCCACATCCCAGGGCGAGTTCCCCTCCGACGAGGTGTAGTACGTTCGGCGACAGCAGTCCCTACCGAAGAGACTATTCGGATTTTCTATAGTTGACAACCAACGCACAACAAAGATTAACACTACTGGTGCGACCATTAACATCCAACCCATTCAGTGCTTTCAACCATATCCTCATATGAAATAAACCATTGAATTCCAAGAAATATAAAGATCACTGCTAAGATTAGAAGAACCAGGTATGGCATAGAATTTACAGTTTGTTTCTGAGTTTTTAACAGAAAAGAAAAAAATAGAAAATTTAAATTAGAACAGAAAAGAAAAGAATAGAAAACTTGAAGTTTTCCTTTGTATTGTTTCCGAGTTTTTAATAGAAAAGAATAGAAAATTTAAAATTGAGGACATGAGTTGTAATTTTAAATTTATTATTTTAAAAGTTGAGGATAATATGGAAATTATAAAAATATTACTTATTCTAATTTCTTTTTCGTCCAAATCAGGCCAATTTTGATCGAAAAACTTTGGCAGGAAAAGTGGCCAAGTTTTCTATCTATTTCTTTTCTTTTCCGTTTATTAAAAAACTCAGAAACATAAGAATTGGAAAGAAAACTTTAATTTTCTGTCCATTTTTTTTTCTTTTCTGTCCATTTTAAAACTCAGAAACAGAGTGTTAGTGAAAATACTTCTAAGGGGGTGTATTTAATAAAGATTTTTAAATACTTTTTTTAAGTGAGAGACTTTTATAGAGTTTGCGGATTTTAATGACTTTTAAAGATTCCATTAAATAAGTGACAAATTTTTATAGACTTTTTACCAAGACTTTGATAGACTTTTGTATACTTCTAATATATATTGTAACTTATATTAATTGTTAAAAAATTAACAAAGATCTTATATTTTAGATGAAATGAGTACGATATTAAATAATATTAAAATATAATGACCATGTCACAACTTAATTTGAAATAAAAGACATTGTTGAAGTTGAATTATTATATCATACCCCGTCTATTACAAGAAAATGTCATATTTCATTAAAAAGTCATTTTTTACTAACAATAATATAAAATAATAATTTCGATTTTAAAAATTTTCATTGTCATTTTCCTATCAAGTCGTTATTATTAAACTAACAATTTATAATTTTCAATAAATAAAAAAATTAACAAATTTAATACTTTTAATTTACAAATATAATAAATGAGATTTTTTTATGGGAGATAAGAAATATAAAATGATATTAAAATATTTGTTATCTTCATTTATACTATTGGTTCTATTTGGAACCCTTAACACTACTCCCTCTTTTTATCCCTTCCTCTTTTTTCTCCCTACTACTTCGTCTTTTTAACCCTTCCTCATTTTTCTTTCTCCTCATCTGTTATAATAGCCATATTTTCTTTTGGGGTTTTTATTTTGAGAGGAATAAGGTATAGAGAGAAAGTGAAAAAGATATATATATATATATATATATATATATGAGTCTCCATCCACAGCAACCGGTTGTTGGGGAGCAACCCATTTTGGCCAGCCGGTAGAGCTTGTACCGGCTTATATAAAAAAAAATTCTCTAAGGCCGGTACAAGCTCTACCGGCTGGCCAAAATGGGTTGCTCCCCAACAACTGGTTGCTGTGGATGAAGACCCTATATATATATATATATTTTTTTCTCTTCTTTATTTGATCTCCTCTATCTCTTTTTCCTGTGTTCATCTTCTTCCTTTCTCAAATATTTAGAAGTCTTTGAAAGTCTTTAGAGATGAGATCAGACTTTGAATATGAGTATCTCTTCTTCTAAAGTCTGTAAAACTTTACCATTTGATAGAAATCTAAAAAATCTATGACTTTTTGAATACCAAAATACTTTTATAGACTTTGTAAAAGTCTCAAATCAATACCACCTAACTTTTAAAGACATTACAAAAGTTGTAATTGAATACCAGTAAACTTTTATAAACTCTTTAAATATCTTGATTGAATACAACAAAACTTTTAAAGTCTTTAAAAATCTTAATTGAATACACCATCCTAAGATTGTTGAAGCTCTACTTCTTCTGTGAGACATTTTTTTGCTTCCTTTTGGGAGGAGAAAGAAAAGGTTTAGATAATGTTGGGGCATGATTTTGTGGGCCCGGTTGATTCGGTGGGACCTATCATACCACGTGTCGGTATATTTCAATCAGGAGACTTGACTTTTAAAAATTAAATCTACAATCCTAACCGGCCTATGATTACTGTATCTAATTTGACTTCCTATCTTTAAGGAAATCAAATCTAATCCAATCATTGGCGGATTAAGATTTTAATCGAACTATACATAAAAACTCCTATTTCCATCAAAGGAGTCTTTAATGTACAATTAGTATATTCGTTTAAAAATTCTTTTATGAATATCCATATGTATTGGTTCTAAAATTTGTGCAACTCTTTTATCGGTTGCTTAAATTTGGTTCAATTGCTATAACCTATGTTTTAAAAGTTCCGAAATATCTAAAATATTATTGGGATTAGGTAGAGTTTTCCATCAAAATTGTTCTGGTTTGGAATTCTAGTCTGAGTATGAACTTCCTTTATTTGGAAAATTTTTATGCGCCAAAGGCGGTTATGATGAACGCGAATGTTGTTCTCCTACGTAGTGTTGATCAACGCAGGGCATAACGGGCTGATCACCCACCGTCTCCGTAACTATGTCGGTTTGCAGATGAATTTATGTTCAAACCTTATCAGAAACTTGAAATTAAAAATCATGGTCTTTTGACCGCTCAACATCTATAGTCACTAAATCGTTTCAAAAATGTAAGTAATTTGCTATGGTAATAAGAATTATTTAAGTTACTTCACAACTATCAATTCGTTGTAGAAGTATATCTTAAAGAAAACATTTAATCTTTTCATATATTGCTTATTGTCTGTTATTACCTGCTGAGCAATTGAATTCTCAGCCTTGTTTTGAACTTAACTGTTTTCAGCTAGACAGGATCGTGCAGAAGGGTCCGGCAAGGACAAAGGCAAAGGGAAGCAAAATGAGTAGTTAAAAGGCGTTGTTTGTAGTAGTTATAATTTTGTAATGTGATAATACATTATCTATCATGTAATGAAGTATTTAAAGTTTTTCGTACCTGTGATAGACAATTATGATATAATCTTTTTAATTATTTAATATATTAAGCAGATTGAAACAATAATATCATGTAGCACCAAATACAGGTTTCAAGTACCCGAATTTGGAAGCGTCACAGTCCAAAAGTTGTTGGGAAGAGTTTTTGTTTCCAACATGCTTCGCTCCATCTCGACAATTGTTCGATTTTTTCGTTCTGCTACGTCATTTTACTGAGGACTGTAGCGAACAATCAGCTGCGTTTTGATTCCTTCGCTCTTGCATTCATAAATTCTTTTGAAATGAATTCACCACCGCAGTCTGTCCGGAGCATTTTAAGAAGGAAGTCACATTGCCCATTGCCTTTCTGCCATCTTCATGAACTCCAAGAATTTTGAAAAAGCTTTAGACTTTTGCTCGAGAAAGTAGACCCACATCATCCTGCTATAATAATCAACAAAGAGAAGAAAATATCTTTTGTTTTGAAATGATGATATTCTTGTTGGTCCACATATATCTGCATGAACAAAGTTCAAGAGGAGTTGCTCGCCATGCAATTTTTAGAAATGGCAAACGATGCATTTTTCCATAAATACATCCTTCACAAATTTTGTCCTCCATTTTAATTTTTGGTAGTCCAACCACCATATTTTTCTAGCTAACAATCAGGAGCGGATTTGTTAAGGGGCAACATAGGCAGCTTCCCCTTTTAGATTTTTTTTAGGTATAATAATAAGGAAAAATATGTAAATTAATAAATTTAAGGGGACAAATTAATAGAATAGTTAAATTTGGAGGGGAAATATATATATATATATATATATATATATATATATATATATATATATACACACACACACACACAGGTACCAAGCTTCCTAAAAGGCATTGTGATAACTTATAATTATATTTTGTTGCACATTTATTTGTATTCATGGTTATAAATGTATATATATATATAAGTACCAAGCTCTCATTTTTTATCGTTTTAATAATATTTCTTATTTAATTAGGACATTGATATTTGCACGCACAAGTTATAAAATTTTATATTTTTACAAGTTTCTTCTCACATAAGTGAGGCACATTTACTATTCATGTGATGTGAGATAAAGATCTTGTAGAACTATAACTTTTGCTTGTGAAATCGCTTCTTAATTTTTTTGTCAGTTTACTCTTTTGTCATATTCTTTTCATTCTTAATAGTTTAAGTTAAGTTTTGGTATTTTTTTGAAGTTTACAAGATCAACGTTGCTTTGAAAAAAATTATGACAATAAAGAGAGGACTTAACATGACAAAGCTACAAAATTTTTATAGCTTGTTTTTCTTACATCATTACTTGTATTAATGATTAAATATTTTAGGTACTATGACCTTCGGGGCACCTAAATTTATTTTGATTACAAGCTTGTATGTTTTGATACTTGATTATTACATATTTAATTGTGGATTATATAAATTGTTATTTATATAATATAATGTTTTATTTGATATTGATTACAAATTAATAAATAATTTTAAAAATATTTTTAATGTGTAATGATTTGATTATTTAATAGCAGAATTGTCAAAGAAATTTCTTCTTAGTAAATAAAAAAAATCATACTATGTAATTAGTGAAGGAAATCTAATATTTTTAAAGTAAATATGTTCTTCGCAAATTTTTATTTATGAAGGAAGACATTTTTACTAGTTATTTCAAAATGTTAATTGTGAGAAAATTATCTCCCCAAAATAAAAATAATCTCTTACAATATATAATTTGTGAAGAACATATTCTTCACAATATATTCATTATAAAAAATATTTAGTCACTATATAACTTAGCGAATGATACTTTTAGCGAGTAGCTTTAATGCGAGTAATTGCGCAAAAGAAAGTTTTCTTCATATTAAATATCTTGTGAGGAATATACTATTTCTTGTAAAAGATTTGTCCTTCATTACCGACCCATTTCTTTGTAGTGAAACAATAAGTTACAGCGAGCGGCGTCTTCCGACCGGGGTAGTGACCGGCAAAAAATTTATGTTTTTTTTATTTTTTTTTCTTTTGACTACCAAATAATTAATGTGATTTATTGAAACTGAAATTTTTACAAAATGCATTAATTTAGGTATCATTTAGATAAATGTAAAAAACAGGATTGTATAGACTGTGTAATTCTATTTTTTACATGTATTCAAATGATACCAAAATCACTGTATTTTATAAAAATTTCAGTTCTAATAAATCACATTAATTATTTAATAATCAAAAACAAAAAAAAATTAAAAAAAAAATTCCAACCTGTCACTACCCCGGTCGAAAGATAGAAAGATTGGTAGTGAAAAGTCGCTACTAAAAAAAATATTCCTGTCAACAATTGAAAGCCTTTATAATTCAGATGACCATATCTTAGGTGCCATAACTCGGACTCGTCAATTTTGTCCATTTTAGAAAAAAGCAGAATTGACGACCGTTGGCATTAAAAGAGGAAAAAATTATTTTTTGTCATTTTCACTGTTAGTAGAATTTTGTCTTTTTCACTAATACTGCATTCATCTTTCTAAAAATTAACTGAGTACCCATTTTGAATTAATTGACCAACACTCAGTAAATTTTGAGTTAAGCCAGGAACGTATAAAACGTTATGAATGAGTTTAGTGTTACCTCTATTTGCTTGTACAACAACAATATCTCGACCTTCAATAGTTTGTAATTTTACATCGCTAAATTTGACTTGAGATTGAACATAATCATCTAGTTCAACAAAGAACTTTTTGCACCCTGTCATGTGATTAGTGCATCCACTGTCCAAGTACCATGTATTTTCTGAATCAATTTGTGAGCTCATGCAAGAATAAAATAGTTGTTTGGTACTATTTTCTTCAGAGAAATTTGCATCAGAATGATTTGTTGTTTTCTGAATGCTTTGTTGAAACCAGCAGTCTCTTTGAGAATGGTTTGACACTTTACATTTTGTGCATCTAAATCTGCATTCTTTGTAATCATGCCTAGATTAATGACAAACATAACATGACACTTGGGATTTAGTGCCACACCCTCTGAACTGTAACCCAGTAGGCTACAAATGGGTGTTCCGGGTGAAGAGGAAATCTGGTGGGTTAGTGGATCGATTCAAAGCCCGTTTAGTTGCAAAGGGTTATAATCAATGTCCCGAGCTCAACTACAAAGAGATCTTCAGTCCAATAGTTAAACCAGCTACAATTAGAACATTTTTGTCTATTGATGTTGTGAATAGTTGGGAGTTAAGGTAAATGGATGTTAATAATGCCTTTTTACATGGTGCATTGTCTGAGAATGTCTATATGATGCAACCCCCAGATTTCAAAGATCCATCTAAACCTACTCATGTTTGCAGGCTCCAAAAAGCAATATATGGGCTCAAACAAGCCCCTCGGGCTTGGTACACTACACTGAAAAATGTACTGCTTGAGCTTGGGTTTGAAAATTCCAGAGCTGATTCGTCCTTATTTATTTATAGAAAGAACTCTATAATCTGTTATTTCTTGGTATATGCTGATGATCTTGTGATTACAGGAAATAACAGAAATTTTGTAGCTTCAATTATCAAGCAACAGGGAGATCGTTTCTCTCTCAAGTATATGGGTCTACTTCATTACTTCCTAGGTGTAGAAGTTATACCTACTCAAGCAGGACTTTTTCTCTCACAACACAAGTATATTTGCGAACTATTGTCCAACACCAACATGAATGGTGCCAAAGATGACTCCACTCCTCTTTCAACAACTCAGTCTCTGAAGTTAATTGATGGCACGACAAATGTGGACAACACGGAATTTCGAAGAATTATTGGCAGCTTGCAGTATCTTTCTTTGACACGTCCAGATATCTCATTTGCAGTCAACAAAGTTATCTCAATTCATGCACAAGCCTACCATCACTCACTTCACAGCAACAAAAAGGCTCCTTCGGTACTTAAAGCAAACCATTTTCCATGGTATACAACTCACAAAATCTGGACCTCCAACTTTAGTTACCTATCCAGATGCAGATTGGGCTGAAAATGCTGATGACCGTACCTCCACATTTGCCTATATTAGCTTCTTAGGCCCAAATCCCGAGCTCAAAAAAACGAGCAGTTGCAAGATCTACCACCGAAGCTGAATATCGAGCTCTTGCGAATGTGGCATCCTAGACAATGTGGCTTCTGGCCCTCCTTCATGAGCTGGGTTTTCCACTCAAAGGCGTAGCCCCCTTACTACTGTGCGATAACCTTGGTGCTACGCACCTAAGTTTGAATCTTGTCCAACATTCACGCATGAAACATATACAAATCGATCTTCATTTTGTGAGTGATCTTGTTCAACGTGTCACTCTCCAAGTTCGACATGTTCATACACAAGATCAATTGGCTGACCTGTTGACAAAACCATTGTCCAGCCAAAGAACAGAAATCTTGAGAAACAAGATTGGGCTTGCTGATGAAAGCTCAATTTTGCAGGGCGTATAAAGATAGATTGCAAGAATCAAGGCCAAGACTGAACAGAGCATATCTATCCTACAATCAAGCAAGATCATTTAAAATCACTTTTGTATATTTTTGTAACTGCTGCAAATCTGCAACTGCTGCATAGTTTTAGCTAAATTGATTACATTGTCATAAATTGTTAATTGCACCTTTTCTTTATGAGTTTTGATCATTTTGGGGATTAATTTAGACCCATTAATTGATTGAATTTATATTAAATAAATTGTGCATTTGATAGCCTATTACAAGGAGATTAATAGAGAGCAATATATGGTTCAAGTAAGAGTTATATATTGTGTTTTAATTGTATCTAAAGTGGAGTACATGAAAAGGTTCATTGTTGTTTAAGAAAACTATTTTCTTTAAGTCCCACATTGAGTAGGAATAAAACTATTTAATACTTTATAAGTATATGTGGAATAGTTTAATTCACTAGTGGAACTAAAGGAAAGGCTTGGAGTTGGTCATAATGGTGTGGTGCAAAGCACCACCCGCCCGCGACCCGGGGGCCGTGATGCGGGTTCGGGTCGCAAAGTCGCATTGGCGCACTTTGCACTTCGTCGCTTCGCACGTGTGCATCGTCGCTAGGAGCCATAAGCCTCTTTTTAACATTGAACCAGAATAATAAACTTCATTAATGATTAAAACAGTTTTTTGTTTAATCATTATGGGATGCAAAACTGATATGTGATTAATATATCATTTATTTTTTTAAATGATTCTTAACTCACAATTCAGTTATGAAATTGGAGAGTCTCATCTTCTTTCTTCTATCATCCTTTACACAGCAGCATAAATTGAGGTTAAAAGTGAGTTGCTATTACTTAGAACATATACAACCTTTGACATAAAATCCTGGAGGTATATTGCTAGTAGCCTTTAGCAAACCTTAGTGGTAAGGGGCAATAAACACCTTAAGGACATGGACTACCCGTGTCAATCCTTGGTCCTAATTTTCTGTATTCATTATATTCGTTAACATAAATAGTTTTTCCTAGCTTTGTATATAAATCAGCTACTATTACATCAATAAAGTGTGGGAAATTGTTCATTGAACTACGACAATCTTTATTCTTTAACAAGAGTCTTCATTCGGATGCTCCAGTAGTCATAACTTTCTCCATCAAATATCGGCACTGAAGTAGAAGAATAATTAAAAGCTACGTTAACAGAGGTTGATGCCATGGATTATGTATGTTTGAAATGGGTTGTATATATGGACTAGAAAGGGTAAGGGTTGAAAGCTCAAATACCAAAAATATGTTGGGTTTCAAGGTTATTTTTATATATGAAGCTTATTATTGCATACAAGTTGCTCCTAATTTGAGAGACCCAAATATATTTTAATTAGAGGAGGTATTATCTAACTTGCTTGCTACTCCCTCAGTTCCGTTTTATCTAACATTTTAGAGGTGAGTACATATATTAAGAAACCTAATTACTACTAATTAAATATGCTATCAAATGTCCAAAACACCATTTTATTTGTCCATTCATCTACTTTCTCTTTCCTCATCCTTAACCAATACCTAATTATCCCATAAACTCAATTTCACATATAACTAATTTTTCTCATCCACTCTCTTTTTTACGTCATCTCACTCCTTCCCTTCTTTTTTTTTCTTTTTTTATTACTTGTTGCCTAAAATTTTTGTTAGCTCTCTTTTTTGTATTTTTACCATTTTTCTTCATAATTAAAAAGTTGTTAGTATTAAGATTACACATGATCTTATAAATCAAAACAAACTAAACTATATTAACCATAGACATAGCAAATTAAAAAATTAATTTAAATATTTTGCAATTAAAAACACATGACCAAATTACTTCTATTTTTTGTGTGAAGAATATATGATTATATTAAAAAGAGTGATTGCAAGAGAGGGAGAGTTAAATAAGGAGAGAAGAAAAAAAGGGAGATAGTCAGATATAGAAGGAGAGAGATGAAAAAGAAGAGAGAGAAGATAGTGGATTGCACGGATATATATAAAGAAGATGAATGAGCATTCAAATTGTAGATAATTTATTTTAAGGGTAATTTGGAAAAAATTAAAACTAATTCTCCTAGAAATTCTAGAACGTTAAATATTTAGTAACAAAGAAATTATCCTAAAACGTCATATAAAAGGGAACCGAACCGAAGAAGTATTAGATTTTCGAATCATCTAAAATGTAGTACAATGCATGGCTTATATAGCCAAATTAAATATAAAAATGTGAACACATACATTTTTCTCTCTTCATAATAGTACAAATTATTGACCAAGCATTCATGTAGCCCAGAATCATTTCTGTTACTTTGAATAAAAGAGTCCTACATGACTAACTAGCCTATCCTTAGGACTTGATATTTGACAAACCCATATGAAGGCAAAATTACAACTTACAATGTTTGATAGAGCCCATCCCTACAAAACCAACCCTCTATCTCCCACTTTTTCAAGAAACACTTCAGGCAATTCTTCTTCAACCCATAAAATTAAGGATTAATTACATAATTTAGTACATTTTAAAAAATAATTATAATAATGCTGCATCCATAAAATAATTACAAAAGTTATACACTTTTTCATATTTATTTACAATATTAGTGTAATTAGGATTCCTTAATTTAAGGGATTAGTATTCAAGTAGTTAGTTTTGTCCTTCATCGAAGCGAAGATCTCGTGTCCTTCATATAACACTAATACACAGTCCTTTGATTTTCCTTAGTTAATGGTACGCGAAGATCTGTTTTGCTTTTCCTTACTTTTCGCCACATTATCTGTTTTGACTCCCAATACCCATTCTCTCTTTACAAAACTATTTCAGCTTCAAAGTCCTTTGTTTTTCCTTAGTTAATGCCTTGATGGTATTTTTCAAAAATGATTGTTGACCTGATGAGCAGTGGTTACAATTTTGGTGCCAAAATGGAAGAAACCATCGTCCAAGAAGCTGCCACCGCCGGAATTCAGAGCGTCAAGAATCTCATCAGGGTTCTTTCTCACTCCTCCCAACAATTTCACACCCAAAACCCAACAAATTACTCATCTTCTTCCTCAACCTCCATGGATTCCAGCAATACCGATTACAGAGTTGTAACAGATATGGCAGTGAACAAATTCAAAAAGTTCATTTCTCTGCTCGACCGAACCCAAACCGGTCACACACAGATCAAATTTTCTATATATTAGTATATGTTATATTTGTTTGAAATAAGTTTAGACATATCAATCAGGTTACCAACAAGTTTCACCGAAAATGAAATTTAATTGGCAAATTGTTATCGGTTCTGTATTTGGATTTTGTGGAGCTGCATTTAAAAGTGTAGGCGGTGTTGGTGGTGGTGGCATATTCGTCCCAATGCTTACCTTGATTATTGGATTTGATCCAAAATTAGCAACTGATAGAAGAGATTGGTAACTAAACATTCATACCAAGGTAACCAAACCTTTATACCAAGGTTACCAATCCACCTCCACAGCTGCAGTTTTTTCATAGTGCAGTTGGTAACCAAACATTCATACCAAGGTAACCAAACTTTCATACTAAGGTAACCAATCCACCTTCACACCTTCAGATTTTTCATAGTGCAGTTGATAACCAAACCTTCACACTAAGGTAACCAAACCTTCATACCAAGGTATCCAAAGCTACTGTTGAACCAATCCACCTCCACGCCTTCAAATTTTTCATAGTGCAGTTGGTAACCAAATCTTTACACCAAGGTAACCAAACCTTCATACAAAGGTAACCAAAGCTACTGTTGATCCAAATTTAGCAACTGATAGAAGAGATTGGTAACCAAACATTCATACCAAGGTAACCAAACCTTCATACCAAGGTAACCAAACCTTCGTACCAAGGTTACCAATCCACCTCCATATTTGCAGTTTTTTCATAGTGCAGTTGGTAACCAAACATTCATACCAAGGTAACCAAACTGTCATGCCAAGGTAACCAATCACCTCCACACCTTCAGATTTTTCATAGTGCAGTTGGTAACCAAACATTTACACTAAGGTAACCAAACCTTCACACCAAGGTAACCAAAGCTACTGTTGAACTAGAGAAGAAGATAATGGAGCTAGAGGGTCTTCTGACTGATTCAAGGAAGAAGGTGGAAGAACTTCAGACATTTTCAGAATCTAAGTATCGGAGATGGAAAAAGAAAGAACTTAACTACAAGGGCTTCTTAGATTTTCAGTCTGGATCACTACAGGTTTGCATCAACTATCATGTCTATGAATTGTGAGTTTGTGTGAGTGAGTGAGTGTATATATATATATATATATATATATATATATATATATATATATATATATATATATATATAGGGAAATGATTCGTGGAATACGTTAGCTATTAATCCTGTTTCAACTAACGTTCATCCAGCCGTCTAAAATTGGAGTTAATGGCTGAGATGAGCACCCAGCCGCTAGAGGGAGTAGCGGCCAACAAATTTCTTTTATGCTGCCCACTACTCCCTCTAGCGGTCAGTCAAAACGACCGTGTTTTGACTGGCCGCCCCATTAAATTTCTTTTATGCTGGCCGCTACTCCCTCTAGTGGCCAGTCAAAACGACCGTGTTTTGACTGGCCGCTAGAGGGAGTAGCGGCCAATCAACATAAAAGAATTTGGCTTAATTACTGATTATCCTAATTATTCTCGTACATATATACTACTTATTAATCATTAAAATAAAATAATAAATAATTTTAAGGATAATTATAAGGATAATCAGTAATTATCTTTATACTTATCCTTATACTTATCAACAAAATAAGTATGTATAAGAATAATTATTGATTATTATTTTATTATTTTTAATTATAAATAGAAAATAGTGATTGAGTTTATATATTTGAGTAGGAATATAATATAAATTCAATTACTATTATCCTTATAATTATTTATTATCCTTATATATTTGAGTAGTATATTTTGTTAATAAGTATAAGGATAAGTATAAAAATAATTTCTGATTATCCTTATAATTATTTATTATTTTATTTTAATGATTAATAAGTAGTGTATATGTACAAGAATAATTAGGATAATCAGTAATTAAGCCAAATTCTTTTATGTTGGCCGCTACTCCCTCTAGCGGCCAGTCAAAACACGGTCGTTTTGACTGGCCACTAGAGGGAGTAGCGGCCAGCATAAAAGAAATTTGTTTGCCGCTACTCCCTCTAGCGGTTGGGCGCTCATCTCAGCCATTAACTCCAATTTTGGATGGTTGGATGAGCGTTAGTTGAAACAGGGTTAATAGCTAACGTATTCCACGGATCATTTCCCATATATATATATGTATATATGTTTCACGGTTTATTTATTTTGACATGAAGTGATGAAACAACTAAGGAATTAAGGGTGGGTTTCAACACAATAAAGCAATAGGTGTTGAAGACACATAAATTGTATTTGTAAGAAATTAATCGCTTAGGTAGTGTCAACAGTCCAATCGTATTGTTTAGTATTTGTACTTTCAGAAATCTTATGTTTCTTTGCATTTTATCGTGATGCAACTTGTGAAGAAGGAGATTCGCGGCGGAAGAGATGGCTACTGTGAGGGAGATGAAGATTTGAATTTGAATTATTATTTAATTTTGAATTTGAATTTGTTTTTGTTATTAGATCCCAGATATTTGAATTTAAATTATTAATTATGGCAGTTATTTTTTCTTGATTTTAGGTTTTTTTATTAATATGAATTGCGTTATTTTTGTAATTATTTTGTGAATGTTTTATTTTTGTATTACTTTCTAATTGTTGTATATTAGTGTTAAGCACCCTAAAATTAACTAGACCTGGCAAACGGGCCGAGCCAGCCCAAACGGGATGGGCTGTCGGTTGGTCGGGCCAAAATGGCCTAGTTTTTTTTTGGGCTAAAAATATGAGGCTCGTGGCTCGGGTTGGTTGGGCTAGGTCGGGCCAGATCGTAGTTTAAAATAAATACTCTTTGAGAATTGGACTATAGACCTCCATCATTCCTTAAACAAATACTCAAACCAACTAAGCTACAAGATTTTTTTATTCTAAAGTCACTCTAAACCATACTACATCTCTTTTTAATACTTTTTGTTTGAAAATAAACCTTACTTTTTGACTGAAAAATGCAAATATCACAATTTTTTTTGAATGAAATCACATTCATATGTAATTTAATAGTTTGGCAAAAATATTCTTAAACCAATTACATCAATGTCTCTACCATGTCTCACCCAAAACAAAACAAATTTACTATATATTTTGATGTGAATAAAAATATCATCTAATTGAGAAAATGTGCCAGAGGTAAAAATAATACTCCCTCCGTCCCAAATTATCTGCTGTTTTAGCAAAAAAAATTTGTCCTACAATATCTGCTTTTTTAAGATTTCAATGCATTTTTTCCATTTGTTTTCCAAATTTGCCCCTTTATCTTAATTGTTGATAATCATTACTCTCATTAACGCCTCTCCTCTTTTTTAAACATCCACATTCATGTCCCTCTATCTCTCTTCAATTAATAATTGTTTCTCTCTATCTCTCTCTTCAATTAATGTATTGCTTTTTCTCTCTCTCTCTCTAATTAATTAGCTGCTTTTTCTTTCTCTTCAATTAATAAAAAAGTCAGCACAAAGGGTATTTTAATATTTTTATCATACATATTGGTATCTGTGTGAAACTCTAGAACAACAGATAATTTGGGACGGAGGGAGTAATAATAATCAAATTCAAGGCCGGTAGAGTTAGCCGTCCCAACTCACAAGAATAGACTAGTTAAGTTAGAGATAAAAAGTAATATTTAAATTTTAATTGAACTTGATTATTTAAAAACTCAACACGGGACTTAATATTTTTTGTTACACATTTTGAAACTATATTTTTATTCAATCGAATTTTCTTTACAAACTATTTTTTTTAATGAGATTCGGGATATTTTAATTTCCTTTAGCCCAACAATAGTTTTGGTCCAAATTACATCGAATAAGAAAAATGGAGTAGTAATTTTAATTTTTAAGGGAGGAACATGTGGCATAAGTGTAATTATGTAGAGTTTTATGGATGGACAAAGAAGAAAGAATGTCATATTAATAGGAGCGTGCACCCCCCGTGCGTACAATAGTAGTAGAAAATAAAATGGATGAAAATATAATTGAATAAAACAATAAGTATTAAAAAGAGATGTAGTAAGGTATGTAGTGACTTTAGAATAAAAAACTCTTATAGCTCAGTTGGTTTGAGCATTTGTTTAAGAATTGGGGGAGGTCTAAAGTTCGATTCTCAAGTAGAGCATCATTTTGCTAAAAAAAATAGCCCCCGGGTCGGGCTGGGCTAAATTTGGCTAATGGCCCAAGTTTTCATTGACTAAAAAAGTTAAGCCCAAAGCCTAATTTTTACGAGCCAGCCCGACCCGGCCTGCGGGCTTGGGCCAATTTTTCCAGGTCTAAAATTAACATTACTCAACAACAAGCTATGAGCTATCTCCAAAAAATCCTCCCTACTGAGAATATACTAGCTCCAAAAACCGTGGAACAATTTTCCTTTTCATTAAGCCATTGTAACGCACCATATATATACACCCACAATATTCAATATGGTGCTTACTACAAGTCAATATATATAACGCATTCAAATCTATACACCCATGGTATCCGATTAAATTCTTATATGTAATTGAGTGACTATACAATTTATAACCAATTATAATTCCCATAGATCCAAGATTCACAGTATCCCATAACAGATAACAATTCTCAAGAGAACTATTGCTGTGTTTGGATACCCTCACTTGAATATATGAACTTTAGCTGTGAATAGTATCTATCTGTCCGAAGTTCAGAGTATCAGTAATAACATGAACAGTCCATATTACCAATAGCCTCACTCAGATGTATAGTCTATGTCATGCGAATTACACTATTGTATCGATAATACCTATTTATCCAAAATCTAGAGTATTAACAACAACATGAACAGTCCATGTTATCAATACCCTCACTTAGATAAATAGTTCTCAATGATCTCAACTAATTTGAAGATTCTAATTACATCTATATATGTAAGAAAACACGGTTACAGAAATAAAAGATGTTATATATCATAAATATTAAGATTCGATTACATGATTCTTCATAAATAATTTCTTAATTATTACAAAGTATTCAACCAGACAGGAATATAAGCTAATTAAAGCAAGGACGCTTCCCTTTAGCTACTCCAGATGTGCCAGGGTTACCATCTAATACTGCAAAGGGAATAATTTAGAAGGGTGAGCTATGACATACTCAGTAGGCTCTATATTTATAACAATATATGATTTGAAGAAGTATAACAATTCAAAATTTAACTAATAGTTGCTACCATTTCTGAAATTTCTTTTTCAACCATTTCTGGACTTTTTATTTCTGTGATCAGTCACACAGACTTAGAAACCTTGTTTAGATATGAGATAGGGGATCAACCTACTCAATATCCTAGGAGTATGCATCTCATCCTACTAGTGCTCATATGCACCCAAATGTCAATATATTATTGACCAAATCTCGATCCCTTACGGGATACACAACTTAAGGATAAGATGTCTTACCAAAGCAAGACATTTGGGTGCATATGAGCACTAATAGGATGAGATGTATACTCCTAGGATATTGAGTAGACTGATCCCCTATCTCATATCTAAACAAAGTTTCTAAGTCTGTGTAACTGACATAAATAAAAAGTCTAGAAATGGTTGAAAAAGAAATTTTAGAAATGGTAGCAACTATCAGTTAAATTTTAAATTGTTATACTTTTTAAATCATATACTGTTATAAATAAAGAGCCTGCTGAGCATGTCATAGCTCACCCTTGCAAATTATTCCCTTTACAGTATTAGATAGTAACCCTGGCACATCTGGAGTAGATAAAGGGAACCGTCCTTGCTTAGATTTGCTTGTATTCCTGTCAGGTTGAATACTTTGTAATAAGAAATTCTTTATGAAGAATCATGTAATCAAACCTTAATATTTATGATATATAATATTTTTTATTTCTGCAACCGTGTTTTCTTACATATATAGATGTAATTAGAATCTTCAAATTAGTTGAGATCCTTGGGAACTATTTATTTGAGTGAGGGTATTGATAACATGGACTGTTCATATTGTTAATACTCTGAATTTTGGATAAATATGTACTATCGATACTATTGTGTAATTCACATGACATAGACTATACATCTGAGTGAGGGTATTGGTAATATGAACTGTTCATGTTATTACTGATACTCTGAACTTCGGATAGATATATACTATTCACAGATACAGTTCATATATCAATGTGAGGGTATCCAAACACAGTAATAGTTCTCTTGAGAATTGTTATCTGTTATGGGATGCTGTGAATCTTGGACTTATGGAAATTATATATGGTTATAAATTGTATAGTCACTCAATTAGATATAAGCATTTAATCGGATACCATGTGTGTAATGCGTTATATATATTGACTTGTAGCAAACACCATATCGGATACCGTGGATGTATAGATATGGGGGTGTTACATTAATGGTATCAGAGCTGTTAAGGCTATAGATATATGGAAGAGAAATCTTAGTATATAGTATTCGTGTCCGTAAAAATTTTAAAGTACACATAAAAATAACATAAAAACAATATTGTGTTGTGTAAATTTCCATACCAGTATTAAAGGAATTTTTATTTTATAGATGGCTAACTCCAGTGCTGAAGAAATGGTGATAGTACTAAATAATCCACCACAAATTGAGTCATTTATAGCTAGTGATGCAGAGGATGAAGAATTGCTTCGTGATCAACAACTGCTAGATGCTGGGGAAGAGGAAGATCCAGTAGCAGGGAAATTAATGAGAATTGATGAACATGATGAAGCAATGACATTACTAATGAAGACTTTTGAATATGAGAATAATAAAATGCAGTTTAGGGCACACTTAGTTGAGGGAATGTTAGAGCATGAAAGGGGAACCAATAATCGACTGAAAGTACAACTGCACCATGCACAAAGGGGCAGGAAGGAAATACTGTGCAGGCTTCTCAAATCTACTCTGGGTACTCGAGATGTTTTCAACGATTTGTAGCGTCGAGTACTTCGATATCCGGTGGAGGAGAAGAAAATTGCCTATCTGATAGATCGATCTGTTGTATGCCACATAATCCAAGATTCCTTCGATAATGTTAATGAGTTCTAGAGGGTAGTATAGAAGTCTAAATGCTCTATATTAGTATGAATAAAGGAACATTTAAAGTTTGTAATAGAACTAATAGTATGTGTAAACTACTAAGTTGTTTTGTATGACTCTTGTGATATATGAATAAAAGATATGTTTGTATTATTCAAATTCTTATGAGGATTTTTCTTGTTATTTTATATAGAATCATGCTACCAACCAAAAAACCCTAACGAGAGATAAATAATGATGATAATCCTGCCCAAAATTTAATAGAACTTTTGTTAGGTGCTATGAATAGACCTACAACCCAAAACACTTCCTTTAAAGATTTTAAATTAGTTGGTCCACCTGAGTTCAAAGGTACAACTGAACCTGTCGATGCAAAAATTTGGATTACTGAAATAGAATTTTTTTTTTCTAGTAACCAATGTTAATAATAATCAAAAGACCACTTTTGCAACCTTTTTCTTGAAAGGTGAGGCTAATTACTGGTGGGAATCAACTAAGGGTCAAGTAGAAACTGAAATTGTACCTTGGGATATATTCAAAGAATTTTTCTTTGAAAACTATTTTCCTCAGTCTTTGAAAGATCGTATGGAAGTATAATTTCTAGAATTAAAACAAGGAGACCTGATTGGTGGGAATCACCTAAGGGTCGGGTAGAAACTAAAATTGTACCTTCGGATAAATTCAAAGATTTGTTCTTTGAAAACTATTTTTCTCAATCTTTGAAAGATCGTATGGAAGTTAAATTTCTAGAATTAAAACAAGGAGACTGTATCTCAGTATACAACCAAGTTCAACGAACTGTCCAGGTTTGCTCCTCACCAAGTTAATATTGAACTTAGAAAGACTCGGAGGTATCAAGAAGGTTTGAAACCTCAGATACGAAGTAAATTGTCAGTACTCCAAACAAGACTTTTTCAGAAATACTCGAGAAAACTTCTATAGCTGAAAGTGAAAACGAAAGTCTCATTAAATTTTATCAGGAAAAGAAGAGTCAAAATGAGAAAGGGAAACTTAAGACTGAACCCAGTTTAGGTGGGTTTAATAATAAACAGAAATGGAATACTACTTTTTCCAACAACACGGGAAAAAATATAGGTAATAACAATAATAACTTTAGTAATAATAACATTAAACCTTGTTATACCTGTGGAGAAAAAAATAAATGGGTATGTTTTAATAGTAAATGTTACAATTGTGGACAAATGGGACACCTTTATCCACAGTGTCCTCTCCCTAATAAAAAGAAATGTTTCAATTGTGGTTTGTCGGATCATTTCACAAGAAATTATCCCAAACCTAAGAACCAGGGAGGAAAGGGGAATAGAGTACCAGAGAATAACAATAATCAGTCAACAGTAGCTGCAGTTGAAGCTCAGAGTCGACCAACCGTGAGAACATTTAATATGTTGGTGAGGGATGCTGTTGCTGCACAGGACTTGGTGACAGGCAGGTATCATCCCTATCAACACTTTAAATGCATATGTGTTATTCGATTCTGGTGCTACTTGTTCCTTTGTGTCTAATAGTTTTTTTAAAAACCTGAATATAACATGTGAAAATTTAGACAAACCATTTTGTATAGAAATTGTAAACGAAAAGATTTCGGTTAAAACCATATATAGGAATTGTAGTGTGGAGATAAGGGACACAATTTTCTGGTAGATCTTATTCCAATTCAGTTGGGATAATTCGATTTAATCTTAGGAATGAATTGGTTAGTTAACCATAATGCGACGATTGATTGTCATCAAAAAAGTATAAACCTTTTAACTGCATCTAAGTCAAAGGTAGTGTTCAACGGAAGTTGTTCACCTAAGCAATCTAGATGCTTTACCATAACTTAGGCATAAAGGTTATTTAGAAAAGATTGTTCAGGATATTTTGCCTATATGGTTGATACTCAACAGGAAGGAGTAAAACTAGATCAAATACCCGTAGTTAAGGATTTTCACGATGTATTGTCGGATGACTTACCAGGTTTACCTCCAGATAGGAAAATTGAGTTTGTCATTGATCTTGCATCGGGAACGACACCAATTTCTAAGGCACTGCATAGAATGGCACCTGTAGAACTGAAAGAGTTACTAGTACAATTACAGGAACCCTTAGATAAAAAGTACAAACAACCAAGTGTTTCACTTTGGGGAGCATCAGTATTATTTGTAAAGAAGAAGGATGGAACCATGAGATTATGTATAGATTATAGAGAATTAAACAAATTAACCATTAAGATTAAATATCCTTTACCAAGGATTGATGATTTGTTTGACCAATTAAAGGGGGCCGAACACTTTTCAAAGATTGACCTTAGAATAGGTTATCACCAGTTAAAGGTAAGAAAGGAAGATGTGTCGAAAACAACGTTTAGGACACGCTATAGACATTATGATTTTTTTGTAATGTCTTTTGGATTGACAAATTCACCGACAACATTTATGAATTTAATGAATCAAGTGTTTAAAACATGCTTGGACAATTTTTTTATAGTGTTTATCGACGATATTCTGGTATACTCGAAAACACGGAAAAAACATGTTGAACACTTGAGAGTTGTTTTGGAGATATTACGAAAGGAACAACTTTATGCAAAGTTTTCCAATTTTGAATTCTGGTTAAAGAGAGTTTAATTTTTAGGTCATGTAATTGACAAAGATGGAATATTGGTAAATCCAACTAAGATCGAAATAGTTGTGAATTGGGAACAACCAACAATTCCAATAGAGGTAAGAAGTTTTCTTAGTTTAGCAGGTTATTATCGATGGTTTATAAAAGATTTTTCAAAAATAGCAACCCCACTAACCAATTTAACTCGTAAGATGGTCAAATACGTTTGGACAAAAAAATATGAAGAGAGCTTTCAAGAGTTGAAGAAGCGATTGAGCATGGCTCTAGTGTTGTCCTTACTAGATGATACAAGATGCCTTGTAATTTTTAGTGATACGTCACACAGAGGTTTAGGGTGTGTGTTGATGCAACATGGGAAAGTGATTGCTTATGCATCACGACAACTCAAAGATTACGAGAAGAGGTATCCTACTCATGACCTAGAGTTAGCTGCGGTAGTCTTTGCTCTAAAAATTTGGAGACATTACTTGTACAGGGAGAAGTGCGAGATATATACAGATCATAAAAGTCTGAAATATTTTTTACATAAAAAGAACTAGACTTAGGACATAGAAGATGGTTAGAATTGATAAAGGATTTTGATTGTGAAATCTTATATCATCCTGGTAAAGCTAATGTCGTAGCTGATGCGTTAAGTAGAAAGAATCAAGAAAAGTTGAACGTAATAACCACCAATGATAGGTTAATAAAAGATTTTGAAAAATTAGAAATTGAGGTGGAATGTCCAACAATCTCTACCCAAAAGTTATTCATTCTAGAGGGAGTTTCATCTCTACTTGATAGAATCAAAGAGATGCAGGAAAAAGATGATGAATGTCAGAAATATAAGTCTAATATAACTCATATTAAGAATAGACAAGGATGGAATAGTAAGATATGAAGATAGAATTTGGGTTCCGTTAAACCAAATCTTAAAAGATGAAATCTTAAACGAAGCTCATAATTCTACATTTGCCATACATCCTGGCAGTACAAAAATGTACAAAGACTTAAGTCAACACTTTTGGTGGTCGAATATGAAAAGAGCAATAGATGAATGAGTAAGTAAATGTCTCACGTGTTAAAGGGTTAAAGCTGAACACCAAAAGCTGAGTGGATTACTTCAACCCTTACCAATTCCTGAGTGAAAGTGGAACATATAACCATGGACTTTGTGGTAGGCCTTCCAGGTACACAGAAGGGCCACAATGCCATTTGGGTAATAGTTGACCGTTTAACCAAATTAGCTCACTTTTTACCTATTAAAGTTACCCATAACTTAGACCACCTTGCCAAGCTATACATTAATGAAATCATCTCTGGGCATGGAGTACCTGTTTCTATAGTATCAGATCGAGATCCACATTTTACTTCAGATTTTTGGAAGAGCCTTCAAAAACATTTAGGAGCACAATTAAGATTGAATACATCTTATCACCCTCAAAAAGATGGGCAAAGTGAGAGAACCATTCTAACATTAGAGGATATGTTAAGAACATGTATCATTGATTTCAAAGGAAGTTGGGAAGATCAATTACCTTTGGTGGAACTTGCCTACAACAACAGTTATCATGCTAGTATAGGTATGCTAGTATAGATATGCTAGTATAGGTATGCCACCATATGAAGCCTTATATGGGAGAAAATGTAGAACACCCTTACGTTGGGATGAGATCGGGGAAAGACAAATGTTATGACCTAAGATAATTCAACAAACTACTAAAACCATCAGAATTATACGTGAGCGATTACAAACATCTCAAGATCGTCAGAGAAAATACGCTGATCCGCATCGTCAACAATGAAACTTTAGCGTAAGAAGCCACGTATTCTTGAAAGTATCTCCTTGGAAGGATACGTTTTGGCAAGAAAGAAAAACTGAGTCCGAGATTCATTGGACCTTTTGAAATTTTGAGGAGCATATGTGAAGTTGCTTATGAAATAACACTACCTCCTTAGTTAAACCATATTCATAATGTGTTTCATGTATCCGTATTATGACCATACAAACCTGATTATAAACACATTATAAATAATGAGCCAATCCAAATTGAAGAAGATCTTTCTTATGTAGAAGAACCTGTGCAGATCGTTGATCGTAAAGAGCAAGTCCTGAGGAATAAAGTGATAGCATCGTTCAAAGTGATCAGGAGGAATCAGAACGTTGAAGAGGCTACATGGGAGCTCAAAGATAGAATGAGAGAACTATCCCCAACTGTTTACTTAACCTGTACTGTAATTTCGAGGACAGAATTCTTATTAGTGGGGGTGAATGTAAAATCCCAAAACCCTAATAAGACTCGGATATGTAAATTCAGTTATATTAATAAAATCACCCCATTCTAAAACTGTTATGTGTTAATATATACTTTGTTAAACAAATTTGGTCTAATAAATTTTCGTCCGAAAATTGACGTGCTTGATACCTCGCGCTTAAAAATTTTCTTTTGAAAATGGACTTTTTGGTATATTTGTTTTGACAAACTTCTTTATCATGCTTACACTGACAAAATGTCTTGTCGTGCTTGTTAGGATTTATGTAAAATCTAGGTTAGAAACCTTAGATTACAAATCCTAACCCTAATTTGTAAACCCCAACCCTAATTAGCTAAACTAAACCCTAATTAGGTTATTCAAACACCTAATCATGATTAATAAACTTCAATTAGGTACTAATAAACAACATTAAGCAACCTAATCATTAAAAACAAAACCCTAATCAAAATTAGTGAGAATTAGGGCATATTTAAGATACTAATTTGGTCAACTAGCTCACAAGTAGGTTGAGAGTCATCCACACAAGTCCCAAAACATCACATGACATGCTTCCAAACTCTCAAGCACCAGAAGAGTCATAGATCAGATCTTTTAGGAGGCAAGTGGGTGGAAAATGTCCAAAAAGCCAAGTTAAAAAATTTATAAAAGGAAAACCTACCTCGGAGCAAACCAATGAAAATTATAAGCCAATACACTCATATAACCTGCCTATACAAGCCCTGGTGATAGCAATAACAGATTCAATAGCCAGAAATCAAAATCAAGCAAGAAATATGCAAACCCTAATTCATATCTAGATCTTTGATGCTTTGTTCAAATTGTTGTTTAGATGTTTAGATATATGTAATAACATGTTAGAAAGTATGCTAAGTTAATAGAACATGTTTTCATAACATCTAGATGCCTCAAATTAGTGTGTTAAGAAATCTAGGAATTTTGAAAAAACAAGTCTGACAGTCGAATATCAAAGCTTGTAGATTCATGTATGTTAATAATTAGGTCTGTTAATTATGTGTTATTTGTAGTATGACATGAGGTCTTTATTCTAAAAAAGAAAACAGGTTCATTAGAACCATATATTTAAAGATATAGGTGGTCAAAGGTGGTTGACCGATCACGAAGTTCTGTTTTCTGGGTTACCCAGAAAACTCAAGAACATATTGAACTGGCTACTTTGACCAGCTTTTAATCGCTTTCTGTTTGTTGTTTTAATAAATTTTTGTAATAAATTAATACCTTGATATACATATTACATATCTATGACCTTAAATTTCTTAAACAGTTCATATGATTACTGAAATTAATGGTCAAAATTCGTTGACCGAGCTTGACCAAGTTTTTACCTAGAAAATTGATGAACATGAAGAACAACCTTTGGCTGTACTTTGACCAATATATATAGATCGAGACCTTCGAATCATGCTTGGTCCAAACTGGTGTTATATATATGTACTTTGACATATAGACTACCTATTATAACAAACACAACACAAATCTATTACACAGATTCAAAGATATGAAAGCTACAAAACCGTTGACCGACCATGATAACTATTATGGGTTACCCATAAATTAACAGTATATACTGAAGATAGAATGTTTATCTAGTTCTCCAAAAATTAACAGTATATACTGGAGATAGAATGAAATTCTATCTTATATATTGCAGGGAGGACTTATATGATATAATCCTAACTTTACCTAATTTAAAAAATAATCTATTAGACTATTACTATTATAATATTGACCTTAACCAATGCATCAAGTGCTCGAACCAACGAATTTGGCCCATTAGCTATAAGCCCCTCCAATAACGCATCAAACAAATTCGAAATTCCAAAACTCAATTGCTTAATTTTTGACTCTATAACCTCTAACAATCTTCTTTCAATTGGTGAAACAATGACAATGCAAGACTGAGGTTTTCTCTAAGCGTATTCAAGTGAAAAATAACTTTAGAATTTACTAGAGATAATACATACATACACACACATGGTGCGAACTCGATTTTATGCGTGCGGTTTTGGCTAGTAACCAAATCAGAATCGTAAATTTAGTTATTCAACCCACCTAAAACCGCCAAATACGCCAGAATCGTTGGTGCGGTTTTAATTGGTGCGGTTCGTGCGGTTTTTGGTGAGGTTTCGGTTCCAATTTGGTTACTTGCTCGGCCCTACCTTATGCTTTGATGTATTATACCTTATGTAGGTTAACAATACATCCATACTACTACACAACTTAATTATATTATGAAATTGCATCAAAGTTAACAAAATAGCGAAAATTTTCTTCTAATTAGTTCACTCACTTTTTGGGTTTTCCAAAAAGTGCTACGAAATGATTACATATTTGGATTCTATACGAAAAATTGAGCAACACATCAAAAAATTACGTAATGCCCAAAAATTGACTCGGCGTGCCAGAAACGGTATAACCTTCGTAGGATAGCATGCACACTGCCCAGGCTCTTGGCAAAAATCTAGAAATTTTGAATTTTGTGATTTTCGTGCTAGTTTTGCAAAATATTATCTCACTCATTATACATCAGATTGAAGCCATTTTGTGATATGTTCTACCTCATACTACGTAGTATTTTTTAAAAAATATAACATGTATGAAAAGAGTTTGACAAGGCTTCGAAACAGTGGCGCGAAACAGCCCATTCACAGCAGTTCCAGATTTCTAACAACTTTGTTATTTTCTTGCCTACTTTACGATTTTCTATCTTGCAATCCACACTTCTAATTGCTCTCAAATTTTAATATGTTCTAGATGGTACTACATATTATTTTATAAAAATATAAATCAGCCAAAATGAACAACTTAAACCGGTTTTATAAGAGCTCAAAACTGCCTTGTTGGAGCAGATTTTCAACCGAGCCAAACTTGTTCAATTCTCATAAATTCGCTTTTAAACTTGTTTGGGCTCACCCAAACAGCTTGACTTACTTTATAAAACATGTATAAAGAATTCCTTAATCACAAACTTGACCAAATCCTTCTATTTATGCTTGACAGCGCAATTTTTCAAACACACTATATGTGCATTAGTTTTAAAAATAGAGTTCTTACATGTTTATACATGAATTTATCCAAAAAATTTCTTCCTTATCACTCCATATGTCATGCATAAACCTCCTCAAACTAATTCACAAATCAAGCAATTCAATTTATAGTAACAATAAACTATTCTCTATTTTCTCAATTCATAAACTCAGCAAATATAACTAACGTACCTCTTTGTAGCTTGATGTTATGATCAAATCCTTGCTCCAACTTGCAATTAGTTGAGTTGAAGAATTTTGGTGTTTTGGTAATTTGGGTATATGAAGACTTGCTCAATTGGAGAGAGAGAGGTATGAACGGGAATGGAAAGGAGTATAAGATTGCTGAGAATAGACTTTTAGTGAATAAGTTTCATAGACTCATTCTCCAATATTAGGCTTGTGCTTGCTTAGTGTCATTTTAATGGCCTAGAATGCTTCCAGCTCACGTTTAGCTTAGTGACTTAGCTCTCTCTCCACTATTAAATATTATATATTTTTAATTAATTATGTATAAAAATTATTCTACTAATTATGAGATTATTTTATAATTAATTCAACACTTTTTATGTGACGAACATTACTTTTAATTTATATAATTAATATTGTATATATAAATAAATTACATTTGTTTCTTCCTTAAATTGTTTCATAAAAGTTTATTTAACTCAAACATTTCATTTCAAATTAAATATTTGTTTAATTTATTAATCTTGGAACCAATATTCATTTACATTTATATATTTGTTCCTCATTTCATATTATTTGGCATAATAAAATATATTAAGCCATTTCATCAATATATTACATTTATATGTAATATATTAACCTAATGAGTTAAATTAACTCCATCTTCATTTACACAAAGTACATTTATTAATTCACTAATTGTTATTAAGTGAATTAATCATCTTGCTTATGAAATTTATTTCATAATAAATTCATTGTTATATAAGGCATAATAATCAAATTATATTATTTTATAATACAATCTTGACTTAAGCTCCATTAAGTAATACCAAATCTCATTTCACAGTTGACTCAAGTTAACTAATTTCCATAATTAAATCCATGATTAAATCTAACTTTTCAATAAATGTATATATATTTCATACTTATATATACATTTTCAATTCATCACATAAATATATAACACATATATATTTCTATATATGCAAACTTATTACATCTCACAATAAGAATTTTATATATATTAAAATTTTATTTTAATAGTTTCCAAAACTCGGGTCATCACACTCTTAATATTTCAATATCATTGTTTCAGAATCATAAGCACCGAAGATCCCTACTTGGTCTACGTCTATCCTTTTTCAAAATTTTGATAGTTTGAATCATTTCAACATATCAGTTTATTATAGCTAATTCTTATAGATTTCATTTTATAACCTTCATTTGGACTCAATTCTTTTTCGAGTATTTATTCTTTTTCTCTAGCCCATCAACATCCTTTTCTACTGATCATAGTAAGCCACTATCCTCGTAATATTTCAATATCATTGTTTACTAAACTCAAAATTTCATCTCACTAATCTTCATTTATTCGATTAATCAAAATAGATTTTTATATTAATCTTTGTTCACTCATCTGGTTCTATGACCAAGTTTTCCTCCTCTAAGATATTTTCTAAAAATTATTGCACTTTACGTACGCTCTTTACTTCTTCAAAAATCATTACACCTTCTTCCTTTAGGAATACATTTAAAGTCGCATTCTACGACGACTATTTTTTAGGGAAAATCATCTTTCCTTCATCTAGTTCCCCCAAGTAATAGGAATCTTCACAATTGTTATATAATTGTGAATCAGTATGAATAACTAGGAAAAAAAAATTCTTTTTTTGATATTATGCTGAGGAGTCATAGAGACTGTGAACCCATGTTATCTAGTATTTTTA
This sequence comes from Panax japonicus, assembly GCA_020205505.1. Lineage (NCBI taxonomy): Eukaryota > Viridiplantae > Streptophyta > Magnoliopsida > Apiales > Araliaceae > Panax > Panax japonicus. The sequence goes on along the minus strand of CM035112.1, from coordinate 21,958,399 downwards.
CTAACCTTTAGTCAGAAGACATTGGGCTCAAAATAACGTACGCTAGCTGATTAGCCTTTTGTACTCTACGTCATGCACAACGTATCACAACGTATTAGCACATAAGTGTAATTCGAAACTATAGTCTCCGATAACATGTCCCCCATTATAGGGTTGGTTCACCTCAGACTTAGTACAAAATTCTGCACCAAAATAATCTGGTTGGACATAAATTCTCAAAGAATGCTTGAATTTCATAAACATCCTTCAACATTCGTTTAGCCGAATCAAATAACTTAGATTTATATTAAAAATTCGGATATCAATCGAAATATTTTAGTCAGTTCATCTAACATACTTTTTCTTAGTTTAAAGAAAATCAAAAATCCTTTTATGACGTTATAATACTATACCGTCTTAATAATACATTGAGGATTCTGTCATTTTATGACTTTATCATTGTTGGGTATAATCTAGTTACGCACAACACGCAAGTGTATGTGGTTAACAAGTAATAAAGCAAAAGTAGAGTATCGTTCCCACGATGAATTATTTAACAAGAATTACCAAGCATTAACCCTTAACCAAATTAATCTTATTTAAACAAATGATTTAATATTTTGAATCTATCTAATAAAATACAAATGATTTTGAATTTCCCGCTCACTTAATAAATCATCTGGGCCGTCCAAAATTTGGGATAAATCCCACCGTTCATACATCTATCTAATAAAATACATCTATCTATCTAATAATCTATCTAATAAAATACAAATGACTTTAAATTTCCCGCTCACTCAATAAATTATTTTGGTTGTTCAAAGTTTGAGATAAATCATATTGTCCATACAGTGCCGGAGGCACGGGACCCAGCTAGTTAACAATATGGAATTAAACTATTTCTAACTACCCTTAGAATGAACAAGAATATGAAGACTTGAGACTATAATTTTACATATTGTTTCATTTAAATCAACACACTTTCCGTTAAATCAAATTAATTATCTCGAATTGTTAATCAAGAACACGAAAGTAAAATATTACCATCTCTCGATGTACCATACCCATATCAACTCAAATCTACAGATGATAGAACAAAGTAGAACACCCTAATTAACGAATCCACTATATCTCTATGTGAATTACAATTAAAGAGAGTTTAAGAACAAGTTCTTATTAAATTACATGCAGTATATATGTATATCTCTATCCTAAACACAAGTCATGAATTCCAACGCCATGCAGAAAACACAATCACATGCTATTATGATCATATCTAAATCTATAATCTGTCTCTCGATTTCGTATGGATTATCACGGTAATTGATGGCCAAGCAATTAATCAATTTAATACAAATCATAATAGACAATCCAATAATAATAAATAAGATAAACACGGAAGCATATCAAAGTAAACTACGCAACAAGATCCATTATAATCTCAAAATATAGTTTTAGCTCATGATGAAGTCAAAATCCAAAATCCACAATTGTCTATACATTGAAAGATAAAAAGATAGAAGTAAAGAGAAGTTAGGAATTGAGATATGCAAATTTGAATTTCTCTTGCTCCAATTTTGAATCTCCAATGATCTTTAATTGCTTCAATCTTCATTTCTAATATAAACTAGGGTTTTATTTAATCTAATCTAATCTAATGGAATAGAAAAATTAATCTTTATGAATACTCCCCTTTTATATCCCTCTTCATGTATCTTTTAGTCCCCCTCAAAGTCCATCAAACCATCAGCCCAAACAAATCCTTTTTAGACTCAACTTTTGATATTCGTCTTTTTTTTTCCGATAACTTCACCCCGGTGATTTTTTGTACTAGAGAAGTTCATCCCGGTGAGTGAACAGTGCCAAAATTTACAAAAATGCCATTAAGCTCCATTTTTCATGTTTTGACCCTCCAAAGCCGTTTCCTACAATACAAACACAAAAATAAGTGAAATGACACTAAAAATACTTAAAGTTAACAAAGAATTAAGCCTAAATGGTATCCAATTCTTAGGTATAAAACCCATTCATCAGTCATACTACATCCTACCATAGTGGGCTGACGATCTTATGATCACATCCAACATCATGTTAGATTGCATTGATGACTCCATCATTTATCATTTCTACACCATATTCCATGATGTAAATGATCAAAAATACGTTGTGATATTTTCTAATCATTTTTGTCCAACCAAAATAATTAGCATAGACATATGAATAATATGACTTTTAAAACTCATTGGTTCAATAATCTGACTCAATATTTTTCGAAAAAAGTAAATATCAGCACGATGTCAATAAATTTTGAATTCCGGCATATCTAGAAGTTTTGGAATATTCGTTTTTTCTCCATTAAATTCAACTTCCTCCATTGTCCCACTATTTAACAATTTCTATCTATCTTTAGCATTATCAATACTCACTACACTGAAAATTCTTAGTTCTACAACCTACCTATATCCCAGTATAGTTCATCAAACTTACCACATTATGAGTTCAGGAACTTGCCACAATAATATATATGAGTTTAGAAACTTGACTTAGTAATACGTAATTCAAGAACAAATCAGGGACTATCTGTAGGACCCCAACTTATTATAAATAAAATTGAATTTTCTCTATTCATTATCTTGAAATAATAAGGAGTTAATTTGATATAATACTTTGGTTATGGGTGAAATGTGCAAATTTTACAAAATAAGCAAGTGGTTGTAAAATATTCATTTTTGTCAGGAAATATTCGTTTGGTAGTGGAATATTCTTGTTGTCGGGGAATATTCGTTCGATAGCACAGCCATTTGTGGGCCCCATAATGGAATAACGGTCGGATGAAGAAAATGAAAAAATTTATTTTTTATAAATAACGGCGTAGTTGTTACCGTTAACACTGTTGGAATACCCAGTGGTTAAAATACAGTAATACGCGTGGTTGCACAGTAGCACATGGTATTACACAATATTTTTGAATTATTGATTCTTACGTAAGAAGACACTACTCAATAATTGTTACAGTAATTACTGTTTAATATTTTATGTTATTGATTCAATAATTGCTGCGTTGATATTTTATATTATTGTTGTTTCAATAATTGTCACTGCACAGTATTTTCTATTATCAGATCAATAATTCATATTATTTGAATAATATTATTAGATAGCATTATTGTCAATGTCTAGAAAGTTCAATCAAGGAGAGGTTTGGTCACCTAATTGCGCGCCAGTAAGGAGAAATCCTTATCGGAAAGCCCCCTCTTTCCTGGGAACGGTCTGGTTGTCATTATTGTGATTCTATAATATTATTCGTGAATAATTATTTATTGATTTATATGATAAGGAAATATTTATTTTTATGTGCATATAATTAAAGGAATTAATGTTGATGTGTTTTATCAGTATTTTTTATCGGAATGGAGGTATTAAAAATCAAACCAGTGTTCTTGAGATATATTGCGTGAGTTATAATTTTTAATCTGACCATTGGATCGTTGTGATTTTTGGATATGTTATACATATATAATTTGAGTATATGTTCACAAATTTTGAACCGTTAAAAATGAACGTATGATTTGTTATGAATTTTAAGAGGTGACTGGTTCAGAAATTGTTGAAGTTTCTGAATTTATCATTTTGGTGGAAAATTCTAGAATTGGTGGGCCCCACTTTTGGTTGGTGAGAAATGTGCTCAAATTTTATTTCTAATATGGTGGGTGGCAATAGTAGCAGGTAAAGCCATCAAGTAGCAGGTCAAGTTTGCTTCGGCGTGCTAGCATTTTCCTATAAATAGGTGCTTAGGTTAGAATTGAAAATCACACCAGAAATATAAGCTTTCTCTTTCTATATTATCAAGCGTATTTTGTTAGTATTTAGATACTTTGAGAGTTGCTATTTAGTACAAGTTTCATTCAGCATCATATCCGATATTCCATTCCGATGTATTGTTTCTTTGAGGTAAGGGATGTTATTTTTTTTCGTAATGATGTTATTCTTTCAATATCATTATACCGAAATATTGATATGGATTTTATTGTGGAATTTCTACCTTTTTGTGTCGGGGTTACTATTCACGTATATGGCACTATTCACGTATATGATACTATTCACGAATACGGTACTATTCACCGAAAAATGAAAAATTTCCTTTTTGTCCAAGATGTCTTTTATGGCTACTATCTTTGATTGTATCCATGTTTTGATCTTTATTTTTGAATTTTACTTCACAATTGGTTAGTATGGAGTATTATTGAACTTGGACAAACTGTAATACAAATCCTTAATATTTGTCCTTCTGTCCCACTGGATTCATTCTTTAAAATATTTTTCATCATCCTCAGTCCTTAATGGTGATATTTGATGAATATCTTTGGCCTGTAGTGCAAAGATGAATGATTACCTGATGAATATCTTTGGCCCGTAGTGCAAAGATGAATATGTGTTGAGATGAACATGACTAACTGGTGATACAAATGAATATCTTTGGCCCATAGTGCAAAGATGAATATTTGGTGCAAGATGTATATTGATTGATGTTATAGGGATAAAATATTGATGATGGACTTTTAAATTCATAGATGATAATAGATTTCATTCTCTACTTAACTCTTCTAATGAATTGTTGTTTTCGCTGCAGTTGTTGATCTAAAACTTGTTGTCTATTATATTCTATCAGATTTTTCCCTGTTGAAGACTAAGGATAATTTGTTGTATATTATCTTAGTCATAATATTCTTTACTGGGCTAGTTGAGATCACCCTTTTCTTTTTTGTTCTATTTTTCTTCTCAGGTAGTGAGAACATAACAGGAACCAGTCGGGGTATAGAGTGATGGTCCTATACAGTTGTTTTAGCAGTCCTCACTATTTTTGTAAAATAGTGCATCAATAATTGTAATGAGGACTTTATTTGAGTGTGGATATTGTCTAGAAGACAATATTTGTATTTAAACTCGCAGTATGTGTTATTGTATTTTGCACGACAATTGTATTAATAAAGTTGTAGTTGTTTCTGTACCATGTATTTGACGACTCAGAATGGGTTGAGTGGATTGGACTTATTTTGTGGGCATCACACTATCCATACGATTAGGGGCTCAAAACATATCATATGATTATGAGTCATAAACTTATCATAAGCATAAGTTTCAAGAACGCGCACCTAATCTTAATATTCTCTAATTATCAAATATAGATATGAGAAAAGAATCACCTTCTCGACATATATATATATATATATATATATATATATATATATATAGCGATACCAACATTTCAACGATTATCAATGTGATAAACTGAGTAGTCGTTAAACCAAACACAAAACCCCTGCCCATACAAAGGCTTGTGTAACTCAAGTATCACATGAGTTCTCAATTGAAATCTCACAAAATCCTAATTTTCTCTTTACTCAATATGAATTTTCTTTATTCGTATTTCATCATCTATAACGCAGAGTTTACCTCGTGTTATCTCTAGTACATTATCTTTATAGTATCAAGCTATAACCATTCAATCATTAACAGATCATCTGTCATTTTGTAATTCAATCTGATCATGTCGTGATCTTATTTCACGAGGGAGCACGTGTGATGAGTAGGTTTTATACCTATGAATCCGATATTATTAAACTTAATTATTGTTATCTTTTATTATTTTTTAGTATCTTTTTATGTGTTTTGTGTTTATTTGTTGTAGGTTGGAGCTGGAGGGACAAATTGGTCATTTCGGAGAAGAAAAAGGTCAAAAATCATGAAAATTAAAGCTGAATGGCATTTCTGTAAATATGTGGTCCTGGCCAAGCGCCTAGGCGCTTGGAATTGCACTATGATGAGCGCCTAGGCGCTCTAGTGCGTAGACAGTTGCGTTTTTAAGCTGTCAAGTGGGTTTTTGAAGCCAAAGAGGAGTCTGAATGAGGGTTGAGACCAATACAAATAGGAGAGGACTCTAGAAAAGCAAAGAGGACGAATTTTGCAAGCAATCAATCAATTTTTCAAGAGATTTGTAGAGAGAACAAGGAAGAAAAGCACGAAGGAGAATTGCAAAGGCTGAAGATCTAGGAGGGAGTTTAAGAGCAAATTCAGAGTTTCTTCTTCTCTTCTCTAGTTTTATCTTTTGTAACTATCTGGGATGTTTGGTTTATTAACTTGGATGATGTTTTTCTTTATTACTATCATGAACTAAATTTTAATTAAGATTGCAACGGAACTTGGTATGTAGTTTAAATTGCAAGCTTCCCATTGAATGAAAGTTGGTTTTTATTGAATTGTTTATTATATCTTATGTTTATTGATTAATTGTTTGGCCAACAATTACTGTGATAATCTATATAAAATTGGAAGATGGAGTATAGATTGAGATCTGGATATGATAACATCTGTTCATATAATCTGAATAGGGTTAATATGATTAACGTGTAGGATAGGAATATACCTATGTGTCTTTTGTATCCATTAAAAGAATTTGTGCGTAAACCCTTATTAACTTGATTCACATAGGAATATAGTGAGTTGATTAACTGGGGTGTTCCTTATAATTCCGCATCTTAAAGATTGGATTTAGGAGGATTTGTTCACGTGTCTTTGGAAGAAGTGCGTGAATATTCATAAAGCATTCTTGGATAAAGATTCATATTAATTGATTTATTTTAAATGGGAAGTAAGTTAGTTTAAATGAAATGCCAAGGGAAGTTGTAATCTTAACCTGTTAAATCTGCAATTATTCTTGTGAAATTCTTATTTTAATTATTAGTTTGTTAAGTTTAATTTTCAAATCATAAACAAAATTTTCTTAGTTTAAAATAGGATTAATTGCATTAGAGTTAGTAATTGATAAATATTAGTCTATTTCCTCGTGGGAACGATATCCTTGCTTGCTGAATATTACAATTGAACGCGTATACTTGCGTGGTAAAGTGCTATTAAAAAATTAGGCAACAAGTTTTTGGCGCCGTTGCCGGGGAAATTAGTTTAATATTTTGTCATTATTGATTTTTATAGCGTTAATCTTAATTTAAACTTTTTTCTGTTCTGTTCTATTCAGGTGTTCTTGACTAGTGTATGCAAACGCGATCGAAGAAGCCAGATTTATTGCCTCACGAGGACGACATCGAGAAAAGATTTCAGCGGTTGCGTAAGTGGGTTAAAGAAACCAAAGAAGCACTTGATAAGGAAGATACTATGGCTGAAGAAGAGCAAAAAGCACTGCGGGATTATGCTACACTGCGGGTTACTGAAATTCAGTCGAGTATTACGAGACCTGCCATTACTGCTACAAGTTTTGAAATAAAACTAGGGACAATACAGATGATTCAAAATTCATGTCAGTTTGGAGGGTTACCTAACGATGATCCGAACGATCACATAGTCAGCTTTATAGAAATCTGCGATACTTTCAAGTACAATAATGTGTCAGAGGATGCAATAAGGCTAAGGCTATTTCCATTTACTCTCAGAGATAAGGCTAAGAGTTGGCTCCATTCACTACCACCAGGCTCGATTACTACATGGAATGATCTAGCTCAGAAATTTCTTGCAAAGTTTTTTCCGCCTGCAAAAACAGCAAAGTTGCGGAACGATATCTTCTCTTTCGTTCAGCACGATTCAGAATCACTATATGAAGCTTGGGAGAGATTCAAAGATTCATTGCGAAAATGTCCACACCATGGGATTCCTAAATGGCTTCAGGTGCAAACTTTTTATAACGGTTTATTCAGCACAGTGAGATCGAGTATAGATGCTGCAGCAGGAGGAGCTATTATGGCCAAGAATTGTGATGAGGGGTATCAGTTGCTTGAAACCATGGCAGCTAATAATTATCAATGGCCAACAGCAAGAATAACTCCGCCAAGGACAGTCGGAGTGTATGAAGTGGATGCAATGACAGCATTGTCAGCTCAAGTGACAGCTCAGATTTCTACTCTAACAAAGAAGATAGATGCACTTGGGGTACAACCAGTTCAGAAAATGGAAACGATATGTGAAATATGTGCAGGTAACCACTCAAGTGATCAATGTGCAATAAATCCTGAGTCAATCCAGTTTGTTTCCAATTATAACAGGCAGCAGGGCAGTTATTCAAACAACTACAATTCAGGAGTGAGAAACCACCCAAATTTTTCTTGGAGTAATAATCAGTCACATGCTCAAGCTCAAGCTCCAAGGCAAACATATCCACCTGGATTTCAGCCACACCAACAAACTCAACAACATCCACAACCTGATAAGTTATCACAAATGGAAGAAGTGTTGGCAAGATTGGCAACTCAGTTTGAAGCCATAACTAAAAACCAATCAGCGGCAATCAAGAATCTTGAGAATCAAATGGGTCAAATGGCTAATGCTTTGAATACTAGAGCTCCAGGTTCTTTACCTAGTGATACGGAGAAAAATCCAAGGAATGATGGAAATGAGCACTGTAAGGCAGTTACACTCAGAAGCGGGAAGGAGTTAACTACAGATTTGGACGGACACAAGAAAATAATTTCTGCTGAGGATGGTGAACAAGAGAGTCGAAATTCGGAAAGTAAATCTGGGGAAAAAGTTTTGACAAAACAACAAGAAGATAAGCAAACAACAGTTGTACCACCTGTGCCGTTTCCTCAAAGATTTCAAAAGCAGAAATTAGATAGACAATTTTCAAAATTTTTAGAAGTGTTCAAAAAGCTGCAAATCAACATTCCATTCGCAGATGCTTTAGAACAAATGCCTAGTTATGCAAAATTTATGAAAGATATTTTAACAAGAAAGAGGAAGCTAGGGGAGTTCGAAACTGTAGCATTAACAGAAGAATGTAGCGCAATTCTGCAAAGAAAGTTACCACCGAAGTTGAAGGATCCGGGTAGCTTCACAATACCGTGCACGATTGGGCCTCAGTTCTTTAACAGATGTTTGTGTGATTTGGGTGCGAGTATTAACTTAATGCCACTTTCGATCTACACTCAGTTGGGATTACCAGCGCCAAAGTCAACAAATATCTCTCTACAGCTCGCAGATAGATCAGTGACATACCCTAGGGGCATTGTGGAAGACATATTAGTGAAGGTGGACAAATTCATATTCCCAGTTGACTTCATTATGTTAGACTACGAAGAGGATAAAGACATACCCATTATCCTTGGAAGACCGTTTTTAGCCACTGGAAGGACATTAATAGATGTACAAAAGGGAGAGTTAACAATGAGAGTCCAAGATGAAGAAGTAACTTTTAATGTTTTCAAGGCTATGAAATTTCCGAAGGAAGAGGAAGAGTGCTTAAGAGTCGATCTAATTGAGGAAGCAACTGAAGAGGTATTTGGTGAATCTGTGATTGAAAACCCTCTTGAAACCGCATTGGTTAGTGAAAATTTATTTGATGATTCAACGGTGATAGAATGGGTCCAAATGCTAGATTCAACTCCGAAGTTCACACGATGTCTACAAAAATTTGAATCTCTGGATTATCGGGGAAAGCTAGATGAAAAGGTGACATCATCCGGAGAGGAACCGCCTACCTTGGAATTAAAGCCATTGCCTAACCACCTCCGGTACGCCTACCTTGGTTCTTCTTCCTCCTTGCCAGTCATTATTTTTGCATCACTTGATAAGGTTCAAGAAGAAAAGCTATTAAGGGTACTTCGACAATACAAGACTGCTCTTGGATGGACTATTGCAGATATCAAGGGGATAAGCCCATCAATTTGTATGCATAAGATTTTGTTGGAAGACGAAGCGAAACCGACTATTGAACAACAACGAAGACTCAATCCCATCATGAAGGAAGTCGTTAAAAAGGAGATCATTAAATGGTTGGATGCGGGAATTATCTACCCTATCTCAGATAGCTCATGGGTAAGTCCGGTTCAATGCGTGCCAAAGAAAGGGGGAATGACAGTAGTTGCGAATGAGCAGAATGAATTGATCCCAACGCGAACAGTTACTGGTTGGCGGGTGTGTATGGATTACAGAAAATTAAATAAGGCCACTCGTAAAGACCATTTTCCTCTACCATTCATAGATCAGATGTTGGACAGGCTTGCAGGGCACGAGTATTATTGTCTCTTGGATGGATACTCGGGCTATAACCAGATTGTCATTGCACCCGAGGATCAGGAGAAAACAACATTCACATGCCCATATGGCACCTTTGCTTTTCGCAGAATGTCTTTTGGGTTATGTAATGCGCCAGCGATGTTTCAACGGTGTATGATGGCTATTTTTTCAGATATGGTTGAACAAAATCTTGTGGTATTTATGGATGATTTTTCAGTTTTTGGGGATTCGTTTGATTATTGTTTGGAAAATCTCACTCTTGTGCTCAAACGGTGTATGGAAACAAATTTGGTTTTAAACTGGGAGAAATGTCATTTTATGGTGCAAGAGGGGATAATTTTGGGTCACCGAGTATCATCAAAAGGAATTGAGGTTGATAGAGCAAAAATCGAAACCATTGAGAACCTGCCACCACCAATTTCTGTAAAGGGTATTCGAAGTTTTTTGGGACACGCTGGTTTCTATAGACGATTTATAAAAGACTTCTCCAAAATCACAAAACCACTTTGCAATCTTTTGGAGAAGGATGTCCCATTCAACTTTGATCAAGCATGTCTAGAAGCTTTTGATGTGTTAAAGAAGAAATTAATTACCGCACCTGTAATCATAGCACCAGATTGGAATATCCCGTTCGAATTAATGTGTGATGCTAGCGACTTTGCGATTGGTGCAGTTCTTGGCCAACGAAAAGATAAAATTTTTCATGCTATATACTATGCTAGTAAAACATTGACGGATGCTCAACTGAATTATACCACTACCGAGAAGGAGCTATTAGCAGTTGTTTATGCATTTGATAAATTTCGTTCATATTTGATTGGAACAAAGGTGATTGTGTTTACAGATCATTCGGCAATTAAGTACTTAATAGCAAAGAAAGACGCAAAGCCGAGATTAATTAGATAGGTATTATTGCTACAAGAGTTTGACTTGGTGATCCGGGACCGAAAAGGAACTGAAAATCAGGTTGCTGATCATTTATCACGGTTAGAGAATTCAGAACTAAAGAAAAATGACACAACAGTGATCAACGAATTTTTTTTCGGATGAACAGCTATTTGCGGTAAGGATGGATACATCATGGTATGCAGATTATGTAAATTTCATTGTCAGTAAGGTGTTTCCGCCAGATTTGACAAGCCAGCAGAAGAAGAAATTTCTCCATGATGTGAAACAGTATTTATGGGATGAGCCATTTTTATTTAAACAATGTGGCGATCAAGTAATAAGAAGGTGCGTCCCGGAAGTTGAGATAGAGAGCATTCTATACCAATGTCATGCATCTGACTATGGTGGACATTTTGGGGGAGAAAGAACGGCAGCTAAAGTGCTTCAATGTGGATTTTTCTGGCCAACACTCTTCAAAGATGCCCGTGTGTTTTCATTAAAATGTGACAGATGCCAGAGAGTTGGTAATATATCAAAGCGACACGAGATGCCACTTAATATGATCCTGGAAGTCGAATTGTTTGATGTTTGGGGAATTGACTTCATGGGACCATTTCCACCATCTTTCTGCAACTCCTATATACTTCTAGCAGTGGACTACGTTTCGAAGTGGGTAGAAGCTATAGCATCGCCCACCAATGATGCGAAGGTTGTGATTAAGTTCATTCGGAAGAACATTTTCTCTAGATTCGTTACTCCTCGCGCAATCATTAGTGATGAAGGAACGCATTTCTGTAATAAGCAGTTTTCAGCTATCCTCGCTAAGTACGGAGTCACTCATAGGATAGCTACTGCTTACCATCCACAAACAAGTGGTCAAGCCGAGGTATCTAACCGAGAAGTGAAACGAATCCTCGAGAAGATAGTGAATCCTAGTCGGAAAGATTGGTCTAGCAAGTTGGACGATGCTTTATGGGCATACCGTACAGCTTACAAAACTCCGATAGGGATGTCTCCGTACAGGTTAGTTTATGGGAAGGCATGCCATCTTCCAGTTGAACTCGAACACAGTGCTTATTGGGCAATTCAGAAGTTAAACCTTGATATATCTGCTGCGGGAGAGAAGCGCCTCTTACAATTGAATCAAATGGATGAATTCAGACTCCAATCGTATGAGAACGCGAAGTTATATAAAGAAAAGATTAAGAGATGGCATGATGAGAAAATTCTGGAAAGAAAGTTTGAAGCAGGTCAAACAGTGTTATTATACAATTCGAGGCTTAAACTGTTTCCTGGAAAGTTGAAATCTCGATGGTTTGGGCCATTTATAATCTCAAAAGTCTATCCTCATGGAGCTGTAGAAGTGGAAGACCCGTATTCAAAACGTAATTTTAAAGTCAACGGCCAAAGATTGAAGCACTACTATGGGGGTTGTTTTGATCGTGAAAAGACATCGGTCAACCTTGCCGATTAGAACAGAGGAGAAAGTCAGGCTGAAGACTATAAACCAAACGCTAACTGGGAGGCAACCCAGGAAGTTTTATTGTTATTCGATATTTTTGCTCTTATTAATTTACTTTACCATTAGTTTATTTAGTGGTTAAACTTTGCTAGTTTAGGATTTGATGCATACCTTGTTCTCTAACAGAGATTCAATTGATTGCAGAAAAGGAAAACAAGTAAAAGTTTAAGATTGGGGATATTTGACGAGGTTTGGGACAAAAGTTACATGGATCGACGTTTGGGGTGGCTAGATTCGCGTTTTCGGTTTGCCATTTACAAAGAAGTCACTTCAGAGCCAATTTGACCATAGCTCCGGATATTATTTCGTAAAACTTCAAGAATGAAAGTTGTAGATCTACTTCTCCTCTTTCCAGAACATCTTGAATCATCTAAATCGGAGTTCGGATGAAGAAGTTATGGCCATTTTCCCAAAGGACGTCGGAGCAGAAAATGTTGGAAAAATGACCAAGCGCCTAGGCGCTCCACTTCAAGCCATTCCAAGCGCCTAGGCGCTCAAAGTCAGTAGCTCCTTTCCAGACCAAGCGCCTAGGCGCTCCACTTCAAGCCATTTCAAGCGCCTAGGCGCTCCACACGTCCAAGGGATTCTGCAAGCCACCGCCTAGGCGCTCCAACAGTACACACAACAAACGCCTAGGCGCTCCAATGTAAAAAAAAAAAAAAATTTTAAAGCCCCAAATCGGGCAACTCCTCTCCCATTCCAAATCAAAGACTCTCTTACTCTCCTACTCCATCTCTAAACCACTACAACTCTAAACCATCATCTAATCTAGCCTAAACAACCAATCTTTCTCTCCCAAATCCTAATCAAACACTATATCTCTACCCAAACCAAAGCAACTAAGTTCCATATTGTCATCCTTCTTCACCAATTCGGGATTCCACTTGCATTCAAGCCACATCTACTTGAAGTAAGGGTTCAAAGCTCAAATTGCTCATCCAACTTTGACTTGAACATCATATTTGGCTATACCCAAGTAAGTACACAAGATTTTCTTGCAAATTATTTGGATTCACTTGGATAATAGTTAGGTTAGTACTTTGAAGCTAGTTTATATCATTGTGTTGGATCAAGTGGATGTGGGTACTCTTAATTGTTACTTGTATTGCCTTGGAAGTATTGTGGGCTTATTAATTGGAAAAATTGGTGAAGATTAAGTTTGGGGGAATGCCTACCAATAGTATTCCAAATCTGTGCACACCAAGTGTTTGATAGTTTGTCACAAAGAGGATTTTGGCTCTCATAAGTCATTGAGTATCATTTGGGTTGGCAAAAACTTAGTACATAAGACTATGGCTAGTAAGAGACAAAGAGGAGAAACTTCGGGCACTTCGCAAAAGTATGACAAAAAGAGATTTACAAGTGCTAAAGCGTCCGACAGATATTACAATGTTCTTTCTAATAAAGCACTAATTCCCGAGCGTGGATTATTGCCCGATATAGAAGATGGGGAATTATTACAGATGATTGGGAGTAGAAGATGGGTGAACTTTACAGCCCAATCGGATGCATCTGTTGTTAAGATTGTTAAGGAGTTCTACGCAAATGCAATAGATCATGTGGGTAACGTAATTTGGGTTCGAGGAAAATCAGTGGAGGTTAGTTTTGGGTCAATAAATGCTTATTATGGTTTGAACACGATACCCAACAATGGATACATGCAATATCTACAACACGAGCTAGACTACAGTGAGATTATTCAAGCCTTGTGTGTACCTGGAACGACATGGAAATTAACAGATCAACATGAAGCTGTGTTGTTCCCCGCATCCAAACTAAGCAATTATGGGAAGGCATGGCATGCATTTATTTGTGCCAAGATGATGCCATGTAGGCATATGAGTGATGTTGTAAATCAAAGGGCAGCACTGCTTTTCTGCATTGCATCAGGAAAAATTATAGATGTGGGCCAAGTTATTCATGATTCCATTGACAAAGCAATTCGAGGAGGGACCTCAGGTGGATTACCACACCCATCTTTGATCACAGGACTATGCCAACAAGCTGGGGTAAAATGGGATGCCGAGGAAGCTACACAGCCTCCTTTAGCCGCAATTGACCACTCGCTTATTAAGAAGTACAAGGTATGGAGTGGGGGGATACCACACCCGAGAGGGTTAGGATTCATTATTGCTCCTCCCGAGCCTTCAGCCGAGCCTATTCATCAAGTACACGAGAATCCTCCTGCAGCTGGAAGTTCAGAGCAACCACCTAATTTTTATGAAGATATCCGTCGCGATTTGAGAAATCAAACTAGAAGAATCGACATGGTTGCCACTCGAGTTCAGGAAGGTTTTGACCGAATGGAAATAAATCAGGATAGTTTAGCTCAGCGGAAAACGGAGGTATATCAGAATTTTAGTGCCGCATTCCTTGAGATGTTTGCCCGCATGAATCCAGGTGCCGCTCCCTACCAATTCCCACCATTGTCCGCATACCCCCCAGATGAAGAAGAAGATGAGAAAGAAGATTCTGACGAGGAATAAAGCTTCTATCTTTCAGGGAAGTCCTCAGTGCTTAATTTCTTAAATTTTATTTGTTATATACAATGAGGACATCGCATAATTTAAGTTTGGGGGTGTAGGTTTCCAGCTCCAGTTCATGCATGTAGTATTTATCTAGTGCATTCATATAGTATGTTCAGTTAATAGTTTTGCATATAGTTGCATTCACGTAGTTTTCATTTTTATTAAAAAAAAAATATACAAAAAGTTTAGTATTTGCATGTTCCCAGCTGTTTGATAGTTTAAGTCTGTTTTGGCCAGTGATGAGATTGGAATTGAGTAGACAAGTATAGTATTGTCTGTTAAGACTTTGATGTGATTTCTTATCATGATTTGAATCTTTACCTGTTTGAAACTGATATAATAAGGATAGCACAGTAGAAGCAACTATGTTGACTGATTGAGTTTAAAATTGACACATAATGGACTTCTAGAGGATAATGCTAGTTTGAATGAATGAAAGACATGAATAGGCGAAGATGACTGAAGTTAGATAAAAACTTAAGTTTGGAGGAAAAATTTGGGATATATAAGCTTGAAATAAATAAATAAATAAATAAATAAATAAATAAAATATAATAAAAATAATACTCTGGCTAGTTTTGTTTCGGGGCCTTTGTTACTTGAGCAAGTACGCCCGAAGGGGGATCTTAAAACCTAGCGTCCTAAGATCTTATATGGTCTGGGAGTCGTTGGTCGAAAGCTCGCTAAGGGGTGACACTGTTAGCCTAATGGAATGAGACATTGCACAGTCATGGTTTAAAAAAAAAAACAATAAAACGGGAAAAGAGCAAAAAGCCCCCGTAAAGCATAGTAAAGCATAAGTATCCCAGATTGGACTCTTGAACTTGGTGGATATTTGTCTTTAGTTGGTTTTTGTTTGTTCGTGAATTTTGTGATTTTACACTGTATGATTCCTTAAAAGAGATTTATTATGACTTGTATTTAGCGTCATATCAGTTAGTATGAATGTTAAGCACACACACTATATCAATAATAACAGGTTAAGATTTGATGATTGACGAGGAAATTATTAATCTGTTTTGATATGATGTACTATCATGTTTATTGTGATTTCTCTGAGGCTTGATGAATAGATTTTGTTCTATTTGATTGCTGGAATGTATGCATTTAAGTAGATTCATTTGCATTGCATATTTAGTTATTGCATTGTGTTGTGTTGCTTGGGGACAAGCAATTGGTTAAGTTTGGGGGTATTTGATGAGTAGGTTTTATACCTATGAATCCGATATTATTAAACTTAATTATTGTTATCTTTTATTGTTTTTTAGTATCTTTTTATGTGTTTTGTGTTTATTTGTTGTAGGTTGGAGCTAGAGGGACAAATTGGTCATTTCGGAGAAGAAAAAGGTCAAAAATCATGAAAATTAAAGCTGAGTGGCATTTCTGTAAATATGTGGTCCTGGCCAAGCGCCTAGGCGCTTGGAATTGCACTATGATGAGCGCCTAGGCGCTCTAGTGCGTAGACAGTTGTGTTTTTAAGCTGTCAAGTGGGTTTTTGAAGCCAAAGAGGAGTCTGAATGAGGGTTGAGACCAATACAAATAGGAGAGGACTCTAGAAAAGCAAAGAGGACGAATTTTGCAAGCAATCAATCAATTTTTTAAGAGATTTGCAGAGAGAACAAGGAAGAAAAGCACGAAGGAGAATTGCAAAGGCTGAAGATCTAGGAGGGAGTTTAAGAGCAAATTCAGAGTTTCTTCTTCTCTTCTCTAGTTTTATCTTTTGTAACTATCTGGGATGTTTGGTTTATTAACTTGGATGATGTTTTTCATTATTACTATCATGAACTAAATTTTAATTAAGATTGCAACGGAACTTGGTATGTAGTTTAAATTGCAAGCTTCCCATTGAATGAAAGTTGGTTTTTATTGAATTGTTTATTATATCTTATGTTTATTGATTAATTGTTTGGCCAACAATTACTGTGATAATCTATATAAAATTGGAAGATGGAGTATAGATTGAGATCTGGATATGATAACATCTGTTCATATAATCTGAATAGGGTTAATATGATTAGCGTGTAGGATAGGAATATACCTATGTGTCTTTTGTATCCATTAAAAGAATTTGTGCGTAAACCCTTATTAACTTGATTCACATAGGAATATAGTGAGTTGATTAACTGGGGTGTTCCTTATAATTCCGCATCTTAAAGATTGGATTTAGGAGGATTTGTTCACGTGTCTTTGGAAGAAGTGCGTGAATATTCATAAAGCATTCTTGGATAATGATTCATATTAATTAATTTATTTTAAATGGGAAGTAAGTTAGTTTAAATGAAATGCCAAGGGAAGTTGTAATCTTAACTTGTTAAATCTGCAATTATTCTTGTGAAATTCTTATTTTAATTATTAGTTTGTTAAGTTTAATTTTCAAATCATAAACAAAATTTTCTTAGTTTAAAATAGGATTAATTGCATTAGAGTTAGTAATTGATAAATATTAGTCTATTTCCTCGTGGGAACGATATCCTTGCTTGCTGAATATTACAATTGAACGCGTATACTTGCGTGGTAAAGTGCTATTAAAAAATTAGGCAACAACGTGCAACAACAGCTAGCGTAAGGCAAGGGCGCTTGGGAGTGTGACAGGTGCCTGTGGGAGCACAAGGGTCAACGGGTCACATCAATGTGCGGGGGGCGCAGTACGATGTGCAACCGTTGACGATGTATTGGTGATTTTAATTCAACACCAGAATGAAACCCTCCTTCTAGCATTAATGTTAACGCCAAATTCTGATCACCTGCATAATCACCAAACAATGAGTGGGAAACCTGCGCATTGAACAAACCATCATGTCCGAAAAGCTTGACGGTCGGGGCCGCTGGAATATAGCTCTGGTGTGAAAATCATTATAGGCCAGAAACATTAACAATGGAAGAATATAATTGCTCTAGTGCGTAAAAGTAGATAATATGTGAGGATAATACCTGTGAAATAGTATATATCCTTATATTTATAGTTAATCACACCACCTTTATCGCCATGTCCCCGAATTGGAATAAAATTCCTTATCATAGTAACCTAACTTCACAAATGTGTAGATCATTGTTGGATCCTAAATCTAATATTTTAGTACTTCTCCTAAAATTAAAATTATAAATTAAAATTTTACTTTAATCAGTTTTAAGAATTATAAATTTTATAATCAGTAGTATTTCTTATATTAGAAATTTTCTCCAACAAACGGGAAAAAATGAACAAAAGACGAACTGACTATAGTGACGGTTCGTCAGTCGATAAATCATAGAAAGACCGGTGTTTTGAGCTCGTTATAGCTATGGCGTCAACTTTCTATGCTATAGTGACGGACGAAACCGTCGCTATAGCCGGTTCGTAAGGTTCGCTGGAGAGTCGGATTGTTTCTTATATATTTCATATGTTTCATATTATTTGATCATTATTTACTTTTAAAGTCAATTTAAGAGATTTTTAAATTCAAAATTGATATAAATTTAAATCAATACAATAATGAATATAATAAACTATCTAAAAAGTATTATTTATTGTAAATTTTATTGTTTCATAATTTTTAATGAGTCACGTCAATTTTGAGTTTGAAAATATTTTAAATTGACTATAACGTCAATAATGATCATATAATTTATAATAATTCTGATTCCTATAACTAAGGTAATTAACTATTTTAATTTTAAAAATTTTATAATTAACTTCAAAATAAATTAAAATATAACGCGGCAATGATCACACCAATGATGAATCATGAACAATACATTTCATTCAACTTTTTTTCTAGTTGCTACAGTAATATAAAACCTAACTACGAAATATAACATAATAATTATCTAAAGCTCAAGGGGTTAACTTAATTTGTGGTCAAGAAAGTTTGTTGATGTAATACTTGAGGGGCAAAACATTCACTATAATTTTTGTGAATGCATCGAGGGATGTAGTCTCACTCAATGTTTTTTAGACTTGGACCCTTTATCGAATCAGAAAAGTTACTGAATGGGCCAATGATTGAACAATTATTGACCCAGTGACATCATTAGTATGTAATAAATAATAAATAATTAAATATATTCATTATTAGTATATATTATATATAATATTTAGTAAATGTGTAAAATTAATCAATTTATCTACCAAAAAAAAATATACCTATTTGTACAATATTTACTTTATACAATTCAAATAAATACTAAATCTATTTAAAAGAAAAATATTAAATCTTGATTATAACTCAAAACTCAAGACTCAATAGTTATAAAATCAAACACGAATAATAAACATCTCTAGGATACATTCAATTCAATCAAATTGGGTAAAAAAAACTAAATCTATTTGTATTTTGTATAATGATTACTTTATACAATTCAAATAAATACTAAATCTATATAAAAAGAATTATATTAAATCATGATCATAACTCAAAACTCAAAACTCAAAACTCAAAACTCAAAACTCAATCAATGATACATTCATTCAATCAAATTCAAAGGCTTAGCAAAAAAAGTGAGGTACGGAACCAGTAAAATCGGTGACCCGATTATCGGGTTACTGGGTCAACCGGTCTAACCGCCGGGTCACTGAGTTTGACTTGGTTTTAACCAAAAATGATTTTTTTTTGTTTGAACTGGCCAAAGAGCCGACTGATTCTGATTTTCACCGGTCGAACCGGCGGGTCTAGATTTGATATTGTCTCAGTTAATGCGTAAGTTGACCCAAAAATATCAATTATCATTCAAACAAAAAAAATTAAAGAAAAAATGATCCTAATCTAGCACCATCTCAATGGGCAATGACTAAGGCTGTTCAACAGAATCAGTAATTTCAATTTTCTAGGTGAACCGGATCAGTCCGAATTGGTCGATTCGGTATAAATAAAATCAGTTCGGGACCGATTTAGTAAAAACTGGTTTTCGGTACCTGTTCCAGTTACCAATATCATAGGTCCGGTACATACCAGACCGAACCGGTTGTACCGGTCCAAATCCCTTTTTAAATAAATTTTTTACTGAGCCTTATAGAATTGATTTAAAGTCACTCTATTTTCAAAATAGAAATCTATCTAATAAAATACAAATGATTTTGAATTTTCCACTCATTCAATAAATCATCTGGGCCGTCCAAAGTTTGGGATAAATCTCACCATCCATCTATCTAATAAAATACAATCTATCTAAGGTTGTGTTTGATAAATTTGGGAATTAAGATCTGAATAATTATGATGTCTTAATAAATTAGATCATCTGAATGGTTATGAGATCTGAATCTAAAAAATTGTTTGATAACTAAAAAGTAAGTTGTCTCTTAATGACACTATTTTATCATTTTAAAAGATAAAATTTTATTTAATAATTTTTAATATTCAATTTAATAAAAATGAGTGCATAATATTGTTTAATATATTTATATAAAAATATTAGCAAAAAAAATTCATTAAGAGGTACCTCTTAATTATTAAGATTTTATTTTCTGTCTTACCGATTAAGAGGCATTCAGAGGTAACAAAAAACAAAACAAACAACATCATGCCTCTTAGCGAATAAGAGACAGACCATTAAGAGGCGATCAGATGTAAACAAACAGCACCTAATTCTATCTATCTATATCTATATTCTATATATCTAATTATATCTAATCTATCTAATAAAATACAAATGATTTTGAATTTTCCGCTCACTCAATAAATCATCTGGGCCGTCCAAAGTTTGAGATAAATCTCACCGTTCATACATCTATCTAATAAAATACATCTATCTATCTAATAATCTAATAATAGTTTAATAAAATACAAATGACTTTAAATTTCCGCTCACTCAATAAATTATTTTGGTCGTTCAAAGTTTGAGATAAATCATATTATCCATACAGTGCCGGAGGCACGGGACCCAGCTAGTAACACAATATAATAGAATAATTAAGACTTGATGAAATTTGAATTGGTGGTCTCCCCTATTTATAAAATAGAGGTAAGACAAGAGAACACAAAATAGACAATGTGAGATATTGGTATGACAAGAGAACCAAGTGAAGGTCAAGTCCCACATTGGTTAATTGGTAAAAATCTAAGGAAGTTTTCCTTATAAAATGAGTACTAAGGGAAGACTTAATTGTTAGTAGTTTACAAGTTTCATATTAAAAATATTAAAAAATTAGATAAAAAACTTAAGATATAAGAGTTTTCTAAAGTATGGCCTAGAATAATTGGCTTGAGCACATGTTTACTTCTCCAAAGTCTAGAATAATCCAATGTCTAGAATAATTGGCTGAGCACAAGTTTTCTAAGTTTTTAATGATGATTAAATAATTTTTTTCCTTAAAAAAATATTATTTAGATGATCTTAAATGTATATATATTAATATGTATATATATTTATATATTTTATTTTTAGGGTGGATATCAATTAAGGCCAAAAGAATTAAATAGTTAATTAATTAATTGGATTTGTAAGTCCCACATTGATTAATAAAAATTGAAGGCAGTTTTTCTACTAACAAGTGAATGTCTTAATACTTTATGGTGTCCAAGTCCCACATTGGTTAATTTATGAAAGTCTAAGGAAGTTTTCTTATAAAAAACTACCAAGTGAGATCATAATAGCCAAGTCCCACATTGGTTATTTTATAAAATTCTAAAAATTTTTTCCTTATAAAAAGAATACCAAGTGTAACCTTAATAGCCAAGTCTCACATTGGTAAGTTAATAAAAGTTTACTATCGAGTGTAACCTTAATAGCCAAGTCTTTAAGTTTTTGCTTATAGAAGGTTGGTACAAGCCTCTACCTTGGGCCGAATTTTTAGGCTTAAAAATAATTCTTGGACTGGTTTAGCTTGGGCCAAATTTTGGCTTAAAAGTAAGTTTTGAGCTGCTCTTTATTGGGCCAGATTTTTGTTGAAACTTGTCTGAATTTTGGTTGAATGATGGGGCCGGTTCAAACATGGTAAAAATCGGTACCGATCCGTACCTATTTTGGGTACTTTCGATATTCGGTCTGGTTTGGTTCGGGCCGGTTCTGTGAGACCCCAAATTTTATGAATAAAGATTAAAATTTCTCAAAATATTTTTTTAATATTATGGTGTGGATTTGATATAATATTATAGTAGTGGGTAATATTTATAAATTTTGCAAAATAAGTAAGTGGGTATATAATATTTGATTGGTTGGGGAATATTCGTTTTACAGGAAATATTCGTACGACACACAATTATTGGTGGACCCCACAACGAAAGTATTGTCGTAGTTAAAAAATGACAGAATTATCATTTTATAAACGGCGAATGTGTTACCGTTAAAACTGTTGAACTACCTGGTAGTAAAAGTACAGTAATACGCGTGGTTGCATAGTAGCACACGGTATTGATTATTGATGCTTAAGTGAAAAGTCACTCAGTTATACTTATTATTGCTACAGTAATTACTGCATCATATCTCTCATATTATTGATTTAATTATTATCACAGTATCATCTGTATAATATGTTATATTATTAAATCAATAATTGAGACGACAAAGTTATTCATATTATTATTTGTAATATTGACAATGTCTAGAAGTTCTGTCAAGGAGAGGTTTGGTCACCTAATTGCGCGCCAATAAGGAGAAATCCTTATTGGAAAGCCCCCTCTTTCCTGAGAATGACATGGTTGTTAAATATTATGAGTTATAATATTAATGATGAATAAGTTCGTATTGATTAAAGATGAAATTGATAGTTCCACTGTGTTGGAATTATTAGTGTTAGTAAAAATCGACATCTATTTTGATAATAATTGATGTCTGGAGGTTATATTGACCAATCATGTAATTAATCGGATAAATGAACAATTAATTGCTATTGATTCACATAATTATAACTATTTGTTCACATGTGTGTACTATTGATTCACATTCATTTACTATTAGGGGAGTTGGTACAAGATTGATAATACTTGCATGACTAAGTTAAAATGGAGGTATAGATGGAGGTACTATACTGTAATTCGTATTTTTACATGTATAGAACTATTGATTCACATGATTTACTATTAGGGGAGGTGGTGCAAGTTTGATAATACTTACAGGACTAAATTATAAATGAAGGAAAAGAAGAAGGTATCATATTGTAATATTTCAAGCCCAAAAACTTGCAATTTATCGAAACTATATTTTCCTATAAATAGAAGCTCATTTTTTCATTATTTTTCACCAATTCACTAAAGTTATAGAGCAATTATTATAGAGAGAAATTATAGAGAGAAAGAAGAAGAGAAGAGATTATTTTTCGTATTGGTATGAATATTATTTTCGTTCAATATTCATAAAGAATATTATCTTCGTTCAATATTCGTAGGAATAATATCTTCGTTAAATATTCGTTAGAATATTATTTTCATTCAAGGGATGTTATTTTTGTTCAATATTCGCTTGAAATAATATTTTTTTCCATACTCTGTAGTATGTAAGTAATATTATTTTGTTTTAGATTTTGAATTCTATACTCATTTTGTTAAAGTTTTGGCTTCTATACTCTATGAAATTAGTAGAATATCCTTGATATTTACACTTCATCTAGTATCTTTTCATGAAAATATTATTCTGAGATTTCTTGATAATTATTGATCTTTTCATGACGAAATACTATTCACGAGTTACTATTTACAATTTACTATTCACCCAGTTACTATTCACTCAAATATTATTCACTCGGGTATTCGGGGCACTTTTCATGCTGGAGTACTATTCACAAGTTACTATTCATGGGTTACTATTCACCCTAATATTATTCACTCGAGTATTTGGGATACTTTTTATGTCGGGGTACTATTCACGAGGAACTATTCCCGAAGTACTATTCACGGGATACTGTTTACCCAAAAAATATATTTCTTTTATGTCCAAATTATTTTTGGTACATGAATATTATTCTTAAATTTTACTCTACAAAGCAGTATTATGTTGACAATTTGGATATTTTAAAACTCTGTCTAAATTTAAAGTCTTTAATATTTATCCATAATTTCGTTTGATTAATGCTTATATCATTGTCATCATCCCCATGCTTATATTGTGATGAAAGTCATCTTTGGCTTACGTGCATAGATGACTGTTTATTGGTACGATTATGACCATGGATCATTCAGTATAATCATGACCCGTAATGTTATAAATGATGTTGTCAAAGTCCTCATTGGCTCGTAGTGCATTGATGGACAGTCAACATATGATTATGATTAGGAATTATTTGGTATAATCATGACCATTGATGATTACATGAATATCCTTGGCCCGTAGTGCATGGATGATTTGATGATGTGGTTTATTTATTAAGTTGTGTCTCAGCGATAAAGTTGATGAAAAACTTTTTAAATCATAGAAGATAGTAGATATCATGCTCTACTTGACTCTTCTAATGGATTACTTGTTCCGCTGCAGTTGTTGATCTAAAACTTGTTATCTTTTATATTCTATCAGTTGTTATACTGTTGAAGGCTAAGGATAATTTATTCTGCATTATCTTAGTCATAATATTTGTTATTGGGCTAGTTGAGCTCACCATTTTCTTTCATTGTTCTCTTCAAGAAATGAGAATATAGCTGGGACGAGTCGGGAAATGGAGCGATGGTCCAGGATAAGTGGCTTTAGTAGTCCTCGCTATGCTGTGAAATAGTGTGATAATAATTATAATGAGGACTCCATTGAGAGTGGATATTGTCTAGAAGGCAATATTCTTGTTTAAACTCTCAGTTATGTTTTGTCATATTTTTACACGACAGTTGTATTAAAGAAGTTTGTATTTGATTTCTATACCATGTATTTGGCTACCCAAGATGGGTGATGTATACCTTCTTTGGGGGCGTCAGTTGGTATCAAAGCTTAGGGATATGATCCTTGGCTGAGATGTGAGATAAGAACTAGGAGGGGAGAGACGGGGAATTCCTTCGCTAGTATGACCTACCTATGTTTATTTGGTATTTAATTGGTCAGTCAGAGTATAGGGATAATATGTGATATGTCAATTAACCCTTATTTTGTGGCAGTATTTGAAAACGACATCCGAAAATGTTGAGATAAGCAATGACGCACATGATACCGTTAAGTCACCAACGATAAATACCTAGGATAATGTGCAACAGGAAGACAAAAATCCTCAAGTAAACAATAACATCGATCAGATGATGAACGATGAGATGTTCAGAGGCTAAATTTTCTGAGTTATCCCGGTTTGCATCCCATTTGGTCGATAATGAGGAGCGAATGACGCGAATGTTTCTAAGAGGTTTGAAACCCGATATACGTCAATACCTCATTTCTCACAAACTTTGTTTATATTCAGATGTTGTGAATAGGGCTCAATTATTGGAGCGAGATAATGAGTCAGCACAACCAAAAGGTAATGACCAGCAACACGATAATAATCATACCGGTGGCAACGGCCATTGGAACAATGATAACCATCGTGGGGAAAATTATCATGCCAAGAATGGTAACCACTTCGGTGGTAATCATGGACAAGATAATAGGAGTGGAAATTTCAAGAAGAGAAGGTTCAACAACGATGGAAAGACAGCAGCACCAACACTCGTTTTCAAGAAGGAGTACGACCACCAATTGTATGCTTCAAATGCGGAGGGAAGGGACATATCTGTCCAAGATGCATGATGCAGTCCAAAACATGTTACAATTATGGAAAAGAAGGTCACCTAGCCTGATTTTTTCGTGCACCAAAGTCAAGTCCAGCTGGGACGGTGGCACCAACGGCGGATACAGACAAAATAAAGTCAGTGGTTTCAAGAAGAGTGTTTTTTGTGACTTCTCAAAAAACGAGTAACCCGAACGAAGTTAGCACGGGTTAGTTGATTATAAATTTTTTTGAAGTCTATACCTTATTAGATACCGGTTCTACCCATTCTTTTATCTCTCTTGCTTGCGCTCAATGTTTAAATTTGACTCAGGAGAGATTAGACTTTGACTTATCGGTTAAAACTCCTTTAGGAGAAACCTTCATTACATATGTTATCCAAGTCTTGGATGAGAGTCACAATTTTGAATGTTATTTCTATTGTTAATAAATTTCCTGACGTATTCATAAAGGACTTCTTAGCCTACCCCTAGAGCGAAAAATTGAATTTTGTATTGACCCCAGTACAAAACCCATTTCTTAAACCCTCAAATATTTCTTCAACCAAAACGAACGTATAATGCACCAAAGACGTTGGCTCGAGCTGTTGAAGATTACGATCGTACCATTCAATATCATCGTAGAAGAGCGAACGTTGTAGCTGACACGTTGAGTAGAAGATCGTATGCGTTTACGAGTGTGATGTTGTTAACACAAAGACTCATTTCGTATAACTTACAAATGATGAAGATAGAGTTAAAGACTCTAGGGACCTACGTGAAGATAACCAATATACGAGTAGCATCGATTTAATCGATAAAGTTAAAAGCCACTCAAGCTACAGACCCAGAACTGATAAATACGAAGAAGAAGGTTCAAGAGGGAGTTATTCTAGAAACAAGAGTCGATGAAGAGAGGAAATCTTAACCCTCGATTTAATTGGCCCATTTAAAATCCTCGATCGAGTAGGAACTGTGGCCTATAGACTCATTTTATTTCCAAGTATGTCGCGTGTTCATAACATTTTTTTACGTATCAATGTTACGTAAATATGTGGACGACCCGAACCACATTATTGAATTAGAACTAGATGAGATAGCAGAAGATTTAATGTATGAGGAGATACATGTTAAAACCTTGGATAAGAAGGATCCTATTCGACACTCAAAGGTTATACCTCAAGAGTTAGAACCTGAAATGAAGTGAAGGTATCCTCATCTCTTCGGCATACCAGGTACGTACGTAAATTTTGAAGGCGAAATTTCATAAGGAGGGGAGATTGTGAGACCCCAAATTTTATGAATAAAGATTTAAATTTCTTGAAATATTTTTTTTAATATTATGGCGTGGATTTGATATAATGTTATAGTTGTGGGTAATATTTATAAATTTTGCAAAAAAAGCAAGTGGATATATAATATTCGATTGGTTAGGGAATATTCGTTTTAACATCGAATATTCATACGACGACACAATCATTAATGGACCCCACAACAGAAGTATTGTCGTAGTTAGAAAATGACAGAATTATCATTTTATAAACGACGAATGTTTTACCGTTAAAACTGTTGAACTACCCGGTAGTAAAAGTACAGTAATACGCGTGGTTGCATAGTAGCACACAGTATTGATTATTGATGCCCCCTCTTTTCTGAGAACGACCTGGTTGTTAAATATTATGAGTTATAATATTAATGATGAATAAGTTCGTGTTGATTAAAGATGAAATTGATAGTTCCATTGTGTTGGAATTATTAGTGTTAGTAAAAATTGACATCTATTTTGATAATAATTGATGTCTGGAGATTATATTGACCAATCAGATAATTAATCGGATAAATGAGCAATTAATTGCTATTGATTCACATGATTATAACTATTTATTCACATGTGTGTACTATTGATTCACATTCATTTACTATTAGGGGAGTTGGTACAAGATTGATAATATTTACATGACTAAGTTAAAAATAGAGGTATAGATGGAGGTACTATATTGTAATTCGTATTTTCACATGTATAGAACTATTGATTCACATGATTTACTATTAGGGGAGATGGTACAAGTTTGATAATACTTGTAGGACTAAATTATAAATGAAGGAAAAGAGGAAGGTATCATACTGTAATATTTCGAGCCCCAAAACTTGCAATTTATCGAAACTATATTTTTCTATAAATAGAAGCTCATTTTTTCATTATTTTTCACCAATTCACTAAAGCTATAGAGCAATTATTATAGAGAGAAATTATAGAGAGAAAGAAGGAGAGAAGTCTGCTACCTCACTATTCCAGTATCCAGTTTTCTTCTTAGGTAAGGAGTATTATTTATTTCATATTCTGAAGAGATATTATTTTTTCGTATTGGTATGAATATTATTTTTGTTCAATATTCATAAAGAATATTATCTTCGTTCAATATTCGTAGGAATATTATCTTTGTTAAATATTCGTTCGAATATTATTTTCGTTCAAGGGATGTTATTTTTGTTCAATATTCACTTGAAATAATATTTTCTTCCATACTCTGTAATATGTAAGTAATATTATTTTGTTTCAGATTTTGAATTCTATACTCATTTTGTTAAAGTTTTAGCTTCTATACTCCATGAAATTAGTAGAATATCCTTGATATTTACGCTTCATCCAGTATCTTTTCATGAAAATATTATTCTGAGATTTCTTGATAATTATTGATCTTTTCATGACGAAGTACTATTCATGAGTTACTATTTACGGGTTACTATTCACCCGATTACTATTCCCTCAAATATTATTCACTCGGGTATTCGAGGCACTTTTCATGCAGGAGTACTATTCACGAGTTTATTATTCATAGGTTACTATTCACTCAATTACTATTTACCCAAATATTATTCACTCGAGTATTTGGGGTACTTTTCATGTCGGGGTACTATTCACGAGTAACTATTCCCAAAATGTTATTTACATGGTACTATTCACGGGATACTATTTACCTAAAAAATATATTTCTTTTCTGTCCAAATTATTTTTGGTACATGAATATTATTCTTGAATTTTACTCTACAAAGAAGTATCATGTTGACAATTTGGATATTTTTAAACTCTGGATAAATTTAAAGTTTTTAATATTTATCCGTGATTTTATTTGATTAATACTTATATCATTGTCATCATCCTCATGCTTATATTGTGATGAAAGTCATCTTCGGCTTACGTGCATAGATGACTGTTGATTGGTACAATTATGACCATGAATCATTCGGTATAATCATGACCCGTAATGTTACAAATGATGTGGTAAAAGTCCTCATTGGCCTGTAGTGCATTGATGGACAGTTGTTAGTATGATTATGACCAGGTATTATTCGGTATAATCATGACCATTGATGATTACATGAATATCCTTGGCCTGTAGTGCATGGATGATTCGATGATGTGGTTTATTTATTAAGCTGAGTCTCAGCGATAAAGTTGATGAAAAACTTTTTAAATCATAGAAGATAGTAGATATCATACTCTATTTGACTCTTCTAATGGATTGCTTGTTCCGTTGCAGTTGTTGATCTAAAACTTGTTATCTATTATATTCTATCAGTTGTTATACTGTTGAAGGCTAAGGGTAATTTATCCTGCATTATCTTAGTCATAATATTTCTTACTGGGCTAGTTGAGCTCACCCTTTTCTTTCATTGTTCTCTTCAGGAAATGAGAATATAGCTAGGACGAGTCGGGAAATGGAGTGATGGTCCAGGATAAGTGGCTTTAGTAGTCCTCACTTTTCTTTGAAATAGTGTAATAATAATTATAATGAGGACTCCATTGAGAGTGGATACTGTCTAGAAGGCAATATTCTTGTTTAAACTCTCTGCTATGTTTTGTCGTATTTTTACATGATAGTTGTATTAAAGAAGTTTGTATTTGATTTCTGTTCCATGTATTTGGCGACCCAAGATGGGTGATGTATACCTGCTTTGGGGGCGTCACAGGTTCGGTCCGGTATTTTACCGGTGAACACCCCTAGCAATGACTACGAGTGGTCACAATGGTTCATGATTGCAAGTGTAGTCACACGGCCCACAACAGAGCTTTTCACATAGCTTTCTCAATTCATAAATCCATAGCCCATAATATAAATAGTAAAAGGAAAAAATTAGTGTCATCTAGGTTGTTGGGCCAAGCTTATTTAGGCTTCTGGAATATAGTAGGCCATTAATCATGTGGAATTATATGGGCTTGGATCATGAGTGGATTTGGTGGACGGGGGATTTATGGATTAAAGATGAAAGAACCGTGAATTTCATGAATAAATAATTATTCGGATACAATAAGAAAATGAATATTTATTTGAATATAAATATTGATGTGTTGTGAGATGAGTAATTCAATTAATTCAAATTGAATTTATAAGAATTGAGAAAATGTGGAGTTGTGATGAGATTTGTGAAAAGCCTTATGTGGCATGAGAATAGAAATTTTAGTGGTTTAATTTAATTTAATTAAGGAATGAATAAATTAAGAAGTGAATGATTAATTAATATTATATAATTAATTAATTGTTATTGTGAATAATAAATTACGAATAAGCAAAGTAATTTACATAATTAGAATTATATTATCCATTTAGTTTGTGTGTGCAAGATATGTGATAATATATAGTTCCTACATTAAAAATAAAGTG
The DNA here is from genome assembly GCA_020205505.1 of Panax japonicus. NCBI lineage: Eukaryota > Viridiplantae > Streptophyta > Magnoliopsida > Apiales > Araliaceae > Panax > Panax japonicus. Next base: position 21,928,232 of record CM035112.1, on the reverse strand, counting down.
TAGGGTGACACTTTAATGTGACTTTATAATATATAACACTATATATTAAAATTGAATGATTTATAAGTTACATAAATAAAGCTTATGTGACAGTATGTTTGGGGGAGAACATTAAAGATGTACTATATCAAAGAATTATCAATAAGTGAGTCTAATTGGAATAATAAAGTTTTAAGGAGATATTAAATTATTAGTGACTAATTAAATTGAGTCCATGAATGTTATAAATATTAATTGGACTAGACTACTGTACATGGATTATATGATGTTGGCACATAAATAATCCTTAACTTTCCTTTATGTAGTAGCATTAACACATTAAAATTACATTTTTGAATTCCAAGGGAACAAACTAAGCATTTTATAACTAAGTTGCTGAGATTAAAGCGGTCTCCCATATTAAGTGACCAACATAGCGCTCAAATAGTAGCCTAACTCTATTTTGCGTATAAACAAGTCGGCAGTTGAAGGCTACATTAGCAATGATCATGAATTGAGATATGGGGGAGAGGGAGTTGGTGATCTCTTTTCACCAAACTCTGTCAATCCAATGAATTCTTCTTCCATCCTTTAGTTTGATTTCTTGGACAATGGCTTGGCATGATCAATGAGTTTTCTATTGAGCACTTCCATTCATTTTCTTTGTTGTTAAGATTTCTTGTTAAGTTGCATATAGAGAGTGTGAGTTGCTGAGAATTGAGGGAGTATAATTAGTGCATTGAGGGAATTCATTTAAGCTTCAAGAGGTATAAATTCTATTTTTTGAGTTCTTGAGTTTGAGTTTTGTCAAATTCTTATAATTGCTTGAATTCTCTGTTATTTGATATGGAATAGCATGCCATTATATTTTCTGAGTTTGTATGCATGTCTAGGTGCTTTGCAGTTAGTCTAGTTGCAGGTTTAACAATATATGTGATGAGGCTCTGCAGAAGCAGAGCCATATATTTTTATTCTGCTCAAAGTAGCGCGGCCGCGCCACTTCCCTAGTACTTCACTGTGCGATCGCGTGGGTTTCCTGTCACAGATACTGATGTTGGTCCCTTATGTTGTCATAATCATGCTACTTTGGTTTGAAAATGCATATAGATGACCCTAAACTATGGAATGATGTTGTTTAATATATAATAAGTCTTTGAAACTTGGTTTATTATGTATTCAAAGAAGACTTCAAGATTTGAAAAAAAACTAGAATTTGTGAACATGGAGTAATATATATTCTAACCTTGTGAACATGTATAAATAACCTAGATATGCACATAAATGAGTCTAACATAAGCCATAAGCTTGCTTCGTGTATAATAAGTTTTACTAGCTATGTGTAAACGAACTATGTATACACTATGTTTTGAACTTCAAAACATGCCTATGTGATCTATTATGTGTTTATGGAAGCATGATATAGAATATGTGAATTTACCTTCCATGCTTGAATAAGTTTTGATGACCTACTAATGGAAATTTAATGTTTCAAATACGAACTTAATGAACTATCTACACTTTGAGTTTAAAACTTGTGAGCATGTTTATGTGTTTTAGCTATGCATATATAAAAATATGATGTATAGTAAGTGAAGTAGCTTTGCATTCTTGGTGGCTTAACATGATATTTTCACAAGAAACCTTGAAAACTAGTTTTGTTAATAACTACGTTACACGTATTTTGAAATTTGACTATCATGTTAGAGTATGTCATGCATACAAACATGATTGACATGTATGTCTAACGAGTCATATGCATTGTAATCTAGTTGAGTATGATTTAAAAAAAAGTCTAAATGAATTAGAACTATACAAATTGAAATGTATGACTAAGATGACGCAAGTATGTATAGTTGAGACTTATTGACCTCATTATATGTGCAAAACGACTAAACATGAGAGACTTTGTTAAACCAAGATTTAAAGCCTTGATTGGTAGGAATGGATAACAAACCATGTTAAAGGACAATATATAGGATCGAACCTAGTTATAAACATGATGACATGTGTGACTCTACAAGTGACATCATAAGTGTATAGGGGTGTGCAAGTCTGGCCAAGATTTTGTTATACAACTGTGAGAGCCACAAATCCAGGTCCCAAATAACCACGGATTTGGTTCAATCATTCTATCACTATTGCGGAAGATATAAACATAAATTATTTATACAATACACTTTACACTAATTCCCAAAATCTAGTAACCTTAACTTATACACAAATCATAAACTATCTAACACATAACATTATTATCAAACTATACTATTACAATCTAGCTGCACATTTTATTCCAAGCAGAACTTGGCATTATCCTTTTTTTCTGTATCCGAACGCATTCGCCTTATCTGCAATGTTTATCATGATATAGCAAGGGTGAGCATGAAAGTTGCCTAACAAGTTTAAATACAATTTAAGGATATATCATGATTGAAAGAGTCTGAATAATAAGCTGGCTATAATTCATCAATATAATTGAGAACTACCACGAACAAACTTTTGACTGAACAAGTATTGAACATGAATAAATATATCTGGACCAACTGGTAATGAAGGTGATCAACCTTTCATACCTGACTTATACATGTAATATGTACAGAGTAAAATTCCAAATGGCAATCAGCAATGATTAACTATAAGCATATCTGAATAAAACAACTCTTAGTAGAGTTAAGTAAAACTTGCTTGAACCGTTGATTAACGCTATGCAATTTAATAAGCTTTGTCTGAAGACCTATTATTAATAATATGTATTTCTAAGTTAGAATAATATCATCACAGTATAATACTATTATACATATATACATAGAATAACCTAAACACATAGCACATAACCCCATCAGTCTATAATACACATAAGACTTAGCCTCAAGTCAAACTATTGCAGTCCGAGTTGAGTTCGGTACAATTCTAACATCTCGACGGTCTAGTCGGACTTTTCTCGAGTCTAAGTTTAATTAAATTCTTCCTGAACACTAAACAATTATCTTAGATAATTTATTATCAGTCAAAACATTAATCATAGGCTTGTAATAATTTCCAGATAATTATTATCATTTATCATGATTTTTCAATCACTAACATTGTATTTATATAATATAAATACCACATAATACCTTTATCATTAATATTTATTTAATACCAAATATTAATGAAAATCATAACATAATATTATAATATATTTATAATATCACACATTATTTTTAATACTTTAAAATCATATTTATATGATTTTTAAACAGCTAAATTTATTTTCCGATAATTGCTATTAATAATAAAATATTAATATTTTTATGTCAAAATATCAAAAGTTATATTTTATAACTTAAAATATTTTTATAACACTTAAATCATTTTTATATGATTTTTAAATTATTAATTCTATTTCTCCATAATTTATTTTATATATTTATTAAATAAATTAATTATCATTAATAATAAAATTTATCACAAAATATTAAAAGTCATCAAAAATAACTTCAAATATTTTCTAACATCATAATATAATTTTCATGATTTATCATGAATTAAAACCATTTTTAAATAATTTATTTAATATTATAAATAAATAAATAAATACCTTTTATATTCCAAAAATATTAAATATTTCTGAAATATACTCAAAATAATTAAAAACTATTTTTCAGACCTTAAAATAATATTTAAGAATTTATTATGTATTTTTAATAATTAAAAACTATTTTTCTCTAATAAAATAATTATTTTTAGAAATTAAGTATCACTAAAGGGGTTTTAGGCGACAAAACATCGCTGTTGGTGTTCTTCGCGTTCTTGAGCCTAAACCCAGATCTTCATGTCAGTTATCAAGGTATGAGGTTTGACCATCAATAATTCTTTGATCATACGGTTTCTGGGCAATCTAATGTAATATGTTTGTAATATTGATGTAATATTATAATATAAAGCAAGTTTCATGGCCAAAACAAAACAAATTTGCAAGATCTAAGCCTCCCAATCCTTGTCACATACTATTCTTCAATTTCTGGGTTTTCCAGAATTTGAAGAACAGTCGAGGTGCTACCTTTGAGCCATTGAATCTATGGTGTTCAAGCTTGCTTTGTGTGATCTAACGGTTCTATCATGTAGAACACATGTCCGTGTACATTTCTATTTCATCAAATCGTTATAACATTAACACAATTAAACGATCAAGGCCGATCAATCTCTGACAAAAAAACTCGGCTGATGAAGATCTGGGTTTTCCAGAAAACCTTCATCAGGCAGTTTGGTCAACTACGTTTGACCATGATTTTCTATGATCCTGATATAGATCTGGGTAAGGTAATGGCTTGGAAGTGTAGATCTCATGACAGACTACAACCATAAAGCAACAACGTGACCAAAACACTAACATACTGCAAGATCAAAGGCTAACAAAATGTTGTCAGACGACTGCTTGGAAATCTGGGTTACCCAGATTCAAAATTTTGTGGTCGGTCAACGCCTTTTGACCGCTTGTAACTTACGATCTAGACTTCATATGACCCTGATTCAAGTTGCAGAACAAAGACCACATGGCATACTATAGATTCATAACATAAAACACACAAAACACTTAACACACACGGATCTAAAGATCCTGACATATGACTGTCAGGCCATACTTTTAAACTTTTCCAGATTTCTAAAAATGTTAGATTCGTGCATCTAAGTATTATGGATCTAGGTTTTGGCAACCAAGATCATCAAATGACACCCTCTAACATATATCTAACCAACAAACAACAACATCAAACCTCAGATCTAAGGATTTCAAGATTTAGGGTTCTTTTACCTTTGAGGCTTTGATTCTGATTCTGATCCTTGATGATCCGACTCTTGAGAGCTAACACATGATCCTAGCTTGAAATTTTACACACTCTCACTCTACATTCCTGAATTTTTAAAGAGAGAAAGCCTTGGGAGAAAATGAAAGTAAAGTGGTCCCTTTCCTCTCTCTTTGATCTATATAATAGATATGATATAATGTATCTAGTTGCTAGGTAGTACACATATCTAATATAAAATAGATATAGAGCACATGGGATAAACATTAAGATGATGACTCACAAGATTTGCAAAATCTTTTCCTCAAGCTTAAGAAAAGGGCATTTTAGTCTTTTCCATATAATTTTATTTCTAGAATCGTCATTTGTTGCAACCATTAGGGTTTAACCCTTAGGGTTAAAACCTAAGCTTTCCATAATTCACATTTTAGGATTTCTAAATTAGGATTTTCAAAAATGAAAATTATCATTTTTAAATTATAATTAGAGTTTCCTAATTACAGTATACTTTTCTAATCACATAAGGGCTAACACAAATTAGGATTAGTATTTCCTAATTAAGATTGCTAATTTAGCAATTAAATCCATAATTGTACATTAGGGTTCCTAACACAATAATTAGGGTTTAAAAATTTGAAATTAAGGTTTGCTAATTTATTAAGCTTTACCCTAATTACTATTATAATTAATAACACTTAAGCAATATTCTCATCCTTTAAGTTCCCAGATTAGGGTTTCAAATACCCAAAATTTGAAATTAGAGTTCCTAGATTTGATATTAGGGCTTTTTAATAAGCAATTAGGGTTTCAAATAATTCGTTAAGGTTTCCCCTAATAAATTATAATTACTGACGTTTAAACCTTATACACAGCATTTAAATTCCAAAATTAGGGTTTTCAATTTTCGAATTAGGGTTTCGAATTTCCAAAACTGAAATTAGGGTTTCAGAACCGATTTCTAGGGTTTCTTATCAGACGTTAGGGTTTTCTAACTGAACGTTAACGTTCTTAATATATACTTGGGGTTTGACACTGATATAATTTATCTGGTTAACCCTTGACCCTTAACCACATTCTGAACACATACATAACCATATCCACAGAACATATTCACATATACACTTAATCCTGAATAATTCACCAAAAGCCTACACAGGATTTTGAAATCCTCAAAATTCCATCCCAAAAATATCAAATGCATACACTTATTTTCTGTCTAGGTTTATTATTTGTCCTTAAACCCATCATTTAAGATTTTAATAAATTGTCTAATTTCTCGGGTTGTCACAACAACTATGATTTAAACTAGGAGCAGCGCGGACGCACCAATCCCTACTTTAAATGCAATGCGGCCGCGCCACCCTATAGTGAGATCTATTTTTTGCGAATAATTTAAGGGTTTATGAATGCCTATACTGTTATCTTAATCTGTAATACTTGTCCAGTGTAGTATTCATGTAATAAGCATGTTAATGAAAGAATCCTATGCTGAATAAATGTTTATAACCTTAAAGTCAAAAATGTGATGGCAAACTATTTTCTTTAATGTCATAGTGTATTAGAAACAGATTTTCATGTTATGAGACGACATACGCATGATCATTACTTTGAAATCTTGAATTGATTAAAGCGTTGAATCTTATTGATATCTTTCAGTCCATAACAACCTTTATTGTGAATCGTTGATAATTCCTAAATTATTATTCACTATCCTACCCTTGAAGATTGAAATCTATATATGATTTTTCATTATTGCAACATTACTTGCTGGGAAAAATTGTTGCTCATCCTTGCATTCCTTAAAACTTTCAGTAAAGGCAGAACGTGGTGAACCCTCTGGCAAGGACAAGGGTAAAGAGAAGGCTTTGGAGTAAATTTGTTTTATAGGACTAGGAATGTATTATTATTATGTTGTAGAAGTACCTATTTACTATGATATATTAAGCTATGTTTAATTTAAGTAGTCATGAATTAGTAACGATTGCAAGAACTTGGGAAGAGAATAATTATGTTATAACAAAGTAATTTATTCTATTATTCCGTTGTGAAGAATTTTGTATGACATTAGAGTTAGCACGTGATGAACCAAATTCGAGATATGAGTGTCTAAATTTAGGGGTGTCATAGGTTGGTATCCAAGCTGTAGTTATAAACCTTAGGAGCGAGAGTCCTTAGATTATAACTTAAGAGAACTTAGAAGATAAAGAGGGATAAAACTTATATAGAGTTTTCATAGAAAGAGACTTAGTGTGTTATGGAATATAATTTCATTCTATACAATGAACTTATGTTTATTTAAAATTTTAATGGTGTTTTTGTTTGCGTGTCTTGTGTTTATGGTTGTAGGATGACTGACATGGGAGGACCCAGTAGAGTGGTAGAGGAGGAGCTGCGTGACATACTCGTGGAATATGAGGCACCATTGATAGCTGACCCTTTTTTGGCAATGGCTCCAATCGATGAGGATGATGAGGAGGAGGAGATGAAGCCATTTCTCGAAGAGTCTGATTCAGAGGAGGAGCTTATGGAGGAGGAGCCTGATCCCATGGAGGACTCCGACGAGGCTACTTTCGAGGATCTGATGTTGGGGAAGTATGAGAAGCAGATCCTAGAGTTAGACTGTAGAGTCCAGGAGTTGGAGGCTGAGGCCCAAGAGAGGGAGTCCGAATTCTAGAAATTGAGGGACGAATACCATTAGAGGAAGTTAGCGATGAATGAGTTGGAGGTGGAGATTGCTCACCGCAAGGAGGTAGGGATCCAAATGGGGACTTTGTTTCACAGGTCGGTGGCTATAAATGTAGAGTTGGCAGGGAAGCTGGAAGAGATGGAGCAGAGAGAGTTGAGCGAGAGGACAGAGAAAGAAGCTCTCCGTACTCAGTTAAAGATGGAAGTGATGGATAAGATCCACTTCGAGGAGAAGTGAGAAGAAGAAAATGATCGGGCAAATGACTTAGAAGATGATATGAGATGCAAAAGGAGGAAGATGAACAAGATGGGCTATGCTCTGCGCATGGCCATGGAAAGATTGATTGATGGGGTATATCATTACCTAGCAGAGCAGGGATAGGCCCGACACACCATAAGACAAGATTTGGTGGGGCACATCATTCAGAAGGAATACCAAAGCGCTGTGGAGCGCGGAATGTTAGATTGAGGTCTAGGTGTTACAAATTTAGTAGTTTTAGTATTATATTTATCTGATGTATATATCTTAATGTAATCTCAGTCTTTTGTGTGTGATGTGAGATAGTTGTAAACCCCAAACTTTTGAAAAATGTTAGTGGGGTACTATGTTGGTGTTGTCCCCGTCTTTTGTGATATTAGGGGATATGTTGTGTCATTTATAGAAGTATGCTAGGGATAATTATGTGATGTAATGATTTGGCATATGAATATAAATAATCTTATTTCAGAAACATGTTATAAAATTTTATTCCTTTTCAATTGAGAAATGTTTAAGTAATATAATTAGATAATAAAAAATGGAAAATTTTGTGATGCATAAAAATGACGCCAAGACGTAGACTAACTTCACTGGAAGAGTCGGTTAATGATGAGAGAGGACAAATAGAACCTATACAAAGGCTAGTAGATTTTTTAGGAGAAGCTCTTAGGGGAAGAAATGAACCAGTACCACCCATTCTTCAAGTAGTTCCAGTAATAAACTTTAAGGACTTTAGGAGTGTAGGACCTCCGAAATTCGTAGGTACTACCATCATATCGTGGCTCAGACATGGATCAGAGAGATAGAGAAGGTTTTCACCATCGCTCGTGTGGGTGAAGACCAGAAGACTGTGTTTGCTACCTATATGATGAGAGGCGAGGCGACCTACTGGTCGGAGGTGAATCAACAAAGAGCCGGAGAAGGGATAATAGCTTGGGAGAGGTTTAAGACTCTGTTCTTCGAGATATGATGGTGGCGCAATACGAGGCTAAGTTCAATGAGCTAGCCCAGTTTGCAGAACACCAAGTAGTAAGTGAAGAGAGGAAAGCTAGGCATTTTGAACAAGGACTGATGCCTTGGTTGTTCAACAAGGTGTCAGTTCTTCAGATAGATTCTTTTGCTACATTATTGGAAAAGGCTATTATTGCAGTGGAGGTAGTGAAACTTTGAGTCTGTATAACAAAGAGAAGAATGGTAAGAACACATGAGGAGATGATCATGGAGGAAGCAGTAGCAGGGGAAGTAATTTAGGTGGACAAAATGGGAGAACAACAATAACAACAAAAATCACAACAATCAAGTGGGAAAGTTTCGTGGAGAGTTTAAGAAAAAGACAGAAGGATGCCCGAAGTGCGGGAGGTATCACCAGGAGGAGTGCTGGAAGGGGTGCATTATTTGTTACAACTACGGCCAAGAGGGGCATATTTCGCCAAACTGCCCAAAGCTGAAGAAGATCAAATGTTGTTTTGCTTGTGGCTCGGCGGACCACGTGATTAAAGATTGCCCAAAGAAAGGAAGTGGCGGAGGAAGCAGCCAGCAAGGGGGAAGCGACAAACAGATGATTGGCGGACGGGCGCCATCCAACCGTCCCACTGTCAGAATGTTTAACATGATCGTCCAAGATGTTGTAGTTACGAAGGACGTAGTGTCAGGTATTATCCCGATCAATGATATAAATGCCTATGTATTATTTGATTTGGGTGCCACCTGTTCTTTTGTATATGAGGAATTTTCTAGTCGACTTAATATACCCCGAGAACGATTAGAAAATCCCTTGAACATAGAAGTTGCAAATAAGGAAGTAATCCCTGTAGAATATGTTTACTGAAATTATCGCACAAACATTAGAAATCATGAACTAAGCGTAGACTTAATCCCGATAAGATTGGGAGAGTTTGACGTAATATTGGAGATGGATTGGTTGTATAATCATGCGGCGATAATTTATTATCAAAATAAAACTGTAATCCTTCAGAATCCGAATAAGTCTAAGGTGGTTTTTTATGGTAGCTCATCGCTTAAGCAATCGTGTTACCTTACGATGATGCAGGCCAAGAAATTATGAAGGAAAGGATGTGTAGGTTACTTTGCTTACATTGTTGATACTCGAAAAAAGGGAATATAAATTAAGGATATATCCATGGTGAAAGAATTCCAAGATGTATTTCAAGATGACATGCTTGGTCTTCCGCCAGACAGAGAAATTGAATTCGTAATAGATTTAGCGCGAGGAACTGCATCAATTTTGAAAGCCCCATATCGCTTGGCGCCAGTAGAAATGAAGGAATTGATGATACAATTACAAGAGTTGCTAGATAAGGGTTATATTCAGCCAAGTGTGTCTCCTTGGGGAGCATCAGTGTTGTTTGTTAAAAAGAAGGATGAATCGATGAGGCTCTGTATCGATTATTAAGAATTATACAGAGCAACGATCAAGAATAGATATTTGTTACCAAGGATAGGCGACCTTTTTGATTAACTAAGGGGAGAAAAGTGTTTCTCATAGATAGATCTGCGGACGGGTTATCACCAGTTAAAGGTGCAGGAGGAGGACATATCAAAGACAGCGTTCTGAACTCATTACAGACATTTTGAATTTTTGGTGATGTCATTCGGGTTGACAAATGCTCCGGCAGCATTTATAGACTTGATGAACCGATTCTTCAAGCCATTCTTAGATAAATTTGTAGTAGTTTTCATCGATGATATCTTGATCTACTCAAAGATGGAAGAAGAACACGCTAAGCATCTGAAGATGGTTTTGGAGGCGCTGAGAAAGGAGAAGCTGTATGCAAAGTTTTCCAAGTGTGAATTTTAGATAAAGAAGGTACAATTCTTAGGACACGTGGTGGATGTGGATGGAATTTCAGTAGGCCCTGCAAAGGTAGACGCAGTGGGTAATTTGGAACAACCGAAGATGCCAACTGAAGTAAGAAGTTTCTTAGGGTTAGCTGGGTACTATCGAAGATTTATCTAGGATTTTTCTAAGATAACAACCCTGTTGACCAATCTAACGAGGAATACGGTGAAGTTCGTGTGGACGAACAAGTGCGAAGAAAGTTTTTAAGAGCTAAAAAAGAGATTAAGAGAGGCGTCTGTATTATCATTACCAAATGATACGGAAGGATTTTTGGTGTATAGTGATGCATCACATAGAGGACTAGGTTGTGTGCTAATGTAACATGGCAAGGTCATTGCGTATGTATCACGACAATTAAAGGATCACGAAAAACGATACCCTACTTATGACTTGGAGTTAGCGACAATAGTTTTTCCGTTAAAGATTTGGAGACACTATTTGTAAGGAGAAAAATGTGAGATATACACAGACCACAAGAGTCTGAAATATATCTTCACATAGAAAGAGTTGAACATACATCAGAGGAAATGGTTAGAATTAATCAAGGATTATGATTGTGATATTCTTTATCACCCGGGGAAGGAAAAAGCAGTGGCTGACGCGCTAAGCGGGAAAGGAAGGGAGAAGTTGTTTCAACTAATAACTCAGGAGGAGTTAATAAGGGATATTGAGAAATTAATGATAGAAGTAAAGGGACTGGAGAGGTCTGGAGAAAGATTGTTTGCAGTTGCAGCTCGTCCAACCTTGTTGGATAGAATAAAGGAATCACAAGAGAAGGATGAAGAATAAGAGAAAAATCAGGAAGAGGATCACGGAGAAGGAAGAAGAGAGATTCAAAATAGATAAAGACGGTATTTTGAGATTCGAAGGAAGAGTGTGGGTGCCAGCGATAACCTAGTTGAGGGGTGAAATTTTGTATGAGGCACACAATACGACGTATTCCGTTCATCCAGGAGGCACAAAGATATACCGAGATTTGAGGCAACACTTTTGGTGGCCCAATCTGAAATGAGAAATCATGGAGTGCGTGAGTAAATGTCTTACTTGTCAACGGGTCAAAGCAGAGCACCAGAGGCCGAGTGGTCTGCTCCAACCATTGGAAATACCAGAGTGAAAATGGGAGCACATTACGATGGACTTTGTGGTGGGACTTCTAGTCACGTAGATAGGTTTTGATGCCATTTCGGTTATCGTAGATCGACTAACAAAGACAACTCACTTTCTACCGATCAAGATCTGATATAGTTTGAATCAGCTAGCGAATCTGAACGTAAAGGATATTATTTTGCGACTGGGAGTACCGATATAGATTGTCTCTAACTGAGATCCGTACTTCATGTTAAAATTATGGAAAAGTTTACAAGAAAGGATGGGAACATAGATGATGTTAAGTACCGCTTATCATGCACAAACAGACGAATAAAGTGAGCGAACGATACAAATGCTTGAAGACATGCTTAGAACTTGCATGGTGGACATCAGAGGAAGTTGGGACGATCACCTACCCCTAGTGGAATTTGCTTATAATAATAGTTACCATGCGAGTATCAGTATGCCACCGTATGAAGCTCTTTATGAAAGAAAGTGTAGATCACCGTTATGTTAGGATAAAGTCGGGGAACGAAAAATGTTGGGACCAGAGTTAGTGCAACAAACTGCAGATGTGGTGGCAGTAATAAGAGTTAGACTAGTAGCTATACAAGATCGCCAGAAGAAATACGCATATTTGCATCGTTAGGACCGTGACTTTGAAGTCGGGAGTCACGTTTTCTTAAAAATATCTCCTTGGAAGGTGAAAATACGATTCAAAAAGAAGGGAAAATTGAGTTCGAGGTTCATAGGACCATTCGAGATACTGAAGCAAGTGGGTGAAGTGGCGTACCAAATTGCATTACCACCCGAGTTGGAACACATCCATAACGTGTTTCACATCTCCGTGTTACATCCGTACAAACCTGACTACAAACACGTGATTTCCTACGAGCCCATTCAAGTGGAGAAGAATCTAGCGTATGAAGAAATTTCTGTCCAGATATTAGATAGGAAGGAGCAAACGTTAAGAAATAAAAGTATATCTTCTGTAAAAGTACTTTGGCGAAACCACGATGTCGAGGAGGTCACGTGGGAATTAGAAGATAAGATGCGAAGGGATTATCCCCATTTATTTATGTAACCTTGTACCAATTCCAAGGATGAAATTTTTATAAGGGTGATGATGTAAGAACCGTGAATTTCTTGAATAAATAATTATTCTAATACAATAAGAAAATGAATATTTATTTGAATATAAATATTGATGTGTTGTGGGATGAGTAATTCAATTAATTTAAATTGAATTTATATGAATTGAGAAAATGTGGAGTTGTGATAAGATTTGTGAAATGGCTTGTGTGGCATGAGAATGGAAATTTAAGTTGTTTAAGTTAATTTAATTAAGGAATTAATAAATTAAGAAGTGAATGATTAATTAATATTATATTATTAATTAATTGTTATTATGAATAATAAATTACGAATAAGCAAAGTAATTTATATAATTAGAATTATATTATTCATTTAGTTGGTGTGTGCAAGATATATGATAATATATAGTTCCTACATTAAAAAGAAAGTGTGACACTCCCAAAATAGGTATACATCACCTATTCTGAGTCGCCAAATACATGATACAGAATACAAATACAATCTTAAATATACAACATGAGCTGTGAGTTTTAATACAAATATTGTCTTCTAGACAGTATTCAATCTAAAAATAAGTCCTTAATACATTTATTATCACACTATTTCATAGCATAGTGAGGACTACTAACGCTATCATCTGGACCGTCACTCCACTCCCCGACTAGTCCCTGCTACATTTTCATTTCCTGATGAGAACAATGAAAGAACAAGGGTGAGCTCAACTAGCCCAGTAAGAAATATTATGGCTAAGATAATGCATAATAAATTATCGTTAACCTTCAACAGTGTTAAACTGATACAATATAACAAACATCAAGTTTAACTGCAGCAGAACAAATAATCCATTAGAAGAGTCAAGTAGAGAATAAAATCTACTATCTTCTATGATTTAAAAGGTTTTTCATCACTTTTATCGCTAAGACTCAACTTATTAAATAAACCACGTCATCCCTGCACTACGACCAAGGATATTCATTAGTATCACGACCATAAATTATCTATGCACTACAGGCCAAGGATATTCGTGTTTTCATAAATGGTCATGATCATGCCAACAAATGTCCATTAATGCACTACGGGCCAATGAGGACTTTTACCACATTATTTGTAACATTACGGTCATGACTATACCGAATAATCCCTGGTCATAATCATACCAAGTCCATTTATGCACTACAGGTCACAGATGACTTTCAAAATAATATAAACATTAGGATGTTGACAATGACATAATAATTCAATAAAATAAGTTCAAGAATTAAATTTTAAAGATTTATAAGTTAATTTATCCTGAACTCAAAAACGTCCAAATTATCAACATGATACTGCTTTGTGGAGTAAAATTCAAGAATGCTCAGAAGAATATTTTCATGAAAATATATTGGATGAAGCGCAAATATCTAGGACATTCTACTAATTTTATGGAGTATAGAAGCCAAAACTTTAACCAACTGAGTATAATAGAATACATGAACCTATAAATGGATTTTCGCTAGCCATGCGGTAATCCACACAGACAGATCATTTCCATAATTTAATAAGGAATGAATACAAAGGATCATTCGCTATGCATGTGGTAATCCACATAGACTGGTTATTCCAATAGAATAATAAAGAATGGAATAACAGAAGAATTCACCATGCATGCGAAAGACTGCACAGACAAGTTATTCTCAACAGAATAATAAAGAATGGAACCAGGTCATGCGAAATCCGCACAGACAGGATATTCTAACAGAATAATAAAGAATGGAATAACAACAGAATTCACCAGGCAAGCGATAGACCGCACAGACAAGTTATTCTAACATAATAATAAATAATGGAACCAGGTCATGCGTAATACGCACAGACAGGATATTCCAACAGAATAAAGAATGGAATAACATAAGAATTTCACCATGTATGCGGTACTTCGCATAGACAGGTTAGTCCAACATAATAATACGAAATAGAATAACAATAGCTCTCTTCATAAAAATGAAAGAAATAATACCCCTTACCTTAGAATAAAGTTGGATACTAGAATAGAGAGGCAGCAGACTTCTCTTCTTTTTTCTCTCAATAATTTCTCTCTATAATAATTACTCTGTAGCTTTAGTGAATTGGTGAGAAATGAAGGAAGAATGAGCTTCTATTTATAGAAAAAATAGTTTCGATAATTGCACGTTTTGGGGCTCAAAAAATTACAGTACAATACCTCCAACTTTTCTTTCATTTTTAATTTAGTCCTGCAAGTATTATCAAACTTGCACCACCTCCCCTAATAGTAAATAATGTGAATCAATAGTTCAATCATGTTATTCAATAGCTATTATTATGTGAAAATACGAATAAGAGTATAGTACCTCCATCTATAACTTAGTCATGCAAGTATTATCAATCTTACACCAACTCCCCTAATAGTATATAAATGTGAATCAATAGTACACACATGTAAACAAATAGTTATAATTATGTGAATTAATAGCAATTAATTCCTCATTTATCCGATTAATTACCCGATAACTTCCAGACATCAATTATTATCGAAATAAATGTCGATTTTCACTAACACTAATAATTTCAACACAATGGAACTATCAATTTCATCTATAATCAACATGAACTTATTAATAATTAATATTATAACTCACAATATTTAACAACCAGGTCGTTCCCAAGAAAGAGGGGCTTTCCGATAAGGATTTCTCGTTATTGGTGCACAATTAGATGACCAAACCTCTCCTTGACAGAACTTCTGGACATTGTAAATATTGAAATTTAATAATATGAATAACTTTGTCATCTCAATTATTGATTTAATAATATATCATATTATACAGATGATATTGTGACAATAATTGAATCAATAATATGAGAGATATGATGCAGTAATTACTATAGCAATAATTGAGTATAACTGAGTGACTTCTCACGTAAGCATCAATAACCAATACCGTGTGCTATTATGCAACCACGCGTATTACTGTACTTTTACTACTGGGTAGTTCAACAGCTTTAACGGTAACACTTCCGCCGTTATTTTTATAAAAAAATAATTCAGTCTTTTTTTTACTACGACAATACTTCCATTATGGGGTCCACCAAGGATTGTGCCGTCGTACGAATATTCCCTGTTAAAAACGAATATTCTCCGACCAATCGAATATTATATAACCACTTACTTACTTTGAAAAATTTGTAAATATTACCCATAACAATAACATTATATTATATCCACACCATAATATTAAAAAAAATATATTTCGAGAGAAATTAATCTTTATTCATAAAAGTTGGGGTCTTACAACCTCCCCTTCTTATGAAATTTTGTCTTCAAAATTAGGGTGCGTACCTGGTATGTCGAAGAGGTGAGGATGCCTTGATTTCATTTCAGATTCTAACTCCTAGGTCATTTCCTCAATATCCTGGTTTCTCCATAAAACTTTGACTTGAGGTATAACTTTAGAGCATAGAATATGATCCTTCTTATCCAAGATTTTAACAGGTATCTCTTCATACGTTAAATCTTCCGCTATCTCATTCGGTTCTAATTCAATGATGTGTTTCGGGTTTTTCACATATTTACGTAACATAGATATGTGAAAAACATTATGAACACGAGACATACTTGGCAGTAAGGCGAGTTTATAGGCCACAGTTCCTACTCGACCGAGGATTAAAAATGGGCAATGAATCGAGGATTGAGCTTTCCTCTCTTTCCAAATTATGTAACTCCTTTCCATGGAGCAACACGTAACAACACATGATCTCCAATATCGAATTCCATGTCCTTTCGATGAAGATCAGCATAACTCTTTTGTCGATCTTGTTAGGTTTTTATACGTCGTCGGATTGTTTGAATCTTTTCCGTAGTCATACGTACCAAATCTGGTCCCAACAACGTTGCTTCACCCACCTCATTCCAACATACTGAAGAATGACACTTTCTTCCATACAACGCCTCAAATGGAGCCATGCCAATACTTGCTTGATAACTATTAAGTAGGAAAACTCCACCAATGATAAGATCTTGTCTTAACTTCCCTTGAAGTCAAGGACACAGAGTCTTAATAAATCTTCAAGAGTTTGAATAGTCCTCTCTGATTGTCCGTCCGTTTGAGGATGATACGCCAAACTAAATCGTAAATTCGTGCCCATAGATTTTTGCAAACTAACCCAAAATCTTGAAGTCAATCTTGGGTCTTGATCAGAAACTATGGATACTAGCATACCATGCAATCTTATAATCTCGTTTATGTACATACTAGCAAGACGTTCAATTGTATAAGTATCTCGTATTGGTAAGAAATGAGCAGACTTGGTCAATCTGTCAACAATGACCCAAATCGCATCTATGCCTTGAGAAACCTTGGGAAGACCAGTAACAAAATCCATGATAATGTGCTCTTACTTCCATTCTGGAATTTCAAGTGGTTGTAATGGACCTTTTGGCACTTGATGATCTATCTTGACTCGTTGACAAGTTAGACACCTTGAGATAAATACCGCTATCTCTCTCTTCATATTGCTCCACAAAAATGTATGTCAAAGATTACGATAAATTATAGTACTCCCAGGATGGATTACAAACGGTGTGTTGTGCGCTTCCATCATGATTTTATACTTCAAGTCAGAATCGTTAGGAACACAAAGTCTGGAGTTGACTCAAAGTATTCCTTCTTCATCGATTCTTGCTTTCGAAATAACACCTTCTTGCACTTTTTTCTTCATACGCATCAGCTCCGGTCTGTAGTTTGAGCATCTTTAACTTTATCGATTAAAGACAGTTTTACTCGTACATTCGCCATCATCACATGGATCCTTGGAGTCTTTAACTCTATCTTCATCCTTCGTAAGTCATACAAAATGGGTCTTTGTGTTAACAATATTGCACTCGTACCCACATATGATCTTCTACTCAATGCGTCAGCTACTACGTTCACTTTTCCAGGATGGTATTGGATGGTATGATCATAATCTTTCAACAACTCAAGTCATCGTCGTTTCCACATGTTGAGTTCTTTTTGAGTGAAGAAATATTTGAGGCTTTTATGATCCGTATAGATCTCCACCTTCTCTCCATACAAGTAATGCCTCCAAATCTTAAGCGCAAAAACATGAGCTGCCAACTCTAGATCATGAGTAGGATAATTCCTTCTTCATCGATTCTTGCTTCTGGAATAACACCTTCTTGTACTTTCTTCTTCATACGTATCAGCTCCAGGTCTGTAGCTTGAGCAGCTTTAACTTTATCGATTAAAGTCGGTTCCACTCGTATATTCGCCATCATCACATGGGTCCTTGGAGTTTTTAACTCTATTTCCATCCTTTCCAAGTCATACATAATGGGCCTTTGCGTTGACAATAATGCACTCGTGCCCGCATATGATCTTCTACTCAATGCGTCAGCTACTACGTTCGCTTTTCCCGGATGGTATTGGATGGTATGATCATAATCTTTCAATAGCTCAAGCCAACGTCTTTGCCACATGTTGAGTTCTTTTTGAGTGAAGAAATATTTGAGGCTTTTATGATCCGTATAGATCTCCACTTTCTCTCCATACAGGTAATGCCTCCAAATCTTAAGCGCAAAAACGACAGCGACCAACTCTAAATCATGAGTAGGATAATTTCTCTCATATTCTTTGAGTTGCCGAGAGGTATAGGCTATGACTTTCCCATGTTGCATGTGAACACATCCTAACCCTTTGCCCGAAGCATCACTGTAGATGACAAATCCCTCCGAGCCAGATGGTATTGTCAGAACAGGTGCTAAAATAAGTCTCCTCTTGAGTTCTTGAAAACTCTTCTCACATTCTTCGCTCTAACCGAACTTTGTATCTTTCTGAGTCAGCTGAGTTAATGGAGTATCGATTCGAGAAAACCCTTCTACGAATCTCTGATAATAACCAGCTAAGCCGAGAAAGCTACGTACTTCGGTCACTGATTTAGGTTGCTCCCAGCTTTGAATAACTTCAATCTTTGCTGGGTCAATAGATATTCCATGACTTGATACTACGTGCCCAAGGAATGCTACTTCCTTAAGCCAGAACTCGCATTTCTTCAACTTGGAATAAAGCTTGTTTTCACGAAGCTTTGGAAGTATCAACCTCAAGTGTTGCTCATGATCTTCATGGTTTTTGGAATATATGAGGATGTCATCAATAAAGATGACCACATAGTGATCCAAATATTCCTTGGATACTCGGTTCATCATGTCCATGAAGGCAACATGAGCATTAGTCAATCCAAAAGATATGACTAGGAATTCATAATGCCCGTACCGAGTTCTGAAAGTCGTCTTTGGAATGTCATCGATTCTAATCTTCAATTGGTGATATTCGGAACAAAGATCAATCTTTGATAAGAATTTGGCGCCTTGCGACTGGTCAAACAGGTCATCAATACGAGGCAATGGATATCTATTTTTGATAGTGAAATGGTTCAACTCCCGATAATCAATATAAAGTCGCATACTCCAATCTTACTTCTTCATGAATAGAACAGGAGCACCCCAAGGAGACGTACTAGGACGAATGAAACCGATGTCTAACAATTCCTGTAGTTGGGTCTTTAACTCCTGAAGTTCAATAGGAGCCATTCGATATGAGGCTTTGGAAATGGGTTTTGTAACGAGTTCAAGGTCGATACAAAATTCAATTTCATGCTCTGGGGGTAGGCCAGGAAGTTCTTTAGGGAATACGTCAGGAAATTTATTAACAATAGAAATATCACTCAAAACTGACGTATTTTTGTTTAAATCCGTGGCATGAGCTAAGAAAGCTTGACATCCATTTTTTAATAAACGAATAACTTTATGGCTTGAGATGATAGTGATTGATTTTAATGGTTTGGTTGCTTGAATTCGCATAATAGGTTGGTTAAGAATATGAAAACTAAAAACCTTACAAAAATAATCAATTTTTGCATGATGAGTAGTTAACCAATCAATCCCGAAAATCACATCAAATGCAAGTATTTTCAAAGAAATAAGATCAATAGGTAATGTGCGGTTGCCGATTTAAACTAAACAAGACTTATATACAGTGGATGTAATGAAGGTTTCTCCCAACGGAGTTTCAACAGATAAGTCAAAGTCCAATTTCTCCGGAGTCAAATTTGAACGTTGAGCGCAAGTAGGAGAAATAAAAGAATGGGTAGAACCGGTATCAAATAAGGTATAGACTTCGCTAGAGTTTATGATAAGCTTACTCTCGATGACCTCGATCGGGTTCCTTGCTTTCTGGGAGGTCGCAACAAACACTCTCCCTTGAACTATCGGCTTTAACTTTTCTGGGACGACCTTTGGTGCCTCTATCCCAACTGAACTTGCCTTCCTTGAATGACAAAATCAAACTAGGTGGCCTTGTTTTCCACAATTATAATAGTTTTTGGACTGCTACATACAATTTGGACTAATATGTCCCTCCCTCCACATTTGAAGCATATGATAGGTGGTCGTTCTCCTTCCTTAACAACGGGTGCTGATGTTGACGTCTTTCCATCATTGTTGAATCTCCTCTTCTTGAAATATCCATTCTTATTGTTTTGGCCATGATTACCACCGAAGTGGTTACCATTTCTGGCATGTTGATTCCCTCCATGCTTATTGTCACCGCTTTGATGACTGCTATCACTGGTATTATCATTTTTCCGGCTGCTCTCTTTTGGTTGGGTTGACTCATTATCGCTCTCCAATAATTGAGCCCTATTAACAACATTTGAATACAAACACAGTTTATGAGAGATAAGATATTTACGTATCTCGGGTTTTAAATGACTTAGAAATATTCACGTCATTCTCTCCTCATTATCAACCAAATGAGACGCAAACCAGGATAACTCGGCAAACTTAGCTTCTTACTGCAACATGGTCATGTTGTTTTGCTCCAATTTAATGAACTCTACCTCTTTCATGTGACGAATACTTTTGGGAAAGTACTTGTCGTTGAACAGTTCTTGGAACTTCTCCCAAGATATCTTCAGTGCGGCAGGTTGAGTACGCTTTACAGATTCCCACCAGTAATCTGCCTCTGTCTGCAACATGAAGGTGGCAAAAGGAATCTTTTGCTCCTCGGAGCATCCCATGACAACAAATATCTTGTTGATCTGCTTTATCCACGTCTCCGCCTTAAGTGGTTTTGGCTCTCCAAAAAACTCTAGTGGTCCCAGCTCCTTGAACTATTTAGTAGTGACCGTCCGAGAGTTGCCAGTGTTTCTACCTGTATTTTGGACAGGAGCCGCTCTCGCCTTATGTTGCATGAATTGCGTAAAGCCTCTAAACATTCCATCATTCATCATTTGGTCAGTGTTGTCGTTTACATGAGGATTGTTGCCTTCCTGATGCATATTATCCTGATTATTGATCTGTGGAGACTCAACGGTCTCCTGTGCTCCATTGCTATTTTTAACATTCTTGGATGTCATTTTCAAATACTGCCACAAAACAAGGGATAATTAACATATCACATATTATCTCTATACTCTGACCGACCAATCAAATACCAAATAAACTTAGGTAGGTCATACTAGTGAAGGAATTCCTCGTCTCTCCCCTCCTAGTTCTTGTCTCACATCTCAGCCAGGGATCATATCCCTAAGCTTTGATACCAACTGTGACGCCCCCAAAATAGGTATACATCACCTATTCTGAGTCGCCAAATACATGGTACAAAATACAAATACAATCTTAAATATACAACATGAGCTGTGAGTTTTAATACAAATATTGTCTTCTAGACAGTATTCAATCTCAAAATAAGTCCTTAATACATTTATTATCATACTATTTCATAGAATAGTGAGGACTACTAATGCTATCATTTGGACCGTCACTCCATTCCCCGACTATTCCCTACTATGTTCTCATTTTCTGAAGAGAACAATGAAAGCAAAAGGGTGAGCTCAACTAGCCCAGTAAGAAATATTATGGCTAAGATAATGCAGAATAAATTATCGTTAGCCTTCAACAGTGTTAAACTGATACAATATAACAAACATCAAGTTTAACTACAGTGGAACAAATAATCCATTAGAAGAGTCAAGTAGAGAATGAAATCTACTATCTTCTATGATTTAAAAGGGTTTTCATCACTTTTATCGCTAAGACTAAACTTATTAAATAAACCACGTCATCCCTGCACTACGGCCAAGGATATTCATTAGTATCACGACCACAAATTATCCATGCACTACGGGCCAAGGATATTAATGTTTTCATCAATGGTCATGATCATGCCAACAACTGTCCATCAATGCACTACGGACCAATGAAGACTTTTACCACATCATTTGTAACATTACGATCATGACTATACCGAATAATCCCTGGTCATAATCATACCAAGTCCATCTATGCACTACAAGCCACATATGACTTTCAACATACTATAAACATGAGGATGATGACAATGACATAATAATTCAATAAAATAAGTTCAAGAATTAAATTTTAAAGATTTATAAGTTAATTTATCCTGAACTCAAAAACGTCCAAATTGTCAACATGATACTGCTTTGTGGAGTAAAATTCAAGAATGCTCAGAAGAATATTTCCATGAAAAGATATTGGATGAAGCGCAAATATCCAGGATATTCTACTAACTTCATGAGTATAGAAGCCAAAACTTTAACCAACTGAGTATAATAGAATATATGAACCTAAAATGGATTTTCACCCGCCATGCGGTAATCCACGTAGATAGATCATTTCCACAATTTAATAAGGAATGAATACAAAGGATCATTCACCATGCATGTGGTAATCCACATAGACAGTTTATTCAAACTGAATAATAAAGAATGGAATAACAGAAGAACTCACCATGCATGCGATAGACTGCACAGACAGGTTATTCTCAACAGAATAATAAAGAATGGAACCAGGTCATGCGAAATTCGCACAGACAGGATATTCCAACGGAATAATAAAGAATGGAATAACAACAAAATTCACCTAGTATGCGATAAATCGCACAGACAGGTTATTCCAACAGAATAATAAATAATGGAACCAGGTCATGCGTATTACGCACAGACAGGATATTCCAACAGAATAATAAAGAATGGAATAACAGAAGAATTTCACCATGCATTTGGTACTTCGCATAGACAGGTTATTCCAACATAATAATAAGGAATGGAATAACAATAGCTCTATTCATGAAAATGAAAGAAATAATACCCCATACCTTAGAATAAAGTTGGATACTAGAATAGAGAGGCAGCAGACTTCTCTTCTTCTTTCTCTCTATAACTTCGCTCTATAATAATTGCTCTGTAACTTTAGTGAATTGGTGGGAAATGAAGGAAGAATGAGCTTCTATTTATAGAAAAATATAGTTTCGATAATTGCACGTTTTGGGGATCAAAAAATTACACTACAATACCTCCAAGTTTTCTTTCATTTTTAATTTAGTCCTGCAAGTATTATCAAACTTTCACCACATCCCCTAATAGTAAATAATGTGAATCAATAGTTTAATCATGTGATTCAATAGTTATAATCTTGTGAAAATACGAAAAACAGTATAATACCTCCATCAATACCTCCATCTTTAACTTAGTCATGCAAGTATTATCAATCTTGCACCAACTCCCCTAATAGTATATGAATGTGAATCAATAGTACACACATGTGAACAAATAGTTATAATCATGTGAATTAATAACAATTAATTCTTCATTTATCAGATTAATTACCCGATAACTTTCAGACAACAATTCTTATCGAAATAAATGTCAATTTTCACTAACACTAATAATTCCAACACAATGGAACTATCAATTTCATCTTTAATCAACACTAACTTATTCATCATTAATATTATAAACTCATAATATTTAACAACCAGGTCGTTCTAAGGAAAGAGGGGGCTTTCCGATAAGGATTTCTCCTTATTGGTGCGCAATTAGATAACCAAACCTCTCATTGACAGAACTTCTAGACATTGTAAATATTGAAATTTAATAATATGAATAACTTTGTCGTCTCAATTATTGATTTAATAATATATCATATTATACAGATGATACTGTGACAATAATCGAATCAATAATATGAGAGATATGATGCAACAATTACTGTAGCAATAATTGAGTATAACTAAGTGACTTCTCATGTAAGTATCAATAACCAATACCGTGTGCTACTATGCAACCACGCGTATTACTGTACTTTTACTATCGGGTAGTTCAACAGTTTTAACGGTAACACTTTCGCCGTTATTTTTATAAAAAGATAATTCTGTCGTTTTCTTACTACGACAATACTTCCGTTGTGGGGTCCACCAATGATTGTGCCGTCGTACGAATATTCCCTGTTAAAACGAATATTCCCTGACCAATCGAATATTATATAACCACTTGCTTACTTTGAAAAATTTATAAATATTACCCATAACTATAACATTATATGATATCCACACCATAATATTAAAAAAAATATATTTTGAGAGAAATTAATCTTTATTCATAAAAGTTGGGGTCTTACAGAAAGTGTAGGGTGACACTTTAATGTGACTTTATAATATATAAAACTATATATTAAAATTGAATGAATTATAAGTTACATAAATAAAGCTTATGTGACAGTATGTATAGGGGAGAACATTAAAGATGTACTATATCAAAGAATTATCAATAAGTGAGTCTAATTGGAATAATAAAGTGTTAAGGAGATATTAAATTATTAGTGACCAATTAAATTGAGTTCATGCAAGTTATAAATATTAATTGGACTAGACTAATGTACATGGATTATATGATGTGGGTACATAAATAATCCCTAACTTTCCTTTATGTAGTAGCATTAACACATTAAAATTACATTTTTGAAATCCAAGGGAACAAACTAAGCATTTTATAACTAAGTTACTGAGATTAAAGTCGTGTCCTATATTAAGTGACCAACAGAGTGCTCAAACAGTAGCTTAACTCTATTTTGCGTATAAACAAGTCAGCAGTTGAAGGCTACATTTGCAGTGATCATGAAATGGGACATGGGGGATGTGACGCCCCGAATCGGGGTACTCCATTCCCACAGGATTTGGTGTTCACTATAAAAAATATTTACATCTAACTACCCATAATAAATGATAAAGATATAAAATAACTTAAACAATAATCTTTCCCCTTAAAGGGTTACATCATCTTAAAAACAATCCTAGGTAATCTAACCTTAAATTATTACATAAGTTTGTGGAATACATCACAAAATAAACTAAGTCTTATAACATAATTCACTTAAGTAAATTCTCATAAATCTTCAAAACTTAGACTTCTTGCCCTTTCCTTTGCTAGTAGACGGCTCATCGACTTTCTCAACTTTAGCTGCAGTGTTAAATGCAAGAGTGAGTAAACAATTGCTCACTGATATAAAGAGTAATAATAACAACATGAGAATGAACAATGAATGTTGAACAATGGTGAACTTGTTCTACGAATCAAAAATAGAAAACAATTTCGAATTAAATATTTAAGGGTCATAAGACCACAAACTATGTCCCTGGTATTTAGGTATTATTACCCCAAGCTTAACAGTCATTTAGACTATACAGACCCTTCTTTACGTACTTAGGGGGATCAACCCTTTGTACCATGTATTGTGCACAAACATCTAAATGTTACACGTACAAAATCCCCCATGTTAGGGTTGTTCGTCTCAGCTTGAATTTAGAATTTACGCACTAAAGAAAGTTTAGCTCGGAACTAACTTATCAGTGGTTCTAGAATTTTAGAACACTATTCCGTTATAGACTAGTTCAATTAATATGAGTTTGCTTTCTATTTGAAGGTTCAACACAATAATATATAATTGAACAAGGTTATCAAAGTCAAAAATCGAATAACAACAATGTACAATTGAATAGACATAGTATATATGCAAAGTACTACATTCAAAAGAGATAGGAAAATCTCATTTGAATCATTGAATTAAACGGTATATGCTTTAATTAGCAATATCAAGAATTAGGAAAGTGAAACTCGCTCGATGTAACGAACTAGATTACAAGAGCTTGTACAATCATACACAAGATAGATTAGGCTTGCTCAACTTTAACATAAAATATAGGAATAGAAAGCTTGCTTAACATAAAAGATAATATAGCTATGAAACTTGCATTTATTATAAAAAGAATGAAGTTAGGGAACTTGCTCAAAAAAAATTTAGGATAAGGAACTTGCCTCGTATGTATGCTACACAAGTATAATAATGTTTGCCAATTATCCTACACATACCATTGAGAACGCAATAACAATTAGGTATATTAATATTAGTTTTATGGGTTTAACTCACCATTTATGCCATAACCTTATCTTAAAGTCTAATCATGTTGGTTAACATCCTTAACGAACCTAAAATCTCACCATAATCTAACATAAACTTTATCATTCATCTATAACTTTTGTAAACATCAATTTTTGTTCATTACATAACTTAATTAAATGATCACTTAAAATCTTCACACTTTATATTACATCACATTACAATCTGTTATTGAAGTCCATGTTATGTTTTAACATCATTATCATGCATGCCAAACTAGATTAAGTTCTTGTATTACAACCCACAAATAAACAGAACTCACTACCTAGGCTCAGGGCACGGCGCAGCTGCGCTGCCCCAGGCCTTGGCACCGACGCAGCTGCGCTGTTTCTGCCTGTGGTACCGGTATAGCTACGCCATACACAGACAGAAGCTGTAGTAGCTCTGTTTTGCACCAACACACCAATTAATCCAATTCCACAGAAATTTACCAAACTCAACATCTAAAAATTTGTAATAACATAGTTAAACATGCTATTCTTCATTCTAATTACATAAACATTACATATACTCAATTTTGAAGGATCAAAGCCCCAATTTTCCCAATTTCTTCATTTTTTATACTTTTAGCGAATTCGATCGCCACAACTTCGTTTCTTAACCAACTGACATGATTCAAACTACGTTGTTTTCATTTCTTAACATACTAACACAATTTAACATAAATTTCCAGATTATAGCAGGTATTGGATATGAAATTGTGTACTTTCTTAAGCCATATTACATGAACATACACTGATATTCTAACTTCTTTCTTACAAAGCCAATACCACGTATTTGATTACCAATATATAATTATAAATGATAACCAACCAATTTATCAAGAGTATACATACATATAATCAACATATGAAACAACAATTCAACAAAAATCAATTATAGAGAACTTAAAATTACAAACTACAACTTGAAAATTTAGTAATGAATTATACCTTAAATTTCCTACTAGCAAGATGATAGAATCCTTCCTCAGCCCTCAACAATTCACAAAGATTACTCTCAAATTCTCTCTAACCCTCTGTGTTTCTTCTTCTCACCCAACTCAGTACTAGCCTTAGAAAAAGAACGCGTAACATATAAACTGAGGGCTTCCCACGTTCGTCAGGTAAGAACCAAAAAATTACGTCAGTTAAAAATAAGCCAAAGGCCACAAGGCCTTGTTTGGCCACACATCTATTCCCCCATTCCAATTTATTTTAATAATATTATATTATATAGTTTTTATTTATCACACATGTAACTCATTTAATTAGTTTACACTTACAATTATAATAATTATAATTTTTATTATAATTATACTTAGGATTAATAAATAATTATATATCTAATTTAATTAATAAATTAGACTTAAACATTACTTTATTTAATTTACTTATTTACTTAAATATTAAACTGTAACGCCCCAGAAAATTTGGATTTTTGAGAATTAAATTTTTATTTAATTATGTGGATTAAAATGAATTTAATTAATTAATTATAAGAGTAAGCTATTTAAAGGTCGTTCTATGACCTAGACATATCTGAACGTCGTAGTATTTTGGCTATATGGTAGAATTAAAGTGTTTGAATTTCCAAGACGAAAATAAAACTTTTCGAGAAATTTTCCGAAAAACACTATTCATGCATTTCTGCTTAGAAATTATTTTTGAACTTCCAAGAAATACGTAATGATAGAATATTGAGGTGAGATAGAATATCCAATAATATTTCAGTTATGGTAAACATAGTTTTTTGCCTTCGGACTTAAAACCTAACGGTTAGGGAAAGTGAGTTCCGAGAAGGAATTTAATTGCGTATAATGAATTAAAGCTATGATTGTATAATACGTAAGTATTATACGAGGTAATGAATATAAGTATAATACAAGGTATTATACGAGTAAGTATAAATGATGGAATGTCGTATATTAAATAAGTATACGAGTTGGAATACAAGAATTATATGTAGATTATACGTTATAAGACTTTAAGCTAAATGTAAAGGACTTGTAGGAATGTGTAGGAGATTGTAATGTCCAATTGGGATAATAATAAAGCCCAATGTGAATTAATGTTAAAGCCCAAAGAATTGTTAATGCAAGCCCAATGTATAAGTTAGGCGTGTCGCCCCCAAAATTGGTATACATCACCCATCTTGAGTCGTCAAATACATGGTACATAAATCAAATACAAACTTAAATATACAACTGTCGTGTAACATACGACAAAACATAAGCTGGGAGTTTAAACAAGAATATTGCCTTCTAGACAATATCCACTCTTAATGGAGTCCTCATTACATTTTTTGTCACACTATTTAACAGAATAGTGAGAACTACTAATGCTATCATCTGGACCGTCACTCTGTTCCCCGACTCGTCCCAGCTATATTCTCATTTCCTGAAGAGAACAGTGAAGGAAAGGGTGAGCTCAACTAGCCCAGTAAGAAATATTATGACTAAGATAATGCAGAATAAATTATCATTAGTCAGCAACAATGTTAAACTGATAAAATACAATAGACATCAAGTTTAACTGCAGCGAAACAAATAATCCATTAAAAGAGTCAAGTAGAGAACAAAATCTACTATCTTTTATGATTTAAAAATTTTTTCATCACTTTTATCGTTGAGCCTCAGCTTAATAAATAATCCACATCATCAAATCATCCCTGCACTACAGGCCAAGGATATTATTTAGTATCACGACCACGAATTATCCATGTACTACGGGCCAAAGATAATCGTGTTTTCATCAACGGTCCTGATCATGCCATAAAACAATTCATCTTTGCTCCCTTGACTGAAGAGAATCCATAGCCATAATCATACCAAAAACTGTCCATCAATGCACTACGGGCCAATGAGGACTTTTTCCACATCATTTGTAACATTACGGTCATGATTATACCGAATAATCCCTGGTCATAATCATACCAAGTCCATCTATGCACTACAGGCCACATATGACTTTCAACAAAATATAAACATGAGGATGATGACAATGATACAAGAATTCAATAAAACAAGTTCAAGAATTAAATTATTCAGGAACTAATAACGTCCAAATTGTCAACATGATACTTCTTTGTAGAGTAAAATTCAAGAATAATATTCATGCACCAAAAATAATTTGGACATAAAAGAATCAATTTTTTGTCCTGAATAGTACCCCGTGAATAGTACTTCGGGAATGGTACCTCATGAATAGTACCCCGACATGAAAAGTACTCCAAATACCCGAGTGAATAATATTCGGGTGAATAGTAATTTTGGTGAATAGTAACCCATGAATAGTAACTCGTGAATAGTATTTCGGCATGAAAAGTGCCCCAAATACCCGAGTGAATAGTAACCGGGTGAATAGTAATCGGGTGAATAGTAACCAGTGAATAATAACTCGTAACAAAAAATATAAAATAAAATGATATTTCATGATGAGTATAGAAGTCAAAAACTTTATCCAACTGAGTATAATAAAGAATGGAATAACAAAAGAAAACACCAGGCATGTGGTACTTCGCATAGACAGTTTATCCCAACAGAATAATAAATAACGGAACCAGGTCCAGCGTAAAACGTACAGACAGGATATTCCAACAAAATAATAAAGACGGAACCAGGTCCGGCGTAAAACGCACAGACAAGATATTCTAACAGAATAATAAAGACGGAACCAGGTCCGGCGTAAAACGCACAGACAGGATATTCTAACAGAATAATAAAGAATGAAATAACAACAGAATTTCACCATGTATGCGCTACTTCGCATAAACAGGTTATTCCAACATAATAATAAAGAATGGGATAACAAAAGTTCTCTTCATGAATAAGAAAGAAATAACACCCCTTACGGGTACAACAAATAATATCTCTTTCCTCAAAAGAAGACTGCATACTGGAATAGTGAGGGAGAAGACTTCTCTTCGGCTTTCTCTCTATAATTTCTCTCTATAATAATGGCTCTAAAGCTTTAGTGAATTGGTGAGAAATGAAGGAAGAATGAGCTTCTATTTATAGAAAAATATAGTTTCGATAATTGCACGTTTTGGGGCTGAAAAAATTACAGTACAATACCTCCAACTTTTCTTTCATTTTTAATTTAGTCATGCAAGTATTATCAATTTTGCATCAACTTCCCTAATAGTAAATCATGTGAATCAATAGTAAAATCATATGACTCAATAGTAAATCATGTGACTCAATAGTTCTAAACATATGAAAAAATTATTTACAATATAGTACCTCCATTTATACATACATCTTTAACTTAGTCATGCAAGTATTATAAATCTTGCACCAACTCCCCTAATAGTAAATGAATGTGACTCAATAGTACACACATATGAATAAATAGTTATATAAACATGTGAATAAGTAGCAATTAATTGCTCATTTATCCGATAAATTACCCAATTTATCAATATAATCCCCAGACATTAATTATCATCGGAATAGATATCGATTTCAACTAACACCAATAATCCCAACATAATGGAACTATTGAATTCGTCTTTAATCAACACAAACTTATTCATCATTAATATTATAACTCACAATATTTAACAACCAGGTCGTTCCCAGGAAAGAAGGATCTCTCCAATAAGGATTTCTCCCTATTGGCGCGCAATTAGGTGACCAAACCTCTCCTTGGCAGAACTTCTAGACATTATAAATATTACAATTTAATAATATGAATAAATTTATCATCTCAATTATTGATTTAATAATATAACATATTATACAGATGATACTGTGACAATAATCGAATCAATAATATGAGATATATGATGCAGCAATTACTGTAGTAATAATTGAGTATAACTAAGTGACTTATCACGTAAGCATCAATAACTAATACCGTGTGCTACTATGCAACCACGCGTATTACTGTACTTTTACTACCGAGTAGTTCAACAGTTTTAACTGTAAGACCCCAACCTTTTGAATACAAATAAATTTTCTATAAATATCATTTTTGAATATTATGGAATGAATTTAGTATAATGTTATAGTTGTGGGTAATATTTACAAATTTTGCAAAGTACGCAAGTTGTTATATAATATTCAATTGGTCGGGAAATATTCGTTTTGACAGGGAATATTCGTACGACGGTACAATCATTGGTGGACCCCACAACAGAATTATTATCGGATTGAGAAAACGACAAAAATATTTTTATGAAAATAATGGTGGAAGTTTTACCATTAATACTGCTGAACTACTCGGTAATAAAAGTACAGTAATACGCGTGGTTGCATAGTAGCACATGGTATTGATTATTGATGCTTACGTAAGAAGTCACTCATTTTTGTTTACTTATTGTCACAGTAATTGTGGTATTTATGGACCCCCATTTACCCATTTTCAAAATAATCAGTAGAAAATTATTTAATATAATAAAGGTGGGGGCCACAAGTGGGGGCCATAAGTGTTGAAAAATTGAATTTGGGGAAGTTTTTCTTTGGATGACACGGGAGGGAGTACTTGTTGCATTATATATATATATATATATATATATATATATATATATAGTTTGAAATTGGCAAAAAAGGAGTACTACCTGTATTATTTATATATATATATATATATATATATATGTAATGTTTGAAATAGGCAGGAAAGGAGTACAATTATTATTAGTATCATATATATATATATATATAGGGAGCCCTTCCATAGCAGCCGGTTGCTA
Source organism: Panax japonicus (assembly GCA_020205505.1). Taxonomy (NCBI): domain Eukaryota; kingdom Viridiplantae; phylum Streptophyta; class Magnoliopsida; order Apiales; family Araliaceae; genus Panax; species Panax japonicus. The sequence continues at coordinate 21,896,496 of CM035112.1, read as the reverse complement.
TGAGTACTGTGCAACACCCCCTTTTTGGACCGTTGATAAATTGAATTGATGGTTGCGACTAACTTTTCTATTAAATAAGCCGGCACAGGTTGTTATGCCTAATTATCTACCTGTTCCGGCTTCTATTTTAATAAGTAAGGCCCACGTAAAATTATATTGTCAGTATAGTTATAAAAAATGAATATTTATTATTAAAATAATCCGGCCGGTAGAGCTTGTACCGGCTTCATACTTTTTTTTTATTTCTCCATTACGGCCGGTAGAGCTTGTACCAGCTTCATACTTTTTTTTATTTCTCCATTATATGTCATGACTCAGCACATTAAAATGGAATAAATAAAATAAAATAAATTCCGGACGGTAGAGCTTATACCGGCTTCATACTTTTTTTTATTTCTCCATTACGGCCGGTAGAGCTTGTATCGGCTTCATACTTTTTTTTCCTTCTCCATTATATTTCATGACTCAGCACATTAAAATGGAGTAAAAGAATAAAATAAATTCCGGCCAGTACAGGCTGATACGGCTTGCAATAAAATAATAAAAAAAAATTCGGCCGGTACAGGCTGATACGACTGGCATTAAAAAAATATTAAAATGTCGGCCGGTACAGACTGATACGGCTTGCAATAAAAAATTGAAAAAAATAGCCGGCCGGTACAGCTTGTCATGGCTGACAATAAAAAATTGAAAAAAATGATTTTATTTAAGCAATTTGCTGCTAAACAGATTCGAACTCGCAACCTCAAACTCCATACACTCGTCATATGACCACCCGAGCACCACGGGCCTAGCTGCTAATTTCAACCAAGGATATATCTTTATATTAAAACTTCACCATCCCCCAAAATCTATATTCTTGCATTATTATTATATTACGATTTATTATTATTAATAAGTCTATATAATACATATGGGATTTTCTATTTAGAAATAAGTTAATATCTATATTTATTATTATCCCCTTTAATATTTTTTTCTTATTTTTGTAATAATATCAATAAAAGGATTAGTAATATATTAAAAAATATCATTCTTTAATAAAATATAAATAATGATTTTATATTCATGTATTACTATTATTATTATATTCATATATTACTATTATTAAAAATAATATTAATAATGATTTTTAATATTAATATAAATAATGTGATTATTAATATTAGTCCGAATAAAAATATCCATACAGTTCAACAAAATAGATAAATTTTTTTCGTATTAATAATATGAAGTGGTTTTATGTGATTCAATAATATTCATATTACTAAGTTATGAATTTGAAAATCCCATAAAGTTCAACCAAATAGACATTCTTATTAATTAATATGTAGATTAGATAACGTTGGATAAGTTCTATATCTCAAAGGCCGGAAGTAATCTTGCGGATTTCTTGTAGAGCTCCTATGCGACGCGGTAACGAAAGACTGTGACATCTTCCAAGGACCACTTCTCTTCATAAATATTACCATTGGCCCTAACAAAACAGTCAACATACTTGCATACAAAAATGCCACAGTCTGAGTTGTTGTGTTGTTTCGGTCGAATCTTTAAGGTCTGCACAGTAGGATTACCGCTGGGCCAGTCACGCATCGGATTACCATTTTCCAAACAAAATGGTATCAAATGTACCTGCATGTACAAAGTAGTTGGTTAAATAATTTTTTAATATTAAAGGACATTATAAAATTAAAATATTTTAAAACTAAACATACCGCAGCTTTAACGAATTCTGAGTACATTTCATGTAACTTAATATACATAGTGTCATTGTAGTGCGGGTCAATTATGGTAACCATCCAATCTTCAACTGCGAATAGGAACAAGACAAAATGGCGTTGATTGGTACTACACACCGGCATGAATATGTATTTGCATTCGTGTAAAGGTGGACCAACATCTTGGTTAACATACGGTTTGCAAAAACTCCATGCAGTATTCACGTTAGTGCAGGGCACATAGCTGTGCCCAAGATGCATGAAGAATGAATTCATAAAACCAAATTGGGACCACCTTTGTATTCCCCGCGACCTGTAGTATTCCTCTCTGTCTCGTTGCAACAACATATAAGCATCGATGACATACTCGAATATCCAACTCCCAGGCCCTAAGGATTGTACTGCATTGTATTCTAATTCATATAACTGGCGCAGATGTGATAAAGGATATAAATTCTCTTCTGGTGCCACCACGTTTCCAAACATATGTTTATTTATAAATGTCTCCTACCAATCTTTAAGTCTTTTGGATAAGGACCCTTTTGGTCCATAAGAGATGTGGTCTCCCGCATCTTGTACCTGATTGAGACCCAAATGTACATTATTATTATATAGCAATAATAATTAAAACCATCACTATTAACATAACTATATATACCTTTTGTGAACTAGATCCCTTGGCGTCAGAAAGTCCTGCAAATGAAGAGTTGTTTGAATGTAACACTCCTCATAGGTTTGAAAGGTTGGAATGTAACATTCCTCATAGGCTTGGGTGGTGGGAATGGAGCTCTCCTCGATTACTTGTGGGGTGGGTATGTAGCTCTCTTGTACAACATAATCAGTTTGTTTCCCAAACCCTTCATTGAGTTGTGTGTATTGGGACTGTGGTCCAAAATTTGTGGGATCCCCTTGTCGAGGTATTTGTTTACCTCTTGCTTCGAAGTCGTATAGGGCGTATTGGAAATCCCAATTATTTTTTTGCAGAACCAACTCGGGAGGCAGCTGAGTAAGTACTGAAAATTTATCAAGTAATGACTTGCACTCTCAACCTGTCATGTAAGATAAACACAAACAAATATTATTAACAATAAATATGAATAAATGTAATATTAAGTATTTACTCCAATACATGATTTATTAAAGAAGAATATAATTTTATACCATTTGAATAAGGTGTTGTTGGTTGTAAATGGCCCGAGGCTCATAACAACTGTCGTGGTCGCTTGCCTGTCGAGGTCGGTGAATTTTCCAACATGTAATTTTCCTATACCAGACCATGTAATCATCTATTGGGACATAATCAGAAATTTCAGTTTGTTGTCCTTCGAGATGATCCATGTATGCCTCCCACATCGAAATATATTCCCCTCTCAAGGCCATGCAATCCTCGACATTAATAAATTTAAATTTTTTCTCCTTCCTAAGGTCACTGTGGTTTTTGGCTATTGATGGTATGCCAAGTATATACCCGAACGGTCTCATCACACAGTCCGGCATCTAAAATTCCACAATATCAAAGTGGATCAAGGGGACCCCACCAGATCCCAACAACCTGCCTTCAAAATTAAATCCACTGATATCATCATCCCACATTATGTAAGGCCGCCAAACCACATCCCACATAGAATTAATATCTAACTCCCCTTGGTAAAATGACAAATGGTGATGGGGATTCTCACGTCTACCAGGGTAACTGTGGGCTCCAAAATAGGACCATGTTAAAGCCCTAGGTAACCATAAGGATGATTGTGGCCAAGGGTTTGGCTTTCCAATACTTATACGCTCATAAGCCCAAATTTGTAACAATGTAACACAACCATTAATGTATTTAACTCCTTTCCTAGTAGCAGTATATAAAGATCTGTACAAATATGCTAACACTGTCGCGCCCCAAGAGTAAGTTACACAATCTTCAGCGTTGGCAATAAAAGACATATATCGTGGGTGCACACTATTTCTATTCCTATTAGGGAATAATATTGCCCCACACAACTACAACATTATGCCTTTGTGAGTCGCCCTACAACATCTTTACTTGCATTCTCGGGACATTTATTAAAATGTTCGTGAAACCACACTAATGAAATTGCAATGCATTTTTTTGAACTAAAATATTCACCAGCTAATTTATCTCCAAAACAATCCCTAAAATAATTCAAATTGGTGACAGCTAGGAGACCCATTAAGGGCTTTCCCACCACCGGTAACCCAAAAATAAAGTGAACATCCTCTAACGTGATTGTTATTTCTCCACAGTTTAAGTGAAAAGTATTGGTCTCCGGGCGCCATCTCTCGACTAAGGCAGATATCAAACCAAGGTCAGTTTGGTGTACAACACCTCGAAAACTAAATACTCCAAATCCATATTTATCTAATAGGATTTTTTGTTCTTTTGTCAAAGCCCACTGATTATATTTCTGATCAGTATATTGACTGGAGCCTAATTTTCCCCTATCTCTCCCATGATATATATCATCTGATACATGATCTTGTTGATCATGAAGAACACTTGGATTAATTGGCCCATATTCCCAGCTGTCCATCTTTTACCTAAAAAAATACATCAATTCCATATTAGTATTCTGCATGACAAAATGAAGTTGAAAGTAACATGCTGCAAAATGACATTAATAACAATACACAATAACATGCATTAAAAACTAGTCATCACTAAACAACATGCATGTAATAATAACATGCATGTATATAATGTAATAATATTAACATGCATTAAAACCGGCTGTAACATTATGCATGTTAAAAACTATTAACATGCATGTAATAATAACATTAACAAGAAAAACTATTAACAACAAAAGTAATAACATGCATGTAATAATAACAATTGAGTACACTGGAATAAGTTTTTTTCATTTATATAATGTAATAAAAATTGAACAAATAACAATAAATAAAAACTATTTCAAACAAAACAAATAACAATAACAGCTATAACAATATCTTACATGCTGCAAATAAGAATATGAAATGGAGTACCAATAACAATATATCTTACAAAAAATTCGGTGTCTTCAGAATATAATATATGGATTCCAGCCGCTTCAACTTGTTGAAGTTTTTTTGCTCCTTTCTTCCGAAATACTCCCTCTCTACTCTCTGTTATTTTTATTTTATCTAGCTTGGCAATTGAACTTTAGTTTGAACAACATGTGTTCTCAATAGACGTTTAAATAAGCTCATGCAAATGTCCGGTACATGAATTAATTTATGACCAAATTCAAACAAATGTCTCAGCTTTTTAGTTTACCGAGCTTGCAGGTGTTCTTTCCCGAGGCGATGTGGCAGAAAAAGTGGTCAAAAAAATATTCAGTGCATTTCCCGAGGCAATGTGGCAGACAAAGGTTTGTCACTTTGTTCGGCCGGTACAGGCTTCACCGGCTGGAATTAAAAATAATATATATATATATATATATATATATATATATATATATATATATATATATATATATATATATATATATATATATATATATATTCCTCTCAAAATTCGTCTGGCCGGCAGAGGCTATAACGGCTGGAAATAAAATTTATATATATATATATATATATATATATATATATATATATATATATATATTATTAATAAATTCGTTCAGCCGGTAGAGGCTATAACGGCTGGAAATAAAAAAATATATATATTATTAATAAAAACAGTTCGGCCGGTAAAGGCTATAACGGCTGGGAATAAATCAATTTTTTGCTGCTAGCTAGACTCGAACCCGCGACCTCAAGCTCCAAACATTCGTCATATGACCACCCGAGCACCACGGGCCTAGCTGTCATATCTTACCTTGGATTTGGATATATCTTAATACATTCCATCTCCCCCCAAATTAAATTTCTCAATATTTTATTATAATTATTCGATTATTATTATTATTCTATTATTATTACGAATTGAGTATAAAGTGGTTCCATATTCTAGCGGCTTATGTACTTTTAATTATTTTATTATCATTATTATTATTATTATAAACACTATCTGGTGAATAAGTAGTCAAACATAATAATACAACACTATGAGAATAGAAAAAAGTTGACATTGATTATATGGGAAAAGTACATTAGTTTGACTTCTTGAGCATTAACCGCGATAAGCTGTACCGGCTGGTCTTTTTACCTTTAAATATTATCTAGGAAGCTGCTATTTTCTCATGTTTATTTTGAGCACCCATCTTCTTATCCTTCCATAGAATTTGTTCTCTGATATTATTTTCTCTTTTCTCCTCTACTCATAATTTGTTTCATCTGGTTGCCCACTTTCACTTCAGAAAATCAAGTTGAAGTTCTGATCGAGCAAAATTCATCACTATTATTCACAAGTAAGTTTTTTAAAATGTCATATAATACATCTGAATTTGTTAGTGAAGTTGAAAGTAATAAATCTGATATTGTTCCGTACGTTGGTCAATTATTTTGTATGTTGGAAGAGGTTGAATATTTTTATAGATCATATTCTTTCAAAAATGGATTTGGGATTAGAATTGCAACTAGTCATAAACATGTTAATACGAATGATATCAGATCTAGGAAGTATGTATGTAAGAAAGCCGGTACACCAATTATTGGCAAGATTTTACCTGATGACGAAGATAGTAGTAATAAAATAACTAGACAGAGAGACTCTATCGGACAAACAATGTGCAAAGCTAGAATATATGTTGTCCACAATAAGAAAGAAGACAATTGGCGTATATCTACTGTTGAATTAGAGCACAATCATCACTTAGTGACCCCCACCAAAGTAGATTTGATCGAGACTCATAGAAATATTACTCCTGTTGCAAGAAATTTAATTGACACTTTAAATAAGTCTGGTATTGGTCCAAGTAAGATGATGAATGTTTTGAGCACAATGGGAGGTGGGTTGAAAAATGTTCCTTTCTCTACTGCTAATGTTGAGAATGTGGTGCGAGATTTAAGGCGTGATTCTGCATATGAAAATGATGCACAAGCTGCTGTCAATCATTTGAACAAACTTGCATCCGGAAGTGCCAACAAATTTTTTTTCAGAGTGAAACACGGTGAAAACAACCGCATAGCTTGTATTTTGTGGGTTGACGCCCGATCAAGGTTTATAAATCAACGGTTCGGAGACGTTGTGATATTTGATAGTACATATCGGACAAATAAGTATGGCATGCCGTTAGTTCCATTTGCTGGGGTCAACCACCATTCTCAGTCTATATTGTTTGGATTTGCACTGTTACGAGATGAGACAGAGGACACTTTCGTTTGGGTATTACAGACATGGCTTGAAGCCATAGACTATAAGGCACCTACAACCATCATCACTGATCAAGACAGAGCCATGAGTAATGCTATTGCTACGGTACTTCCAACTAGTTATCATTTATTGTGTTCTTGACATATTAGCAATAAATTTCCTGAAAAATTGCATCATGTTTATTCTGAGCACCCATCGTTCAAAAATAATTTTAACAACTGTGTGTATAACTCATTGTCCATTGAGGAATTTGAAGAGCGTTGGCATATTCTGATAAGCTCCTATGAATTGTATACTAATGAATGGCTTGGAAGTTTGTATGATGTACGACAGAAATGGATTCCAGCATATACAAAGAGATATTTTGCCGCGGGAATGACTACCACTGGAAGAAGCGAGAGCATGAATGCCTTTTTTGATGAGTATGTTAATGCATCAACAGGTATGCTATGTTTTGTAATGCAGAGTCAAAAGGCTGTAGAAAGACAGTTTATCAGGGAGAGGAAGGCCGACTACATAAAAAAACATCGTAAAAGGATTATGGTACTCGGTTCATCTTTAGAAGTTCATGCTGCACAAGTGTACACAAAAGAAATGTTTAGACGTTTCCAACGTCAATTCTTCGATTCCATGAAATACAATGTTCATAAACTTAGTGAGTTGTGTGTCGCTGATACTAAGGTTTATGCAGTGTATAATGCAGATGCAACTGAAAGTGGTGGAAGATATAACGAAGTTGTCAACAATCGACAACTGGGATCGGTAACATGTAACTGCCAAATGTTTTCTCACTCTGGTAAATTATGCATGCACATCTTGAGATATTTCATAGCAAAGAGTATTTCACAAATACCGACCGACATGATCCTTCATCGGTGGACAAGAGACGCGAACAAAAGCAATGGTGAAGACTTACTCTTTAACTCCACATCTGTTGACTTCGAACAAAATCAAGCAATGTGCTATAATCATTTGATGGGTGATTACCAAGAGTTAGCGAGCAAAGCGGCTTGCTCAGTCTGAGGTTACAAAACTGTTCTTAAACTGAATGCACGAGGAAAAGAGTTGGTTAACCAGTATGATCCGGATGAGAATATTACTGAACTGGCAGATGACGACATTGATTTCACAGCTGGAGATCCAAATCATGATATGGGATACGATAATGACGATGAAGATGCAGAGGAGGAATAAGAAGAGTTTTTGCCGCCTAATATTTCTCAAACAAAGGGCCGCAAAAAATAATCTATATTCAAGAGTGCACTCGAGAAAATCATTCCTTCTAAGACTTATCGAAAATGTGCAATTTGTGGCTTTGAAACCGACCACGATAAGCGAAATCACTATCGAGTGCTATGGATTTCTGAGCCAAAAAAATAGGCGTCGGTTGTATTAATCATTCTATGTTTTTTTTATTTTATGAAAATGAACATGTAATATGTATTATTCCTCTTAATGTTATGCAGTACTAGTATTGGTATAATCTGTACTTCTAATATTGATAATCACATTATTATTATTATTATAATACTTCACTACTTTTATAAATTCGATAAGTAAATTAATTTCCTGAAATGACTTGAAAAATTATCATCATTACTTATTAGACTAATTGAACTAGTTTTATTAATAATAAAATCATTTCTTAATAATTAAATCATTGCTTAATATATAAAATCATTACTAATAATCATTGCTTAATAAATATAGATATTAACTTATTTCTAAATAGAAAACCCCCATATGTATTATATAGACTTATTAATAATAATAAATCGTAATATAATAATAATGCAAGAATATAGATTTTGGGGGATGGTAAAGTTTTAATATAAAGATATATCCTTGGTTGAAATTAGCAGCTAGGCCCGTGGTGCTCGGGTGGTCATATGACGAGTGTATGGAGTTTGAGGTTGCGAGTTCGAATCTGTTTAGCAGCAAATTACTTGAATAGAATCATTTTTTTTCAATTTTTTATTGTCAGCCGTGACAAGCTGTACCAGCCAGCTATTTTTGTCAATTTTTTATTGCAAGCCGTATCAGCCTGTACCGGCCGGAATTTTTTTTATTATTTTATTGCAAGCCATATCAGCTTGTACCGGTCGGAATTTATTTTATTTTTTTACTCCATTTTAATGTGCTGAGTCATGAAATATAATGGAGAAATAAAAAAAAGTATGAAGCCGGTACAAGCTCTACCGGCCGTAATGGAGAAATAAAAAAAAATATGAAGCCGGTATAAGCTCTACCGGCCGGAATTTATTTTATTTTTTTATTCCATTTTAATGTGCTGAGTCATGACATATAATGGAGAAATAAAAAAAAGTATGAAGCCGGTACAAGCTCTACCGGCCGGATTATTTTAATAATAAATATTCATTTTTATAACTATACTGATAATATAATTTTACGTGGGCCTTACTTATTAAAATAGAAGCCGGTACAGGTAGATAATTAGGCACAACAACCTGTGCCGACTTATCAAATAGAAAAGTTAACCGCAGCCATCAATTCAATTTATCAACGGTCCAAAAAGGGGGTGTTGCACAGTACTCATAGCAACCGGCTGCTATGGAAGGGCTCCCTATATATACATGTGATAATGTTACGTTGTTGGCTGGTTGTATCACGGGGGTAATGACCCGTGAGTTTATATATATAGATATAATATATTATATATTATATATATATATTATATTTTATTTAAAAGATTTTGCTTTAAATATGGACCGTCCGATTAAAAGTAAATCAATCTGGACCGTTCATGAATTAGTTACTATGCAGTTCATTCTTCTATAAATAGAAGCTCATTCCTTCATTATTTCTTACGAATTCACTGAAACTCTAGAGAGAGAAATTATAGAGAGAAAGAAAAAGAGTATTCTGCTACTTCACTACTCTTATATCCAGTTTCTTTTATGGTAAGGGGTATTATTTCTTTTGTATTCATGAAGAGAACTTATGTTATTCTATTCTTTATTATTCTGTTGGAATAACCTGTAACGCGGAGTACCCTATACTTGGTGACCTTCTTCTATTATTCCGTCTTTATTATTATTCTGTTGGAATATCCTGTCTGTGCGTTTTACGCCGGACCTGGTTCCGTCTTTATTATTATTCTGTTGGAATATCCTGTATGTGCATTTTACGCCGGACCTGGTTCCGTCTTTATTAGTATTCTGTTGGGATAACTTGTCTATGCGAAGTACCGCATGCATAGTGATTTCTGTTATTATTCCATTCTTTATTATTCTATTCGAACATCCTGTCGGTGCGAATTTCGCCTGACCTAGTTCCATTATTTAGTATTCTGCATTATCTTAGTCATAATATTTATTCTGTTTAAGGCTAACACTGTTTAAGGCTAATGATAATTTATTCTGCATTATCTTAGTCATAATATTTCTTACTGGGCTAGTTTAGGTCACCCTTTCTTTCACTGTTCTCTTCAAGAAATGAGAACGTAGCTGGACGAGTCGGGGAACGGAGTGATGATCCGGATGATAGTATTAGCTAGTAGTCCTCACTATTCTATTAAATAGTGTGACAGTAAATGTAATGAGGACTTATTCTGAGAGTGGATATTGTCTAGAAGACAGTATTTGTATTAAACTCACAGCTCTCTTATTGTATAATTAAGATTATATTTGTATTTTGTACTATGTATTTTGTGACTTAGAATAGGTGATGTATACCTATTTTGGGGGCATCACAGTTGGTATCAAAGCTTAGGGATATGATCCCTGGCTAAGATGTGAGATAAGAACTAGGAGGGGAGAGACGGGGAATTCCTTCGCTAGTATGACCTACTGAAGTTTATTTGATATTTAATTGGTCGGCCAAAGTATAGGGATAATATGTAATATGTTATTTAATCCATGTTTTGTGGCAGTATTTGAAAATGGCATCCGAGAATATTGAGAACATCAATGGAGCACAGGAGACCGTTAAGTCTCGACAGATCAATAACCAGGACAATGTGCATCAGGAATGCGACAATCCTCATGCAAAAAATAACACTGACCAAATGATAAACGATGGAATGTTCTGAGGCTTCAAGCAATTCATGCAACATCAAGCGAGAGCGGCTCTTGTCCAAAATGCAGATGGAAACACTGGCAACTCTCGGACGGTCACCGCCAAGAAGTTTAAGGAACTGGGACCACCAGAGTTTTTTGGAGAGCCAAAATCACTTAGGTGGAGACGTGGATTAAACAGATCAACAAGATATTTGATGTCTTGGGATGTTCCAAGGAGCAAAAGGTTCCTTTTGCCACCTTCATGTTGCATGCAGAGGCAGATTACTAGTGGGAATCTATAAAACGTACTCAACCTGCCGCACTGAAGATGTCTTGGGAGAAGTTCCAGGAACTGTTCAACGATAAGTACTTCCCCAAAAGTATTCATCGCATGAAAGAGGTAGAATTCATCAAGCTGGAACAAAACAACGTGACCGTATCACAGTACGAAGCCAAGTTTGCCGAGTTTTCCTGGTTTGCGTCCCATTTGGTTGATAATGAGGAGAGAATAACGTGAATATTTTTAAGAGGTTTGAAACCTGAGATACGTCAATATCTTATCTCTCATAAACTATGTTTGTATTCAGATGTTGTTAATAGGGCTCAGTTATTGGAGCGTGATAATGATTCATTCCAAACCAAAAGATAGCGACCGACAAAATGATAATGCTAATGAGAGCAGTCATCGAAGCAGTGACAACAAGCGTAGAGGAAATCAACAGCTAGAAATGGTAACCACTTCGGTGGTAATCAGGGCCAAAACAATAAGAATGGACATTTCAAGAAAAGGAGATTCAACAAGGATGGAAAGACGTCAGCACCAGCACCCGTTGTGAAGGAAGGAGAACGACCACCTATTATATGCTTCAAATGTGGAGGGGAGGGACACATCAGTCCAAACTGCGCAATGCCGTCCAAAGAATGTTATAATTATGGAAGAAAAGGTCACCTAGCTCGATTTTGTCATTCACCGAAGACAAATTCAACTAGGATGGAGGTACCAAAGGCCGTCTCAGAAAAGTCAAAGCCGGTAGTGCAAGGGAGAGCGTTTGTTGTGACCTCCCAGAAAGCAAGGAACCCAAACGAGGTCATCACGGGTAAGCTTTTCATAAACTATAGCGAAGTTCATACCTTATTTGATACCGGTTCTACCCATTCTTTTATTTCTCCTACTTGCGCTCAACGTTTAAATTTGACTCCGGATAAATTGGACTTTGACTTATCTGTTGAAACTCCGTTGGGAGAAACCTTCATTACATCCATTTTTTATAAGTCTTGTTTAGTTCAAATCGGCCACCGCACGTTACCTGTCGATCTTATTTCTTTGAAAATACTTACATTTGATGTGATTCTAGGGATTGATTGGTTAACTACTCATCATGCAAAAATTGATTGTTTTCGTAAGGTTATTAGCTTTCATATTCCTAACCAACCTATTATGCGAATCCAAGGAACCAAACCATTAAAATCAATCACTGTCATCTCAAGCCATAAAGCTATTCGTTTATTAAAAATGTATGTCAAGCTTTCTTAGCTCATGTCATGGATTTAAACAAAAATATGTCAGTTTTGAATGTTTTTTTTATTGTTAATGAATTTCCTGACGTATTCCCTGAAGAACTACCTGGCCTACCCCCAGAGCGTGAAATTGAATTTTGTATCGACCTTGAACCCGGTACAAAACCCATTTCCAAAGCCCCATATCGAATGGCTCCTATTAACTTCAGGAATTAAAGACCCAACTGCAGGAATTGTTAGATATTGGCTTTATTCGTCCTAGTACTTCTCCTTGGGGTGCTCCTGTTCTTTTCGTGAAGAAGAAAGATGGGAGTATGCGACTTTGTATTGATTATCGGGAGTTGAATCATGTCACCATCAAAAATAGGTACCCATTGCCACGTATTGATGACCTGTTTGACCAGTTGCAAGGAGCCAAATTCTTTTCAAAGATTGATCTTTGTTCCGGATATCACCAATTGAAGATTAGAACCGATGACATTCCAAAGACAGCTTTCAGATCTCGGTATGGGCATTATGAATTCCTAGTCATGTCCTTTGGATTGACTAATGCTCCTGCAACCTTCATGGATATGATGAACCGAGTATTCAAGGAATATTTGGATCACTTTGTGGTCGTCTTTATTGATGGCATCCTCATATATTCCAAAACCCGTGAAGATCATGAGCAACACTTGAGGCTGATACTCCAAAAGCTTTGTGAATATAAGCTTAATGCCAATTTGAAGAAATGCGAGTTCTGGCTTAAGAAAGTAACATTCCTTGGGCACGTGGTATCAAGTCATGGAATATCTGTTGACCCAGCAAAGATTGAAGCTATTCAAAGCTGGGAGCAACCTAAATCAGTGACCGAAGTACGTAGCTTTTTCGGTTTAGCTGGTTATTATCGGAGATTCATAGGAAGGATTTTCTCGAATCGCTACTCCACTAACTCATCTGACTCGAAAAGATACAATGTTCGGTTGGAACGGGGAATGTTAGAGGAGTTTTCAAGAACTCAAGTGGAGACTCAATTTAGCACTTGTTCTGACAATACCATCTGGCTCGGAGGGATTTGTCATCTATAGTGATACTTCGGGCAAAGGGTTAGGATGCGTTCTCATGCAATATGGGAAAGTCTTAGCCTATGCCTCATGACAACTCAAAGAATATGAGAGGAATTATCCTACTCATGATCTAGAGTTGGCAGCAGTCATTTTTGCACTAAAGATTTGGAGGAATTATTTGTATGGGGAGAAAGTGGAGATCTTTACGGATCATAAAAGCCTCAAATATTTCTTCAGTCAAAAGGAACTCAATATGCGACAACGACGTTGGCTTGAACTGTTGAAAAATTATAATCATACCATCCAATACTAATCTGGAAAAGCAAACGTGGTAGCTGACTTATTGAGTAAAAGATCATATGCGGGTACGAGTGCGATATTGTCAACGCAAAGGCCCATTTTGTGTGACTTGCAAAGGATGGAGATAAAGTTAAAAACTCCAGGGACCCATGTGATGATGGCGAACATATGATTAGAACCGACTTTAATTGATAAAGTTAAAGTTTCTCAAACTACAGACCTGGAGCTGATGCGTATGAGGAAGAAAGTGCAAGAAGGTGTTATGCCGGAAGCAAGAATCGATGATGAAGGAATACTTTGAGTCAACTCCAGACATTGTGTTCCTAACGACCCTGATTTAAAGTATAAAATCTTGATGGAAGAGCACAACACACTGTTTGCAATCCATCCTGGGAGTACCAAAATGTATCATGATCTTTATCATACATTTTGGTGGAGCAGTATGAAGAGAGAGATAACGTTGTTTATCTCAAGGTGTCTAACTTATCAACGAGTCAAGGCGGAGCATTAGGTACCAAAAGGTCCATTGCAACCACTTAAAATTCCAGAATGGAAGTTAGGAGCACATTACCATGAATTTCGTTACTGGTCTTCCCAAAGTTTCTCAAGGCATAGATGCAATTTGGGTCATTGTTGATAGATTGACCAAGTCTGCTTATTTTTTACCAATACAAGAAATTTATACACTAGAACAGTCTTGCTCGTATATACATAAACGAGATTGTAAGACTGTATGGTATGCCAGTATCCATAGTTTCTGATCGAGACCCAAGATTCACTTCATGATTTTGGGTTAGTTTGCAAAAAGCTATGGGAACGGATTTACGATTTAGTTCGGCATATTATTATTCTGTTGGAATATCCTGTCTGTTCGTTTTATGTCGGACCTGGTTCCGTCTTTATTATTCTGTTGGAATATCCTGTCTGTGCGTTTTACGCCGGACCTAGTTCTGTCTTTATTAGTATTCTATTGGAATAACCTGTCTATGCGAAGTACTACATGCATGGTGATTTCTATTATTATTCCGTTCTTTATTATTCTGTTGGAACATCCTGTCGGTGCAAATTTTGCCTGACCTGGTTCCGTTATTTAGTATTCTGTTGGAATAACCTGTCTATGCGAAGTACCGCATGCATGGTGATTTCTTTTGTTATTCCATTCTTTATTATATTCAGTTGGTTAAAGTTTTGACTTCTATACTCCATGAAATTAGTGGAATATCCTTGATATTTGCGCTTCATCCAGTATCTTTTCATGAAAATATACTTCTGAGCATTCTTGAATTTTACTCTACAAAGAAGTATCATGTTGACAATTTGGACGTAATTAGTTCCTGGATAAATTAATTCGTGAACTTGTTTTATTGAATTCTTATATCATTGTCATCATCCTAATGTTTATATTATGTTGAAAGTCATATGTGGCTTGTAGTGCATTGATGGACTTGGTATGATTATGACCAGGGATTATTCGGTATAATCATGACCGTAATGTTACAAATGATGTGGTAAAAGTTCTCATTGGCTCGTAGTGCATTGATGGACAGTTGTTGGCATGATTATGACCAATGATGAATACACGAATGTCCTTGGCCCGTAGTGCATGGATAATTTATGGTCGTGATATTAAAGAATATCCTTGGCCATAGTGCAGGGGTGATTCGATGATGTGGATTATTTATTAAGCTGAGTCTCAGCGATAAAAATAATGAAAAACCTTTTAAATCATAAAAGATAGTAGATTTTATTCTCTACTTGACTCTTTTAATGGATTACTTATTCAGCTGCAGTTAAACTTGATGTTTATTATATTGTATCAGTTTAACACTGTTTAAGGCTAATGATAATTTATTCTGCATTATCTTAGTCATAATATTTCTTACTGGGCTAGTTTAGCTCACCCTTCCTTTCACTGTTCTCTTCAAGAAATGAGAACGTAGCTGGGACGAGTCGGGGAACGGAGTGATGGTCCGGATGATAGTATTAGCTAGTAGTCCTCACTATTCTGTTAAATAGTGTGACAATAAATAAATGAGGACTTATTCTGAGAGTGGATATTGTCTAGAAGACAGTATTTGTATTAAAACTCACAGCTCTCTTGTTATATAATTAAGATTGTATTTGTATTATGTACCATGTATTTGGCGACTCAGAATAGGTGATGTATACTTATTTTGAGGGCGTCACATTAACGGTAAAACTTTCGTCGTTATTTTCATAAAAATATTTTTGTCATTTTCTCAATCCGACAATAATTCTATTGTGGGGTCCACCAATGATTGTGTCGTCGTACGAATATTCCCCGACACCAAGAATATTCCCCGACCAATCGAATATAATATAACAACTTGCATACTTTGCAAAATTTATAAATATTACCCACAACTATAACATTATATTAAATCCACACCATAATATTCAAAAAAAATTGAGAAATTTAAATCTTTATTCGTAAAATCTGGGGTCTCACACCGGACTTACGGACTTAGTGTCGAGTTGTCCTTTTCAAAGAAATTATGAACTGCTCATGGTCTTGAGCCAGAATGGATGTTTTACTGAATATTGTTATTGTAAAACATTTTGAAGGAAAAGAAGTGCTATTTTAAATTATCAATAGTACTTCATAACTATTGTTCAGTTATTGAAGATATATGATTCCTATGTTTCAAGCATGTCGTTTAAATGAAATTGTTGTACTTGCTGAGCTTGTTATGCTCACTCTTGCTTAAACCATATGAATGCAGCTAGGACCGAACGAACCGAGGGATCTGATAAGGATAGAGCCAAGACGAAGCTGAACGATTAGTTTACCTTGTAATAAACTAGTAAGTTGTATATATTATAGTATGATGAACAAAGAATGTAATGGTTTTAGAACCTGGGAACGGGATGTAATATTATTAATGTAATAAAAATGTCATTGATACACACATTTTGACGTCGTTTCAATAGAATGAATGTACAGTTATGAGTACCGTGTAGCACCATCTGTCGGGTTGAAAGATACCCGGATTTGGGGTCCTCACAGGTTAGTATCAAATCATTAGGTTATAAAACTTAAGGGGGGAAGAACCATAGGCTAATAACCTCGTTAAGAAAGAAAAGTCCGAATGAAGTAAACTCAAGCTTTACTTCAGTCGAATGAGTTAATAAAGTATTGAGGAAACTCAGTACCGAAAGATTTAAAAATGGAAAGTAACCCTAAATAAATTAAATGTGATTTGTGCTTATACTATAGTGTGTTATGTACTAATTAACATGTTATGTGTTATTGTAGGATGTCGATCGATAGCTTGATGTATAAAGATATACATGCGATGAGTGAAGAAACTGTGAACAGAGTAGAGCCTGTACCCATGCCAGTGGTAGAGGTACCATTAGTGATTCTAGAGGAGTCGGAGACAGTGGGGTACTTTTCTGAGGAAGACTACTCCGAGGGAGATACTGGATATAGCGTCATATCTTAATATGATGGTTATGAGGAGGAGGAAATGGAGGTAACATCGGTTAATACGGTGGTACCTACACTAGAGTCAATACCTCCAGATGCAATGAGAGCATTGTATCTGGTAGTGCTTGATAAGAATGTGCAACTGAGTACAGTTGTGCAGAATCAGAGTGAAGAGATTAATTATCTCCATGAAGCTAAGGTGTCTGCAGAAGCAGATTTTGAGTTAGAATATGATAGGCAGGTGCTTATGATAGAGCAGGCTAGGGACTATAAGAAGGAGGCCGATAAGCTTCGTAAAGAATTGGAGAGAAGGACCGAAAAATAGCACAGATGCCTTACATCCATGAGAGTGCTTATAAGGATTTTAAGCTAAAGTTACTTGTTATTCCATAGAGTCGGGGCAGACTCGACATACTATTAGTCGGGATACTGTAGAAATGATTGCGAATGAGAAACACGAGGACACTGTTATGCATTATTAGAAGTCTGGAGTTATAAAGATGTGTATAGTGATGTAAAACCCGCTTTTGTATAAACAAGGTAGTCTTTTTGTACATCCCAACTTTTGAGAAGTTCAATTGCGGGATAGAAATGTAATAGCTTCTGGCTATGGGAGCAAATTGTAAATAGTTTTAACTATGAAGAAGCATATGAATATAATAAAGTTTTCATTTAATAAGCTTTGTTATGGTATGAGTTTTTATATGGTGAATAATAACGAAATTAGTAAATAGATAATAATGAAATTTTTAATCAGAAAATACCGTCAAGGAGAAGACAACGTAATCTAGAAGCAGAATCAAGTAATGATAATCAAGGGGGGGTAAATTAACCCTATGCAAGAGTTCGTTAATTTATTAACGGCTGCATTTAACTAAACTAGGGGTAGAGTACCTGTGGAACCTAGGGTAGCCAGAACGACTACCTTTAAAGAATTTAAAAGCGTAGGTCCACCAGAGTTCAAAGGAACGACAGACTCATTAGAAGCCCAGACATGGGTAATAGAAATAGAGAAGGCGTTTGTTATTACAAAATGTAAGTGAGGCGCAAAAGACTTCTTTTACGACTTACATAATGAAAGTGGAAGCCAACTTTTGGTAGGAGGCTCACCAGGGTGGGGCTAGAATAGATGGGGTAACGTGGGAATAGTTCAAGAAGGTTTTCTTCGAGAATTATTTCCCTACAAGCATGTAAGGGAGGATGGAGATTACGTTCTTAGAACTTAAACTAGGGGACATGACGGTTACCCAACACGCGGTCAGATTCAATGAATTGGCAAAGTTTGCTCCACATCAAGTGGACACTGAAGAGAGGAAGGCTCGTAGGTTTGAACAGGGCCTGAAACCCTGGCTCTATAGTAGGATTTCGATGTTTCAGATTGTTTCCTATGGGATCATTCTAGAAAAGATGATTAGAGCTGAGGGTGGTAGTGAGGCGTTGACTCAATACCACAAAGAGAGGAAAGATAAGAGCAAGGAAAAGGGAGGAACTAAGGCAGAGAATGCCAGTGGTAGTGGCAATATGCCAGCAATAAAGAATTTTAACTCCAGGAATACTGGAGTGGGACAAAGGGATCCTAAGTGTAGGATTGAATCATGTACGACATGTGGAAAGACTCGTTTAGGAGTCTGTCTGAAGGGGAAATCAATTTGTTATAACTGTGGACAGGAGGGTCATATATTACCCAATTGTCCTAAATCTAAGAAAAACCATGGTTACTTTGTATCTGGGTCGTTAGACCACATGGCAAGAAATTGCCCAAAGAAGGGTTGTAGGAAAGTAAAGGTGTTAGTATTGGTAAGTTAGCAATGATGCGGTTGCATCAGCGGATTTAGTAGTAGATATCATTCCGGTCAATACAATGAATGCTTATGTGCTGTTTGATTGGAGTGCTACTTTTCTTTTATAGCATGAGAGTTTGCTAAGTGATTAAGTTCATTCTCGTAAGGGATCATAAATACCTTTATATGTTAAGGTGGAGGATGGGGAAATAACTTTCGTTAATTATATTCATTGAAAAAGTTTCATGAATAAGGAATATAAGCAAGTATCGGTAGATAAGTACCGATAAAGTTGAGAGAATTTTAAGTAATTCTCGGTATAAATGAGTTGATTAACCATACAAATTTAATAAATTGTTAGAATAAAAGTATGGATCTTCGGTTTTCTAAGTAACCCAATGTAGTATTTTATGGTAATAAAATACCGCGACGCTCTTGTTGTCTAACTATGACGCAAGTTAGGAGGATGTTAAGGAAGAGGATGAGTCGTTACAGTTACATATCGACTATCGTAATAGGAGTAAGTTAGCAGTTGAGAGTGAATACCCATGGCCTAGGATCGATGATCCAATTGATCAGTTGAAGAGAATAAATAATTTTTCTAAGATAGATTTGCGTACGGGGTATAGTTGGTTGAAAGTAAGGAAGAATGAGGAGGAACCTAAGATGACATTCAGACCTCGTTACAGTTATGACAAGTTTCTGGTTATGTCGTTTGGGTTAACTAATGTGCGGAAGTTAGACCTTCTGTAATGGGTGTCGAGGAAGTCGGTGGCAAATTGATAGGTACCCTTGTGAGGTGCTGTGTTTGAAAGTACCATTAGCGTCACATGTTAGTATTGTTGGAATGGGAAGTGAGAAAAATAGTTTTCAGGAACTAAAAAGGAAGTTAAGTGAGGTACCTGTATTGTCTCTATCAGATGATACGAGGAATTTTGTAGTGTATCTCGATGTTTTGTATAGATGACGAGATTGCATGCTCATGTAGTATGGCAAGGTCATTGTGTATGCATCACGCCAGTTAATGGATTATGAGAAGGTTTATCCTACTTATGATCTATAATTGGCAGATGTAGTTTTTGAATTAAAAATTTGATGATAGTATTTATACGGTGAGAAGTGTGAGATATACACGGACTCTAAGAGTCTGAAATATATCTCCACATAGAAGAAGTTGAATATGAAGTAGAGAAGGTGATTAGAATGGATAAGAGGTTACGACTGTGATAGGTTATATCATACATGGAAGGTAAATGTAGAAGCTGATGTGTTAAGTAGGAAGGGTAGGGAAAAACTATTGATATTAGCGACTCACAATGAGTTAATAACAGAGGTGGCGAGGACGAAGTTAGAAGTTCAATTACAGAATAAAGTGGTAGAAATGTTATTCACAACGTAGACTTAATCCATGTTAATGGAATGAGTTAATTACATACAACTAGGTAACGAGGAGTTTAAGAGAGTAAAGAAGAGGATGCAGGATAAAGAGAAGAACATGTATAATCTTGTTTTGAATGAGGAATTTGAGTTCAAATAATTTTAAAGTTAAGGGAATAATTAATCAGAGGAAGATGACATAATATGTTAATAAGTATTTAAACTTCCAACTCAAATTATTGATAGGAAGTGACAAGTCATGAAAAATAAGATAACACCTTGGTTGAAGGTGAAATGAAAGAACCACAATGTCGAAGAAGCATTGTGGGAACTTGAGATTAAAATAAAGGAAAATGTTTCCTCAATGGTGTATGTATTATTAGCGAGATTCTGGGGACAGAATCCTTATAAGGGTGGAAGAGTGTAACGCCCCAAAAAAATTGGATTTTTGAGAATTAAATTTTTATTTAATTATGTGGATTAAAATGAATTTAATTAATTAATTATGGCAGTAAGCTATTTAAAGGTCGTTCTATGACCTAGACATATCGGAATGTCGTAGTATTTTGGCTACGTGGTAGAATTAAAGTGTTTGAATTTCCAGGACGAAAATAAAAATTTTCCGAGAAATTTTCTGAATATTAAAACATGTGAATCACTAGTAAAATCATGTGACTCAATAGTAAATCATGTGACTTAATAGTTCTAAACATGTGAAAAAATTAATTACAATATAGTGTTGGTTTATATACTTTGTTGTTTTAATAATGACAATATTTATATGGGCTTAATTGAATTTATTGGGTCATGTTATTCAAATAGTTTTATGCATATTAATTATATAATATATAATAGTTTGCATGGGTTAATACTACACTTTATTTGCTACATAGTAATTATATAATATATAATAGTTTGCATGGGTTAATACTACACTTTATTTGCTAGCCCACGAAATTTAATGCAGTTTTGGAGTGAGTAAATCAAGGTAGTTATTTTTGTCACATGTGTTAAGTTGTTATATAGAATATATATTCAATCCTAATTTGCTTTAAAGTCTAATTCAAATTGGAGTATTTTAAGGAAATTGAATATCTGTTTAATACTCCTTATATCATATTTAATTATGGGGATATATCCTTCCAATATATATATATATATATATATTAATATATATATATATATATATATATATATATATATATATATATTGTGCTATCAATTTATACGGATTTTGCACGACAATTGTTGTAATAAAGTTGTAGTTGTTTTCTGTACCATGTATTTGGCGACTCAGAATAGGTTGAATTGAATGGACCTATTTTGGGGTCGTCACATGTCTGTACATGCGCGCTAAATAAGATGAGACAAATTAATAACAAACCCCTCAAATAATATATTAAGTTGTAACGTTAAAAGATATTTAGAATATCAAACGTAGCCTTCTAGCATGATAGAAACAATAGAGTATTGAATATTTAATATGAGTTTGTTGTGCACACATAAGGCAAGTATTAAATATTTAAGATGTTTTTATTACATATGATATTTATAAGGAATTGAACATTACTGCTTTGTTGTGCACACACAATGGCTGTATTTTTCTCTTCACTTATATAGAAATGTTGGGTCTACTTAACTTAAATCATTTTAGTTCGGATGTGCACACACTTGACCATTATAATTTAAGAGGCAAAATACAAGGAATTGCATAGTTGATGTAATTGACAAGAGTTGTCTACCTATTTATTTATATATAGTTTGTTGTGCACACACAAGGCTATATACATTTGAAATGAGATCCTTATTCTCACTAACAAATCTTAATTAGATTTTGTCAAACTATATAAGTGAGGGTAATATAGTTTGATGAAAATAGTGGGAGATACCAATTTAAAATAAGACCTAATTTATTTTGGTAATTAATAAAAGAATGTATGTTAAAATGTTGTTAATTACAAATTCATTTACAGAATTTTATAATGTCTAAATTACTATCACTGCGAAACATATTAGATGTTAATTAACCGGACCGAATTATTCAGATTGGTTAAGAAATTTGACAATAGTTCTCATGGCTGAAAAGCTATCTTATATCATTAATACGTCTTTCCTGCAATGGTTGTAGACAATGCCTCTGAGGAAGAGATTGCTACTTTTAGAAAGTGGCAAGATGATGCATAGTTGGCTCAATGCATCATGCTCGCATCCATAAGTAACGAGCTTCAGCGTCAGCATGAAACTATGGATGCTCTTACTATATTCCTCCACATCAAGTAGTTGATGGTGAGGAAAGTAAGACTGATAGATATCAGATATCTAAGGAGCTCTTCCGATCTAGAATGATCGATGACACTACAGTACAGACAAAAGTCCTTAACATAATCAATTTGATTGATCAATTAGGACAACGGGTTTTGTCATGGATGGAGAGTTGAGCCAAGATTTGATCTTGCACTCACTCCCAGACTTCTTTCACAATTGTTGTAAATTTTTATATGAACAAGCTAGATATATGCTTCGCTGATTTGCTTAACATATTGAAAAATGTTGAGAGTCACTTTTCATCCAAGAAAGACCGAGTCCTACTGGTATGGGCAAAAGGATCTTCTGAAAAGAAGAACGATTCTAAGAAGGTAAATAAAAAGGAAAAAATAAAGGATAATAAGAATAAAACTGATACAGATAGCAAAGGAGTTTACTTCCACTGTAATAAGTCTGGACACTAGAAAGGAAACTACAAGAAGCATCTTATAGAGGCTAACCAGAAGAAGCTTAGTGAAGCTTCGGTTACAAATATAGTTTTTGTTCATGATTTAAATAAATTTTTCTTTAAGTCAAGATTCTACTTGGGTATTGGATACCGGCTTTGGTTATCATAAATATAGATTTATGAAGGGACTAAGAAGAAGTAGAAAGCTAAACAAAGAATAAGTAATCCTATGTCTGGTAAATGAAGCAAAGGTTGCTGCATCAGCCATAGGAACTTATAGTTTAGCACAGCCTACGTGCAAGTTTATTAAGTCAATAAGTTGTTATTGTATTCCAGTTCTCGTTGGAAACATTATTTCCATTTTATTGTTGGACAATGAAATCTTTGGTATTATATTTAAGAACAATTGTTGTTCTATTTATAATAATAATGTTTTGTATAGAACTGAAATATTACTTAATGGATTTTGTGTACTTGACTTGTGTAAAAAAATATTTTGCAAATTGAAAAAACTAGTATAAGAAAAAGGATATGATCATTCAAAAAGTTGAATGTGTGTATTTGCTGAAATACAAGTGTGAATTATTTGAAATGTTCAAATAATTCAGAAGTGAAACAAATTGAAAAGTATTCTGATTCTTTGATCGAATCAAGGAAGGAATACATGTGCAATGAGTTTCTAGATCATCTCAAACGGTTTTCTCATAATGGACGCCTCCTGATACGCTATAATTGATTGATGTATCTGAAAGGAAAAAGCATACCTTGTTGGACATGGTACAGTCCATAATGATTTTACCGACATTCCAGTATCCTTCTGAGGTCATGCACTAGTAATGGTTGCATATCTACAAATAGGTAACCTCAAAATCCGACCTAAGACTCCATAAGAGTTATGGACAAGGAGGATTCCTAATTTTAAGTAAGTTAAGATAAGGGGTTGTCCAGCTTATGTGAAAAGGTTTCAAAGGATAAGCTTGGGACAAGATTTGACAAGTACAATTTGTGGGACATCCTAAAATAAATTAGGGTATATGTTCTATAATCCTACTTCGCAAAAGGTGTTTGTTGCGAAACATGCTACCTTCTAAGATAAAGGTGTTTATCATTGAAGGGGCTAGTGGGAGGATAATAGATCTTGAAGAGTTCAAGAACCACAAAGCATTATAAGTCAAATAAGAGGAACCTGTAGATAGACCTATTGTACCACAACTGAATCGTAAATCTGGAATAGTACCGAAGATACATGGGAGGTATGGATTCATCATGGATGATGATGATGATGAGGTACATATTATAGAAGATGATGATTCAGTTACATACGATAAGGTAAGAGTTGTAGACACTCAGAGAAATAGATTGAAGCAAGCTTCTCAAAAATGGAACATTCATTTTGATGAAACAATCAAAAGAGTTTGATTTTTTCAAAACAAGAATGAACCTAGTGTGTACAAAAAGTAAGTAGGAGTGTCGTGACATTCCTAGTATTATATGTTGATATACTACGGATAAGGAATGACATAACAATGCTACAATCAGTAAAGATAAAGTTGTCTAAATATTCCTCCGTGAATGATTTGGGAAGAGTAACGTAATTGGGGTTAAAAATCTACATAGATAGATTTAAAAGAATGTTTGACTTAACCCAAGGAACGTATATTCATTTGATGCTAAAGTCGTTTAGCATGGAAAACTCAAGAGATGTCTCATGTTGATGAGCCATGGAGTGAATCTCTCTTAATAGTCCCCATAGACTCCTGAAAAGAGAGATCGCATGAGTGACATGTTAGAGTTTATGCCCTAGAGGCCAATTATTTGATATAATTGCTTAACGTTTTGATATTATATTTGATTGATTAAATGAATGATTTTATTATGGTTTTATTTACTGCGTTATATAAATGTTAACATAATAAAAATCCTTAGAATAGTGATACATATTATATAGTTTCAAGTATGTGACTTGAACATAAGATTATATAATTACAATTAGTATCATTGTTCTTAAATGTCCCTAGTCGAGTATCATTGTTGATGGGACAACAATGATGCATTAAGACTAGTATGTGGATTGACTGATGACCAAATCTCATTGGTCATAAATATATTAGATATAAAGTCAATGCATAGGTACATGTTAGAGAACGATGTACTGGACAGACCCACCATGAAAATTCTATGTGGAGCATTATGCGAAGTGTCATTAGCAATTCTCATAGTGACAATAATGTAATTGTCCTCCGACCTGAAATCAGTATATTACTACACGGGAATTTATGTACTTTGATATCATCAAATGTCACCTTTAATAGGGTGGACTATAAAGGTGATTATTGGGTACATCATGAATCGTGTGAGGAATATGAGTGATCTAGATGGAATTTAACCCTCCTATATATTAGGGGTGATATCCATAGGCCTCTTGATTGAGTAGGACTATGAAATGCATGGTCCATGCTCAAATAGTGATTTGTTACATATAGTCTACTCATTGATCAAGAAAAACTCAGATTAAATTATGAAGAGTATGACACATTCCATGACTCGAGTTTAATCTAGGATATTAAGGTTAAAAGGATTAAATTACATTGAAACATTGGTCACGAAAAGGTTGCATCGAATCATCGATCTTATTATTACTTGGGTAGCAGTGATGCATTACTAGATGTCGCTCACTATTTATAATTTTATAATATGATTTTAAAATTATTTTCAACGTAATAATAACATATAGGGTCACACACATAGAACGTAATTAAAAGGGAATTAATTTAAATTGTAAAGATTTAAATATGTCAATATGATTGATAGTATTTAAATTACGAATTTAAATTATTAGGATAATTTATATATAGATATATTAATTAAGTAAGACTTAATTAAGATATATATATATATATATATATATATATAAATTTGGATTTTATTAAATTAGGTTTTTGAATAATTCCTTTTAATCACTATATATATGATATGTAGCATCCATTTTAGGTATTATTCATTAACCAAAACCCTAGCCGCTCTTAGAGAGAAAACAGTTTTGAAAAAATCCTCATCCTTGGTGGCTAGTACCGCGGTTCCTTCTTCTGCAGATCATACGACGATTCGCGGAGCATTCGTGTGGATACCGTAGAGACGCAGTCCGTTTGAATTGTGTTGGAGATTCGACCGCATCGGTTCGAAGCTTTCTTAATCGGTATAATTTCTAACCACTGAATTCATTAGTTTTTCGCATGGATCCTATTTTAGGGTTTTGAAATTATTTTTAAATCGGTTTATTTCCGCTGCATTTTTGTGTCGAAACCCTTCATGACAATCATGTATACAATGAAATATACGAGACCTAATGATGATCGGTCATATTCTGGAGAAGATCACTGTAAGACAGTGAAAAAATCTTAAAGTACTTTACCTGGTACTAAGGATGTGATCATATTTATGGTGGGTCTGAATTAAAACTAGACGGCTTAACAGACTCAAGTTTTTTTCAGACAGACCAAGACGATGGAAAATCCATTTTAAGGTAAAGCATTACCTTGAATGGTGGTGTAGTGAAATTGGAAAAGTTTCAAACATCAAAGAGTTGCTGGTTTAGTGATAATGACAAAGTATATAGCTATAAATGAAGCTACAAATTGATTGTTTGGATAAAAGTTCATTACAGAACTAGGAATAGTTCCTAAGTCTCATCTTGGATCTAAACATGTGTTGTGTCACTTTCATTTGATTATAAGAATCATTGAAAGATGGGAAATCACTATAAAGATAGTGAACTCTCATGAACAACATTACATATCCATTAACTAAAGCTTATCCAACAGCAGGATAATCGTCACTTAGAGAAGAAGGGTATGAGATACCATGGCGATTGGCTTTAGTGCAAATGGGAGATTGAAAGTAGTATGCACACAAGCCAATCATGTTTGATGATAAAGCATATACTTTGTAACAATCTTATTCATTTATTAATAAAAAGTATTAATTTATTAAAGGCTTTTAATTATCTACATGATGCTATTTTATAATATGTTATTAAACCATAGTTTTAAGCAATGCTTTTAGAATAATGATGATGATCATTCTAATGAGATCTAAATTCTTAGAAAGCTTAAAACTAAAATAGTTCCCAATTGTTAGATTACTAAATTGGGGATTAGTGAATCCGGATAGATTGGTACATACGTTGCTTGCTCATTGGATGAGGATGATTGATCTCATGATCATTTGTGTGGAGACACTAAAGCAAGCATATAGGTGCTTATTAGAGAATAAGTTCACTGAACGTGGCTCGCTAAAGAATACCTAATGGAGTTTTACTTGGCTGTCAATAGGAATTCCTATAGTGATAGTAGTACAAGTGATCCTTGGACTTGAGATCATCATAGTATCTTGTGTATGATGAGTTATACTTTGACTTATTCCTTAAGACCTTAGGGTATATCAAAGGGTATGCTTGGGTATAATAAGTTATACATGGAGACAATGTATGATCAATAAAGAATCTACCACTTCTAGTAAAAGAAGAGAAATGTCCTATGTGATTCGATAAATAACAACTCAGTAGTCCTTGGCCAAGGCAGAATGAAATTAGAAAGGAGTTTCTAATTTGCATTATTTGGAGTTGTGCATTTAAGGATCGAAATACATATAATTAAATAAATAAGACTTGACAGTTGTGACGCCCCCAAAATAGGTCCACACGACCCATTCTGAGTCGCCAGATATTATCACACTACAAAAATCAAATATAAACTTCATTTATACAACTGTTGAACTGTCGTGCAGAGTACGACAACAGATAAGCTGTGAGTTTTAATACAAATATATGTAACTCTTATGGTACCTCAACCACAACACCTTACAATGGTACTTTACATAAAGGTACAGTCAATAACTGTTTTAGAAATTAAAATCTTTGGAAAATACTCAAGGAAACCTTCGTACATGGGAGGCCATGCATCTAGGTTATGATAGATATCATATGTCCACAGAATTATCCTTGGTTGACCCAATAGTCCCCAAAGAAAAATAAGAAGATTGTTATCATCTTCTTTCCAATGGTGCGTCTTCTCTTGACATATAATTATCTCTGTTGTCTCCAAATGAGAATTATATTTCAAATAAACTCCAAGATTATATAGGTAGTGCTCGTAGATATACTCAGCAAGTGGATGTGCATAACCCTGTCTTATGATAACACGAGGTTATATGTCATTAGACATCTTGTATGATAGTGGCAAAACACCCTTCCAAAGTTGGGTTCAACTCACCCTATTCGGTTCACCAAAATTAAATATTAAATGACGTATACAATACGATGCACTTATCTAAAGTTCTCAATAAAATTATTTTCATACTATTTAGGGAGACCCTCAACAGCTATAGACCACTGTTCTATTCTCCTGTTACCCCCGCTCGACCCAGTTACACTCTTATTACCTGAAAGGAATTGTGAAGCAAAAAGGGTGAGCACAACTAGCCCAGTAAAGAATATCATAACTAAAGATAATTTACATCATCAATAGCCTTCATCAATAATAAATTAGAGATTTAGAACATATGGTAGATGATAAAACTTTTCAACCATAGTTACAGCGGAATGAGCAATCCATTAGAAGAGTCAAAAAGACCATCAGGTCTATTATCTTCTCCATGTTAAAAGTCCACCAATAATGTTTTATCCCTGTAACATCAATCAACAATTCCTGTCCACAATCATATGAATAACTCATAATCATAATTGTGATTCTAAATTCCTCTTCGCACCCAGGACGAAGATAATTTTCATCACCTATCTTCACCTGAAACATCAAAAATCATGGTTATACCAAATCACAATTCCTGCTCACAATCATACTAATAAATTCATCTTTGCACTACGGCCAAAGATATTCATTAACAATTCATCTTTGCACTACAGGTCAAAGACATACAACGGTATTTTAGAAGAGTCAAGTAGAGCATGATATCTACTATCTTTTACGAATTAAAAGTGTATAATCAATATTTTATCGCTAAGACTCAGCTTAATAAATAATCACATCATCGAATCATCCCTGCACTACGGTCAAGGATATTCATGTAATCATCAATGGTTATGATTATATCGAATAATCCCTGGTTATAATCATACCAATAACTGTCCATCAATGCACTACGGGCCAATGAAGACTTTTACCACATCATCTATAATATTATGGGTCATAATTATACCAAATGATCCCTGGTCATAATCATACCAATAACAGTTCATCTATGTACATAAGCCAAAGATACTCATCAATCAATAGTTCATCTTTGCACGTAAGCCAAAGATATACAACTGTAAAACCAATAATTAACAGTCCATCTTTGCACGTAAGCCAAAGATATACAACTGTAAAATCAATAATCAATAGTCCATCTTTGGACGTAAGCCAAAAATGACTTTCATCGTAATATAAGCATAAGGATGATGACAATGATATAAGCATTAATCAAACAAAAATAAGGATAAATATTAAAGACTTTAAATTTATTCAAATATTATCAATCACTTAATAAACTCATAATCTAATATTATTAATATTATAACAATATTTTAATCACTTCTTAAACTTATAAATAATTTATTTCAATTGTTTACACTTTACCAAATAATGCATTTAATCATTCAAAAATGTCATACTCATAAGATTTCATCACCAATGATCAAATCCCTCATCAAAAATCTGGATATACCCTATATAAGATTCTCAAGCCATAAAATCCTATTTTCTAATTTTGTTACTTTACATAACATATTTAATTTATTTACTCATAACTAGTTCATTTTCATGAAAAATACCTAATCAGTCCCAAAAATATTTCTTTTCTGGGATTTAACAGAATATAGTTCTATATTGAACATATATTTTTCTCAAAATTTTTAAAATTCATTTACTATTTTTCATATGGCCAAAACTACCGAATATTTAGACATTTATCATAAATTATACGTTTGTCCAAAAATTCTGAAATTTACAAGGTATACTCTTGTTATATACATGTACTCCCAATAAACATTTTACCAATTTTGGAGTTAACCACAAGGAGTTATAAGGGTTTACTTTTAAAATAGTCTTTTCCCATAAAATCCATAACTCTTAGTCTATACATCCAAAAATCGTCATCTTTGGACATAATATAGAAAACTCATCAAATTATCATTTCAAATTTTTTCAGAATTTTTGAGGGTCAAAAAAATTACGAAAATGTAAATGGATTTTCACCCGCCATGCGGTAATCCACGTAGACAGATCATTTTTACAATTTAATAAGGAATGAATACAAAAGATCATTCACCATGCATGCGATAATCCACATAGACATGTTATTCCAACAGAATAATAAAGAATGGAATAACAGAAGAATTCACCATGCATGCGATAGACCGCAGAGACAGGTTATTCCTAACAGAATAATAAAGAATGGAACCAGGTCATGCGTAATCCGCACAGACAGTATATTCCAACAGAATAATAACGAATGGAATAACAACAGAATTCACCAGGCATGCGATAAATCGCACAGACAAGTTATTCCAACAAAATAATAAAAAATGGAACCAGTTCATGCATAATCCGCACAGATATGATATTCTAAGAGAATAATAAAGAACGGAATCAGGTCATGCGTAATCCGCACAGACAGGATATTCTAACAGAATAATAAAGAATGGAATAATAGAAGAATTTCACCATGTATGCAGTACTTCGCATAGACGGGTTATTCCAACATAATAATAAGGAATGGAATAACAATAGCTCTCTTCATAAATACGAAAGAAATAATACCCCTTACACAATAATGATATCCCTTACCTTAGAAGAAAACTGGATACTGGAATAGTGAGGTAGCAGACTTCTCTTCTTCTTTCTCTTTATAATTTCTCTCTATAATAATTGCTCTATAGCTTTTGTGAATTGATGAGAAATGAAGGAAGAATGAGCTTCTATTTATAGGAAAATATAGTTTGGATAATTGCACAGTTTTGGGGCTCGAGATATTACAGTATAATACCTTCAACTTTTCTTTCATTTTTAATTTAGTCCTGTAAGTATTATCAAACTTGCACCACATCTCCTAATAGTAAATAATGTGAATTAATAGTACAATCATGTGAGTCAATAGTTATAATCATGTGAAAATATGAATTATATATAGTACCTTCATTTATACCTTCATTTTTAACTTAGTCATGCAAGTATTATCAATCTTGCACCACCTCCCCTAATAGTACATGAATGTGAATAAATAGTACACACATGTGAATAAATAGTTATAATCATGTGAATTAATAGCAATTAATTGCTCATTTATTCGATTAATTACCCGATTAATCATTATAACTTTCAGACATCAATTAATATCGAAATAAATGTCAATTTCCACTAATACTAATAATTCCAACACAATGGAACTAGTTTTATCAAAAATTTCATTTTTAAAATTTTGAAGTTTGCCTTTTTCCAAAAAAGTCAACTGTTGACTTTTTGACCAAAAAGTAAACCCGATAAATTTTGTGTTTATAGTCTATTTCTACTAATTTCATCGTTCCGGACTCAAATATCACGTCCGCGTCTCCAAATTCAACTCCGAACTCAAATTTGATTTTTAATAATATTCATCATTAATATTATAACTCGCAATATTTAACAATCAGGTCATTTCCAGAAAAGAGGGGGCTTTTCGATAAGAATTTCTCCTTATTGGCGCGTAATTAGGTGACCAAACCTCTCCTTGACAGAACTTCTAGACATTGTCAATATTGCAAATAATAATATGAATAACTTTGTTGTCTCAATTATTGATTTAATAATATATAAAATATTATGCAGATGATATTGTGACAATAATTGAATCAATAATATGAGAGATATGATGCAGCAATTATTATAGCAATAATTGAGTATAACTGAGTGACTTCTTACGTAAGCATCAATAATAAATATCGTGTGCTACTATGCAACCACGCGTATTACTGTACTTTTACTACCGGGTAGTTCAATAGTTTTAACGGTAACACTTTTCGCCGTTATTTTTATAAAAAGATAATTTTATTGTTTTCTAAATACGACAATACTTCCGTTGTGGGGTTCACCAATGATTATGCTGTCGTACGAATATTCCCTGTGAAAACGAATATTCCCCGACCAATCGAATATTCCCCGGCACAACGAATAACAACTTGCTTACTTTGCAAAAATTTTAAATATCACCCTTAACTTTAACCTTTTATCAATTTAACCATTTACGAAATAAAATAATAATTATAAGAAAATTGAATACTTTTATTTCATAAAATTTGGGATCTAACAACAGTAATTCTATGTCTTATATTTAATTTGGACATTATATGGTGAAAGGATTAAATTGTACGGTAACTATTTACTCAAAAGTTCTTTTATGATTAATGTTGAAATCTATATTATCTGGAAAGTCGTTGATCGCTAGGGAGGCTTATCCATATTGTAGAATAAATATTATTTATTTAAATAAATTAATAGTTTAAATTATTTATTTAAATAAGATTAGAATTGTTTTAATTGATTTATTCACAACCGGTTTAATATGAAGAACCTAAAGGGTCACACCATAAAAGAAAGAATAATTATTTAAGAAGTTAACGGCATAATCATAATAATATGTTAAGTATATTTAATTTAATCTACGGTGATAGAATAAATTAAATAGCTTAATATTTATTATTAAATATTTTGGAAATATTAAATTTATATAAATTAATAAGAGAAGTCTTATTAATAATATTACAATTATTATTATTTTAATTTCTAAAGAGTTGGAAATTAATTTAATATTAGTACTCTCATTTATTCCTAATAAGATTAGGAGGCTAATTAATTAAAGGATTTTAATTAATTAAAATAAAACTCAATTCCTTAATTGTTAAGAAGGGTTGCCTACATCTATAAATAAGAGGAGTCTTATTATGGGTGTAGAGTGGTTGTCGACTTTTTCACAACATACGCAATTCCAATAGTTGGAGAGTATGTTCCTTTTCTATAGAGATAGAAAACTAGGGTTTAGCCAACCACCATTCTTCTTGAATATTTATTCTTCCTTGGTGGATCACCTCTAGAGGCCAAACACTTGGATGACTAACTTTGATCAAAGAAAGGAACCAAACCCGGTGGATTCAAGTTGAACGCGAAAAGGATTTGAGGTGAACTTGTACCTGAGGAAGCTCGAATCTTCAATGGTATGATTCTTGTTCTTTATCTTTTTGTTTAATTAATAATTATGCATAAAGGATGATCCGGGTATAAGGTTTGTAAAATTTTATAACTCTGATTTTCCGCGTTTCTGCTAATTTTGAAAAATGGGTAAGTGGGGGTCCATATAATAAGCCAAACTTATCACAAATACTTCGTAAAATACCCCTCTATTAATCTCAATTCACATTGCTTCTCAAAACATATTTTTAATAACATTCATCATTAATATTATAACTCACAATATTAACAACCAGATCATTCCCAAGAAAGAAAAGGCTTTCCGATAATGATTTCTCCTTATTGACGCGCAATTAAGTGATCAAACTCCTTTCCTCGAAAGAACTTTCTAGACATCGTCAATAATGCAAATAATAATATGAATAAATTTATCGTCTCAATTATTGATTTAATAATATAAAATATTGTGACAATAATTGAATCAATAACGTGAGATACTATACTGCAATTACTGTGGCAATTGTGACACCCCCAAAATAGGTATACATCACCCATCTTGAGTCGCCAAATACATGGTACATAATATAAATACAAACTTAATTATATAACAGTCGTGTAATATACGACAAAACATAGCTGAGAGTTTAAACAGGAATGTTACCTTCTAGTCAATATCCACTCTCAAATAGAGTCCTCATTACATTTACTGTTATATTATTTTATAGAATAGTGAGGACTACTAATACACCATCTTGGACCATCACTCCGTTCCCTGACTAGTCCCGGCTACGTTCTCATTTTCTGAAGAGAACAATGAAAGCAAAAAGGTGAGCTCAACTAGCCCAGTAAGAAATATTACGTTTAAGATAATGCAGAATAAATTATCATTAGTCTTTAACAATGTTAAACTGATAAAATACAATAGACATCAAGTTTAACTGCAGCGAAATAAGCAATCCATTAGAAGAGTCAAGCAGAGCATGATATCTACTATCTTCTATGATTTAAAATGTTTTCATCAATTTTTTTATCGCTGAGACTCAGCTTAATAAATAAACCACATCGTCGAGTTATCCCTGCACTACGGGCCAAGGATATTCATTAAATCATCAATGGTCATGACTATACAAAATAATCCCTGGTCATAATCATATCAAAAACTATCCATCAATGCACTACAGGCCATTGAGGACTTTTACCACATCATTTATAACATTACAGGTCATGATTATACCGAATGATCCCTAGTCATAATCATACCAAGTCCATCTATACACGTAAGCCAAAGATGACTTTCATCACAGTATAAGCATGAGGATGATGACAATGACATAATAATTAAATAAAATAAGTTCAAGAATAAATTTTAAAGATTTATAAGTTAATTTATCCTGAAATCAATTATGTCCAAATTGTCAACATGATATTGCTTTGTGGAGTAAAATTCAAGAATGCTCAGAAGAATATTTCCATGAAAAGATATTGGATGAAGCGCAAATATCCAGGATATTCTACTAATTTCATGGAGTATAGAAGCCAAAACTTTAACCAACTAAGTATAATAGAATATATGAAACATAGACAGATCATTTCCATAATTTAATAAGGAATGAATACAAAGGATCATTCACCATGCATGCAGTAATCCACATAGACAGGTTATTCCAACAGAATAATAAAGAATGGAATAATAGAAGAATTCATCAGGCGTGCGTAATCCGCACAGACAGGTTATTCCAACATAATAATAAAGAATGGAACCAGGTCATGCGTAAACCGTACAGACAGGATATTCCAAGAGAATAATAAAGAATGGAACCAGGTCATGCATAATCCGCACAGACAGGATATTCCAACAGAATAATAAAGAATAGAACTAGGTCATCCGTAATCCGCACAGACAGGATATTCCAACAGAATAATAAAGAATGGAATAACAACAGAATTCACCAGGCATGCGATAGACTGCATAGACAGGTTATTCTAACAGAATAATAAAGAATGGAATAACAGAAAAATTTCACCATGTATGTGGTACTTCGCATAGACAGGTTATTCCAACATAATAATAAAGAATGGAATAACAGCTCTTACGAGTATTGAAAGAAAATAATTCTCTTCATGAATACGAAAGAATAATACCCCTTACCTTTGAAGAAACTGGATATTAGAATAGTGAGGTAGCAGACTTATCTTCTTCTTTCTCTCTATAATTTCTCTCTATAATAATTCCACTAAAGCTTTAATGAATTGATGAGAAAAAAAGGAAGAATGAGCTTCTATTTATAGGAAAATATAGTTTCGATAATTGCACGTTTTGGGGCTCAAAATATTACAGTATAATACCTTCCTCTTTTTCTTCATTTTTAATTTAGTCCTACAAGTATTATCAAACTTGCACCACCTCCCCTAATAGTAAATAATTTGAATCAATAGTTCAATCATGTGAATCAATAGTTATAATCATGTGAAAATATGAATTACAGTATAGTACCTCTATCTATACCTCTATTTTTAACTTAGTCATTCAAGTATTATCAATCTTGCACCAACTCCCCTAATAGTACAAGAATATGAATCAATAGTACACACATGTGAACAAATAGTTATAATCATGTGAATTAATAGCAATTAATTACTCATTTATCCGATTAATTACCCGACTCGTCAGTATAACTTCCAGACATCAATTAATATTGAATTAAATGTCGATTTCCACTAACACTAATAATTCCAACACAATGGAACTATCAATTTCATCTTTAATCAACACGAACTTATTCGTCATTAATATTATAACTCACAATATTTAACAACCAGGTCGTTCCCAGGAAAAAGGGGGTTTTCCGATAAGGATTTCTACTTATTGGCGCGCAATTAGATGACCAAACCTCTCCTTGACAGAACTTCTAGACATTGTAAATATTGCGATTTAATAATATGAATAACTTTGTCATCTCAATTATTGATTTAATAATATATCATATTATGCAGATGATACTGTGACAATAATCAAATCAATAATATGAGAGATATGATGCAGCAATTACTGTAGCAATAATTAAGTATAACTAAGTGACTTCTCATGTAAGCATCAATAATCAATACCGTGTGCTACTATGCAACCACGCGTATTACTGTACTTTTACTACCGGGTAGCTCAACAGTTTAACGATAAAACTTCCGCCGTTATTTTTATAAAAAGATAATTCTGTCATTTTCTAACTATGACAATACTTCTGTTGTGGGGTCCACCAATGATTGTGTCGTCGTACGAATATTCCCTGTTAAAACAAATATTCCCCGACCAATCGAATATTATAACCACTTGTTTACTCTGCAAAATTTGTAAAAATTACCCACAACTATAACATTATATTATATCCACACCATATTATTCAAAAATATATTTCGAGAGAAATTAATCTTTATTCATAAAAATTGGGATCTTACAATCTCCCCTTCTTATGAAATTTTGTCCTCGAAATTAGGGTACGTACCTGGTATATCGAAGAGGTGAGGATATTTTGACTTCATCTCAGATTCTAACTCCCAGGTCATTTCTTCCACATCGTGGTTTTTCCACAAAACTTTGACTTGAGGTATAACCTTGGAGCGTAGAATATGATCCCTTTTATCCAAGATTTTAACAGGTAACTCTTCATACGTTAAATCTTCCTCTATCTAGTCTGGTTCTAATTCAATAATGTGGTTTGGGTCTTTCACATATTTACGTAACATAGATATGTGGAAAATATTATAAACACGAGACATACTTGGCGGTAAGGCGAGTCTATAGGCCACAGTTCCTACTCGATAGAGGATTAAAAATGGGCCAGTGAATCGAGGATTGAGATTTCCTCTCTTTCAAAATCTTGTAACTCCTTTCCATGGAGCAACACGTAACAACACATGATCTCCAATATTGAATTCCACGTCCTTTCGATGAAGATCAGCATAACTCTTTTGTCGATCTTGTGAGATTTTTATACTTTGTCGGATCGTTTGAATCTTTTCCTTAGTCATACGTACCAAATCCGGTCCCAACAACGTTGCTTCACCCACCTCATCCCAGCATACTGGAGAACGACACTTTCTTTCCATATAACGCCTCAAATAGAGCCATGCCAATACTTGCTTGATAACTATTATTATAGGAAAACTCCACCAATGGTAAGAACTTGTCCCAACTTCCCTTGAAGTCAAGGACACAGAGTCTTAATAAATCTTCAAGAGTTTGAATAGTCCTTTCCGACTTGCCCATCCGTTTGAGGATGATATGCTGAACTAAATCATAAATTCGTGCCCATAGCTTTTTGCAAACTAACCCAAAATCTTGAAGTGAATCTTGGGTCTCGATCAGAAACTATGGATACTGGCATACCATGCAATCTTACAATCTCAGTTTATATATATACTAGCAAGATGTTCAAGTGTATAAGTTTCTCGTATCGGTAAGAAATGAGTAGACTTGGTCAATCTATCAACAATGACCCAAATCCCATCTATGCCTTAAGAAACCTTGGGAAGACCAGTAATGAAATCCATGGTAATGCGTTCCCACTTCCATTCTAGAATTTCAAGTGGTTGCAATGGACCTTTTGGCACTTGATGCTCCGCCTTAACTCGTTGACAAGTTAGACACCTTGAGATAAACCCTGCTATCTCTCTCTTCATATTGCTCCACCAAAATGTATATCGAAGATCGCGATACATTTTGGTACTCCCAGGATGAATTGCAAATGGTGTGTTGTGCGCCTCCATCATGATTTTATACTTCAAGTCAGAATCGTTAGGAACACAAAGTCTGGAGTTGACTCAAAGTATTCCTTCTTCATCGATTCTTGCTTCCAGAATAGCACCATCTTGCACTTTCTTCTTCATACGCATCAGCACCAGGTTTGTAGTTTGAGCAGCTTTAACTTTATCGATTAAAGTCGGTTCTACTCGTATATTCGCCATCATCACATGGGTCCTTAGAGTCTTTAACTCTATCTCCATCCTTCTTAAGTTATACAAAATGGGTTTTTGCGTTGATAATATTGCACTCGTACCCGCATATGATCTTCTACTCAATGCGTCAGCTACTACGTTAGCTTTTCCAGGATGGTATTAGATGGTATGATCATAATCTTTCAACAACTCAAGCCACTGTCGTTGCCGCATGTTGAGTTCCTTTTGAGTGAAGAAATATTTGAAACTTTTATGATCCGTATAGATCTCCACCTTCTCTCCATACAGGTAATGCCTCCAAATCTTAAGCTCAAAAACGACTACTGCCAACTCTAGATCATGAGTAGGATAATTCCTCTCATATTTTTTGAGTTGTCGAGAGGTATAGGCTATGACTTTCCCATGTTGCATGAGAACACATCCTAACCCTTTGCCTGAAGCATCACTGTAGATGACAAATCCCTTCGAGCCAGATGGTATTGTCAGAACAGGGGCTGAAATGAGTCTTCTCTTGAGTTCTTGAAAACTCTTCTCACATTCCTCGCTCCAACCGAATTTTGTATCTTTTCGAGTCAGCTGAGTTAATGGAGTAGCGATTCGAGAAAATCCTTCCACGAATCTCCGATAATAACCAACTAAGCCGAGATAGTTACGTACTTCGGTCACTGACTTAGGTTGCTCCCAGCTTTGAATTGTTTCAATCTTTGCCGGGTCAACAGATATTCCATGATTTGATATCACGTGCCCAAGGAATGCAACTTCTTCAAGCCAGAACTCACATTTCTTCAACTTGGCATAAAGCTTATTTTCACGAAGCTTTTGAAGTATCAGCCTCAAGTGTTGCTCGTGGTCTTCACGGGTTTTGGAGTATATGAGGATGTCATCAATAAAGACGACCACAAAGTGATCCAAATATTCCTTGAATACTCGGTTCATCATGTCCATGAAGGCAGCAGGAGCATTAGTCAATCCAAAAGACATGACTAGGAATTTATAATGCCCGTGCCGATTTTATAAAGCAGTCTTTGGAATGTCATCAGTTTTAATCTTCAACTGATGATATCCGGAACGAAGATCAATCTTTGAAAAGAATTTGGCTCCTTGCAACTGGTCAAACAGGTCATCAATGCGAGGCAACGGGTACCTATTTTTGATGGTGACATGATTCAACTCCCGATAATCAATACAAAGTCGCATACTTCCATCTTTCTTCTTTACGAATAGAACAGGAGCACCCCAGGAGACGTACTAGGACAAATAAAACCGATATCTAACAATTCATGTAGTAGGGTTTTTAACTCCTGAAGTTCAATAGGAGTCATTCGATATGGGGCTTTGGAAATGGGTTTTGTACCAGATTCAAGGTCGATACAAAATTCAATTTCACGCTTTGGGGGTAGGCCAGGAAGTTCTTCAGGGAATATGTCAGGAAATTTATTAACAATAGAAATATCATTCAAATCTGACGTATTTTTATTTAAATCTGTGACATGGGCTAAGAAAGCTTGACATCTGTTTTTCAATAAACGAATAGCTTTATGGCTTGATATGATAGTGATTGATTTTAGTGGTTTGGTTGCTTGAATTTGCATAATAGGTTGGTTAGGAATATGAAAGCTAGCAACCTTACGAAAATAATCGATTTTAGCATGATGAGTACTTAACCAATCAATCCCTAAAATCACATCAAATGCAAGTATTTTCAAAGAAATAAGATCGACAGGTAACTTGCGGTTACCGATTTGAATCAAACAAGCCTTATAAACCGTGGATGTAATGAAGGTTTCTCCCAATGGAGTTTCAAAAGATAAGTCAAAGTCTAATTTCTCCAGAGTCAAATTTAAACGTTGAGCGCAAGTAGGAGAAATAAAGGAATGGGTAGAATCGGTATCAAATAAAGTATAAACTTCGCTAGATTTTATGATTAGCTTACCCGTGATCACCTCGTTCAGATTCCTCGCTTTTTGGGAGGTTACGACAAACGCTCTCCCTTGAACTACCGGTATTGTCTTGTTTGGGACACCCTTTGATGCCTCCATCCCAGTTAGACTTGACTTTGGTGCACGATAAAATCGGGCTAGGTAACCTTCTTTTCCATAATTATAACATGCTTTGGACTGCATCGTGCAGTTTGGACTTATATGTACTTCCCCTCCACATTTGTAACATACGACCAGTGGTCCTTCTCCTTCCTTAACAACAGGTGTTGGTGCTGACGTCTTTCTATCATTATTGAATCTCCTCTTCTTAAAATGTCCACTCTTATTATCATGGCCATGATTACCACCGAAGTGATTACCATTTCTGGCATGTTGATTCCCTCCACATTTATTGTCACCGCTTCGATGACTACTGCCACTGGCATTATCGACTTGATGGTTGCTCTCTTTTGGTGGAGTTGACTCATTATCGCGCTCCAATAACTGAGCTCTATTCACAACATCTGAATACAAACACAATTTATGAGAGATAAGGTATTGACGTATCTTGTGTTTCAAACCTCTTAGAAACATCTGCGTCATTCTCTCCTTATTATCAACCAAGTGGGACGCAAACCAAGATAATTCGGCAAACTTAGCTTCGTACTGTGCCACGGTCATATTGTTTTGCTCAATCTTGATGAATTCTACCTCCTTCATGTGATGAATACTTTTAGGAAAGTACTTGTCGTTGAACAGCTCTTCGAACTTCTCCCAAGAC
This sequence comes from Panax japonicus, assembly GCA_020205505.1. Taxonomy (NCBI): domain Eukaryota; kingdom Viridiplantae; phylum Streptophyta; class Magnoliopsida; order Apiales; family Araliaceae; genus Panax; species Panax japonicus. The sequence continues at coordinate 21,855,458 of CM035112.1, read as the reverse complement.
ATTTTGAGTGCGGAAGGTTGAGTACGCTTTACAGATTCCCACCAGTAATCTGCCTCTGCTCGCAACATGAAGGTGGCAAAGGGAACCTTTTGCTCCTCGGAGCATCCCAAGACATCAAATATCTTGTTGATCTGCTTTATCCACGTCTCCGCCTTAAGTGGTTTTGGCTCTCCAAAAAACTTTGATGGTCCCAGCTCCTTGAACTGCTTAACGGTGACCGTCTGAGAGTTATCAGTGTTTCCACCTGCATTTTGGACAGGAGACGCCTTCGCCTGATGTTGCATGAATTGCATAAAACCTCTGAACATCCCATCGTTCATCATTTGATCGTTGTTGTTTACCTAAGGATTATTGTCTTCCTGTTACACATTATCCTGAGTATTAATATGTGGTGACTCAACGGTCTCATGTGCTTCATTTCTTATCTCAACATTTTTGTATGCCATTTTCAAATACTGCCACAAAAAAAGGGTTAATTATCATATCACATATTATCCCTATACTATGACCGACCAATTAAATACCAAATAAACTTAGGTAGGTAATACTAGCGAAGGAATTCCCCGTCTCTCCCCTCCTAGTTCTTATCTCACATCTCAGCCAGGGATCATATCCCTAAGCTTTGATACCAACTGTGACGCCCCCAAAATAGGTATACATCACCCATCTTGAGTCGCCACATACATGGTACAGAATACAAATACAAACTTAATTATATAACAGTCGTGTAATATACGACAAAACATTGCTGGGAGTTTAAACATGAATGTTGTCTTCTAGACAATATCCACTCTCAAACAGAGTCCTCATTACATTTATTGTCACACTATTTTATAGAATATTGAGGACTACTAATACACCATCTCAGACCATCACTCCGTTCCCCGACTAGTCTTGGATACGTTCTCATTTTCTGAAGAGAACAATGAAAGCAAAAGGGTGAGCTCAACTAGCTCAGTAAGAAATATTATGACTAAGATAATGCAAATAAATTATCATTAGTCTTCAACAATGTTAAACTGATAAAATACAATAGACATCAAGTTTAACTGCAGCGGAATAAGCAATCCGTTAGAAGAGTCAAGTAGAGCATGATATCTACTATCTTCTATGATTTAAAATGTTTTCATCAATTTTTTTTATCGTTAAGACTCATCTTAATAAATAAACCACATCATCGAGTCATCCCTACACTACGAGCCAAGGATATTAATTAAATCATCAATGATCATGACTATACCGAATAATCCCTGGTCATAATCATACCAAAAACAGTCCATCAATGCACTACAGGCCACTGAGGACTTTTACCACATCATTTATAACATTACAGGTCATGATTATACCGAATGATTCCTAGTCATAATCATACCAAGTCCATCTATGCACGTAAACCAAAGATGACTTTCATCACAATATAAGCATGAGGATGATGACAATGACATAATAATTTAATAAAACAAGTTCAAGAATAAATTTTAAAGATTTATAAGTTAATTTATCTTAAAATCAATTACGTCCAAATTGTAAACATGATATTGCTTTGTGGAGTAAAATTCAAGAATGCTCAGAAAAATATTTCCATGAAAAGATACTGGATGAAGCACAAATATCCAGGATATTCTACTAATTTCATGGAGTATAGAAGCCAAAACGTTAACCAACTGAGTATAATATAATATATGAAACTGCAAATGGATTTTCGCTCGTCATGCGGTAATCCACGTAGACAGATCTTTTCCGCAATTTAATAAGGAATGAATACGAAGGATCATTCACTATGTATGCGGTAATCCACATAGACAGGTTATTCCAACGGAATAATAAAGAATGGAATAACAAAAGAATTCACCAGGCGTGCGTAATCCGCACAGACAGATTATTCCAACAGAATAATAAAGAATGGAACCAGGTCATGCGTAAACCGAACAGACATAATATTCCAACAGAATAATAATGAATGGAACCAGGTCATGCGTAATCTGCACAGACAGGATATTCCAATAGAATAATAAAGAATGGAACCGGGTCATGCGGAATCCGTACATACTAGGATATTCCAACAGAATAATAAAGAATGGAATAACAACAGAATTCACCTAGGCATGCGACAGACTGCATAGACATGTTATTCCAATAGAATAATAAATAATTGAATAACAGAAGAATTTCACCATGTATGCGGTACTTTGCATAGACAGGTTATTCTAACATAATAATAAAGACTGGAATAACAGCTCTTACGAGTATTGAAAGAAAATAATTCTCTTCATGAATACGAAAGAATAATACCCCTTACCTTATGAAGAAACTGGATATTAGTAATAGTGAGGTAACAGACTTCTCTTCTTCTTTCGTTCTATAATTTCTCTCTATAATAATTGCTCTAAAGCTTTAGTGAATTGGTGAGAATGAAGGAAGAATGAGCTTCTATTTATAGGAAAATATAGTTTCGATAATTGCACGTTTTGGGACTCGAAATATTATAGTATAATACCTTCCTCTTTTTCTTCATTTTTAATTTAGTCCTGCAAGTATTATCAAATTTGCACCACCTCCCCTAATAGTAAATAATTTGAATCAATAGTTCAATCATGTGAATCAATAGTTATAATCATGTGAAAATATGAATTACAGTATAGTACCTCCATCTATACTTCCATTTTTAACTTAGTCATTCAAGTATTATCAATCTTGCACCAACTCCCCTAATAGTACAAGAATATGAATCAATAGTACGCACATGTGAACAAATAGTTATAATCATGTGAATTAATAGCAATTAATTGCTCATTTATCCGATTAATTACCCGACTCGTCAGTATAACTTCCAGACATCAATTAATATCGAAATAAATGTCGATTTTCACTAACACTAATAATTCCAACACAATGGAACTATCAATTTAATCTTTAATTAACACGAACTTATTCGTCATTAATATTATAACTCACAATATTTAACAACCAGGTCGTTCCCAGAAAAGATGGGGCTTTCCGATAAGGATTTCTCCTTATTGGCGCGGAATTAGATGACCAAACCTCTCCTTGACAGAACTTCTAGACATTGTAAATATCGCAATTTAATAATATGAGTAACTATGTCGTCTCAATTATTGATTTAATAATTTATCATATTATGCAGATGATACTGTGACAATAATCGAATCAATAATATGAGAGATATGATGCAGCAATTATTGTAGCAATAATTGAGTATAACTGAGTGACTTCTCACGTAAGCATCAATAATCAATACCGTGTGCTACTATGCAACCACGCGTATTACTGTACTTTTACTACCGGGTAGTTCAACAGTTTAACGGTAAAACTTCCACCGTTATTTTTATAAAAAGATAATTCTGTCGTTTTTTAACTACGACAATACTTCCATTGTGGGGTCCACCAATGATTGTGTCGTCGTACAAATATTCCTTATTAAAACAAATATTCCCCGACCAATCGAATATTATAACCACTTGCTTACTTTGCAAAATTTATAAATATTACCCACAACTATAACATTATATTATATCCACACCATAATATTCAAAAATATATTTCGAGAGAAATTAATCTTTATTCATAAAAGTTGGGGTCTTACAGCAATAATCAAATAAAACTGAGTGACTTCTCACATAAGCATCAATAATCAATATCGTGTGCTACTATGCAACCATGCGTATTACTGTACTTTTATCACCGGGTATTTCAATAGTTAACGGTAAAATTTTGCCGTTATTTTTATAAAAAGTTACTTCTGTCATTTTATAACTCCGACAGTAATTCTGGTGTGGGGTCCACCAATGATTGTGTCGTCGTACGAATATTCCCTGATAAAACGAATATTTCCCGACCAAACAAATATTTTATAACAACTAGCTTACTTTGCAAAATTTATAAATATTACCATTAACTATAATATTATATCAAATCCACACCATAATTTTCAAAATGATATTTAGAGAAAATTAATCTTTATTCATAAAAGTTGGGGTCTTACATTTAATTTCAATGTTTTTATTATTTCTTCACCTTTTGATATACATAGCATAATTCATCACTGTGAATTCGTTTTTCAACCAAAACAGTTAGTTGAACTCATATTATTTTCGTTTCTTCATGTATTTTCACAATCAACACACAATTAATAGTTTATTACATGAATTGAACATCAATTTTAATTCTAAAATAAGCCATATCACATATATACCACTTTAATTCAAGTTCTTCAATACTAAACATATTTCCATGAAATTGATTTCTCTAACTCATGAATGAAAGATATAAAACAGTTTATAATCATCTATTAACACATACAACTCATACTTTTAACAATTATTCACAAAATATCAATTATATAGAACTTTTGATAATATAAAAACAAAACTTTTGAAGATAGGATTATACATTTGCTTTCTTGTTTAGGTTAGCTAGAAGATGAAATTAACATTTCCCTCCTTCTTGGCTCTCAGAACTACCACACTTTTCTTCTTTCTTCTCTCTTCTCTCTTCTCTCTCTTCTTTTTCTCTCTGTTTTCTTCTTTCTCTTCTTTGTTCCTTCTTTTCTAACTTAACGTAAAAATAATCAGACGCAGCGTATAAAATAAAAACGTATAAAAACTGACATGCAATAATAACTATCAGTTATATATATTTTTTAAAATTCAAAAGTCATAAGGCCTTGTTTGGCAAAACACTTTTAAAAATAAAGACTTAACATTCCTTAACCCTTGTTTGGCAAAACTGAATTTAAACTCTTTTAATTTATTTTAATAACTCATTTATAATATAGTTTATTTTCACACTTTATTTAATTAAATTCTTATATTCAAATTTGATTATATTAAAGCTAATAACAACTTATTAAATAAATTTGCCACATAATCCAATTGCCACAAAATTATAATTTCCTTATAATTTTATTTAATAAATTAGTACATTACTTTCATTAATAAATTAAATTAAAATAATATTATAATAATTCATTTAATCCTTATCAACTCTCTAATTTAATTATTAAATTACATTAGAATATTATCTCAGAATAATTAATTCATCACTCTTTTATTTTAATTAACTTTAAAAATACCAAATTACCAAGTATCAACTTAATTAACATATTACCTTAATTAAGTTAATTCCCACAACTCATGAATTATTTATTTAACAAATAAATAATCAAATTAAACAAATATTTATTTAACAATAAACACATTGATAGGTAGTTTTATATCTACCTATTTTGTTGATTGTTTTCACAATCAATTATCTGTGCAAGTATACACAGTCAGCAAGTAATAAAGTGGTAAAATTAAGTATCGATCTCACAAGAAATTCCAATCAATAAACTCCAACTACTAGCACTATACCAATTCAATTTTATTTAAACAACTGCAAATTGTGATTTTTCTAGTTAAGACAACTATATTAATCAATTAAAACTAAATTACTTTAAAATTAATTCAAATAAATAAAGGTAAAGACTAAATGAATGAATTCAGATAAATAAAAGTTAAGACTACAATATTCCCAATTATGAACTATAAATCATTTATCCAATTAATCCAATTACTATGCTTACTGAATTGTTAACAGAAACTCTAAGTGTTAAAAGCCCTTTCCCAAGTGATCAGTTAACTTTTATTCAATTCAATTAATCTTGCGATATTCCTATGCAAAATAATTAAATTAAACCCCATTAAGTTTCAATTCCTAATTTGTTACATGCAGTGAACAGATATTCCTATTCAATTCACAACCCTAATTATTCATCTCATGCAGATAATCAAGCATACATGTTATCATATCCATTTCTAACCCTAAATTTCATCTTCCGAATCCTTCTAGAGTAACACGGTAATTACTGGCCAAATAATTAATCAATATGGATAAGACATAATAAACAATTCACCTTGGCATAAATAATTGGACTAAATTAAATAATTAATTCATAGATATAAAAGGTTCAATTTGTAGTCTTAATAAAAGAGTTAGTTCATAACGAAAAATAAAATCAACAATCTCATGAAAATCATCTTTAAAGAATTACACAATTTAAAAAATAAGAAGAAGAAACTCTAAAAGAAATCTCCCAAGGTTCAATCTTCAATTAAAATTCTTCACCACAAAATCTCCCTTGATTCCTGATTAGTTTCCAGTTATGATAGATGATGATTTTAATTTCAGCTAATTGGCCTTTATATACTCTTTTCCATCTTGCACCAATCCTAATCCAAGTCAACATCTTGGCTCCTTATAAATCCAAGTCCAACTATTGGTCCACGCCTGCACTTTAATCAACAAAAACCGGGCTCCAGCCCCCCGGCGCTGCAATTAGTGCTGGGAGTAGCGCCCCGGCGCTGCTCTTCGATTTTATTACAAAATTGCCATTAAACAACTCAAGTCTCTAATTTGTCCCTGCATCTCCCGAATCTGCAAAATAATAACTAAACACAGTAAAATTCTTCTAAAAGACTTGAGAATACAATAATTTAAGCCCAAGTATATCCAATTCATGGATATATTACCCAATCATCATATTTTTATATCAATTAACTTCAATTGTTGTTTTAACTTGTATGTTTTAGTAGCTTTTCATGCATTTTTTTATTTCTTTTATAGATTGCACTGTTTGGGAACTTTCCTGATGACTTCTGAAGCTAAAAAGAATGTGTGGATGCTAAAGGGAATAACCAATGAAGTGATGGCATGTGGAGTGTAGCAGCAGAGGTAGAAAGTAGAAATCAATATCTGGTGCACAACGTAGCTGCGCCCAATTTGGCCTTGGGTGCAGCATAGCTGCGCCAGGTCCTGACCAGAAATCCTGCAGCACAGTTGCACCCCATTTAGCCTTAGCGGGTGCTGCCGGTCTCTGAACTCCAGCAATTAAATTTTTAATCAACGTGACTAATCAAAATTATCCGCTAGCAAAGAAGGACTCGTGAATTATTATATATATGGCATATTTATAGTTTGTAATAGGGGAGACTAGTTCTAGAACTCCATTAAATCCTTCTTGGGATAAACTTCTGTTATTTGTCATCTTTAATTCTTTTCTTGAATTAGGAACCCTAGATTAACTAGAACTGAAGATTGAAGTTATTGACCATCATTAGGACATCAGATTGGAAGCAAGAGAATGCAGATTTGCTTATCTCAATTCTAAATTCTTTTCTTATTTATTTCTATTTTTTATAATTCTTAATCAATTGTGGATGATGGATTCTAGTTTAGTTATGAATTAAACTCTGTTTTGAGATTACTATGGATCGTATTGTGTAGTTGACTTTAATATACTTCCTTGTTAGACTTATTAGCTATATTTGGATTGTCTATTATGATTTGCCCTTAATTGCTTAATTGCCTAGCTAACAATTACTGTGATAATCCATATAAACTCGAGAGACGGGATTATGGGTTTAGAATTTGATCATAATAGCATGTATTTATGTGTTCTGCATGGAGTTGGAATTCATGATTTGTGCCTAGGATAGAGATATACCTAAGCATTGCATGTAGTCTAATAAGAACTTATATGTAAACCCTTTTTAATTATAATTCACATAGAGATATAGTGGGTTAGTTAATTAGGGTGTTCAAATTGATTCTATCATCTGTGGATTTGATTTGATATAAGTATGGTGCATTGATAGATGGTCATATTTTACTTTCGTATTTTTGATTAACAATCTAGTATAATTAATTTGGCTTAACAGCAAGTGTGTTGATTTAAATAAAGTAATAGGTGAAATTGTAGTCTAAAGTCTTTAATATCTTGTTTCATTCTAGCTAGGGATAGTTAATAATAGTTTAATTAATTATTTTAATTCAAAATACCGAATTATCTGTTTAAATAAGATTAAATTGGTCATAGGTTAGATTATTGGTAATTCTTGTTAAACAATTCTCTATGGGAATGATACTCTAATTATCATTATATTACTTGTTGATCACGTATACTTACGTGTGGAGCTTAATTTAGAATATAACCAACAAGTTTTTGGCGCCGTTGACGGGGAATTAGTTTAATAATCCTTGCCAATGTTAGGCTTAAATCAAATTAGTCTTAATTTAAATATTTTTTCATTTTATTTAATTCTCTTCCTATTTTTCTCTATTTTCAGGTACCATGGCTGGATGCAAGTATCAATGGCCATATTTGAGTATGACTAAGCCAAGAGACACAGGGATTGATGGTCTCGATGAAATTTTTGCATTATCAGCACAGCTTGAGACACTTTCGAGGAGGTTGGATGTTGTTGCAGCCCAACGTATTCGGAGGATAGCGCTAGTTTGTAAATATTATGCTGGTAATCATCTGAGTCATCAATGCACTGCCATTTTTGAGCCGGGACAACATGGTGGTGACTACCTTAACCAGTATGCATATGTTAATTATCATCAAGCTTGGGGTATCACCCCGATTCTTCATGGAGCTACAATTATAAAGACCAATACTACGCTCCAAATCCAACATATATACCAGAATTCTCATGTCAACCTCCATTTCCACAAAAAGAAAAGTCAAAGTTTGAGGAATTCATGTCAAAGCTCATAGCAAACCAAGAGGAGAGAATGATGAGTCAAGAAATATCGAGCCATAATTTTCAAAATTTGATGGAACAACTCATAAATACTTCCACACATGGTCCTCAATACATGAATTCCAAAATTGAGACAAAAAATTCAGGGTTGGAGGAATTGTTGTCCAAGTTTGTAGCATCAAATGAGGAGAGGAGGATGAATCAAGAAAGGTCAATTCAAAATCTTCAGAATCAGTTAGATCGAATGTTCAAAGCCTTGAATAACTATCCTCAAAATAATTGGTGTAATGACATGGATTCCGAAACTGATGGAGAGCCTGAACCAAATCTATAACTAGATGAGACATTAGATGATGAAATATAGGAGACAAGTGGGGATAATGAAAACAAGGTCGGTTAAGACCTATCTTTGAATACCAACGCTGATGAGTCGATGTTAGTAGTTCCCAGAGTGCCTTTTCCTCCAAAGATCAAGGATCCAGTTAGATTTGCAAAACCATGCCCGATTGGTAGTCATGTCGTCGGCAAGACTATTTATAACATGAATGCTAACGCATTGTTAGATCCTTGGTTGAATGAAAAGAAGAGGGTAGAGAAAAAGACCATTATGTTTGACAAGTCTCAATGCCCCATTCAATTTACAGTCATAATGGAGAAAAAACTTAGTTGTTGGATGTTCATATATGGGATCCTATCTATAAAAAGCACGCTAGGTGGGCTTGATTTCAGGCCTATCACTCTGGGGAACCTCCCGGATACTACATTGCTCCTAATGGATGGAAAATTCCTCTAGACTCGCTTTACCGTCAAGTATGTCGCGTGTTCATAACGTTTTTCATGTATCGATGTTACGTAAATATGTGGACGACCCGAACCACATTATTGAATTAGAACTAGACAAAATAGCAGAAGATTTAATGTATGAGGTGATACTTGTTAAAAATCTTGGATAAGAAGGATCATATTCTACGCTCAAAGGTTATACCACAAGAGTTAGAATCTGACGAGGTATCCTCACATCTTTGACATACCAGGTACGTACGTCAATTTCGAGGACGAAATTTCATAAGAATGGGAGGTTGTAAGACCCCAAATTTTATGAACAAATATTTAATTTCATAAAATATTTTTTTTAATATTAAGGTGTGGATTTGATATAATGTTATAGTTTTGGGTAGTATTTATAAATTTTGCAAAGTATGCAACTTGTCATAAAATATTCGATTGGTGGGGGAATATTCATTTTATCAGAGAATATTCGTACGACGGCACAATCATTGGTGGACCCCACAACAGAATTACTGTCAGAATGAGAAAATAATAAAATATCCTTTTATGAAAATAACAGCGAAAGTTTTACCGTTAAACTGTTGAAATACCCGGTGATAAAAGTACAGTAATACGCGTAGTTGCATAGTAGCACACGGTATTGTTCAGTATCTTTGATTATTGATGCTTACATGAGAATTCACTCAATTATACTTAATTATTTCTACAGTAATTGCTGCATAATATCTCTTATATTATTGATTCAATTATTGTCACACTATCATCTGCATAATATATTATATTATTAAATCAATAATTGAGATGACAAAATTATTCATATTATTATTTGCATTATTGATGATGTCTAGAAAGTTCTGTCGAGGAACGAGGTTTGGTCACCTAATTGTGTGCCAATAGGGAGAAATCCTTATCGGAATGCCCCCTCTTTCCTAGGAATGATCTAGTTGTTAAATATTATGAGTTATAATATTAATGATGAATAATTTCGTGTTGATTAAAGAAGAAATTGATATTTTCATTGTGTTGGGATTATTAGTGTTAGTGGAAATTGACATTTATTTCGATAGTAATTAATTTCTGGAGGTTAAATTGACCAATCGGGTAATTAATCGAATAAATGAGCAATTAATTGCTATTAGTTCACATGCATATAACTATTTATTCACATGAATGGAACTATTGATTCATATGCATGTACTATTGATTAACATACATGTACTATTAGGGGAGGTGGTGCAAGTTTGATAATACTTGTAGGACTAAATTAAAAATAGAGAAAAAGATAAAGGTACTATTCTGTAATAATTCGAGCCCCAAAACGTGCGACTATCGAAACTATGTTTTTCTATAAATAGAAGCTCATTCTTCTTTCATTCTCACCAATTCACTAGGACTCATAAGAGCAATTATAGAGAGAGAAGCTATAGAGAAAAAGAAGAAGAGTATTCTGTTACTTCACTATTGCAATATACAGCCTTCTACTATGGTAAGAGATGCTATTTATTTCTTATTCGTAAGGGATATTATTTTGTTCAATATCCGTATAAACTAATATTTTCTTCCAAAATCTGTAGTATTTAAGTAATATTATTTCGTTTTGTATCCCTAATTCTACACTCATTTTGTTGAAGTATTGCTTCTATACTCTGTGAAATTAGTTGAATATCCTTAAAATTTGCGATTCATCTAGTATTGTTTCACAAGGATATTTTTCTAAACATTCTTGTTAAATTTTAAGTTTTTCATACCGGAGTACTATTCATGGGTACTATTCATTTATATGGCATTATTCATACGTACTGGTACTATTCACAAAGTACTATTCATAGGCACTATTCATAAATAATGTACTATTCATAAATACGGTACTATTCATGGGGTATTATTCATAAAGTACTATTATCGAAGTACTATTCACGGGGTACTATTTACTCGAGTACTATTCACCTGGAGTACTATTCATGACAAAAATTGATTTCTTTTCGGTCCAAGTCATTTTTGAAATAATATTATTCTTAAATTTTACTCCACAAAGCAGTATCATGTTGACAATTTGGATATTATTGAATTCTGGATAAGTTAAATTATAGATCTTTAAATTTAACCTTGCTTTCATTTAATTGAATTCTTATATCATTGTCATCATCCTCATACTTATATTATGATGAAAGTCATCTTTGGCCGTAGTGCATAGATAGACTGTTGATTGGTATGATTATAACCAAGGATTATTCGGTATAATCATGACCTATAATGTTACAAGTGATATGGATTATTTATTGAGCTGAGTCTCAGCGACAGGTATTAGTATGATCATGACCATACGTTCTCTTCGGCCAAGGGTGCAAAGATGAATTGTTGTTTGGCATGTTCATGACCATTGGTGAAAATACAAATATCCTTGGCCTGTAGTGCATGGATAATTCAGTGATGTGGATTATTTATTAAGCTGAGTCTCAGCAATAAAATTGATGGTAAACTTTTAAATCATAGAAGATAGTAGATATCATGCTCTACTTGACTCTTTTAATAGATTGCTTGTTCCGCTACAGTTGTTGATCTAAAACGTGTTGTCTATTGTATTATATCAGTTGTTATACTATTGAAGGCTAACGATAATTTATTCTGCATTATCTTAGTCATAATATTTTTTATTGGGCTAGTTGAACTCGCCCTTTTCTTTCATTGTTCTATTCAGGAAATGAGAATATAGCTGGGACGAGTCGGGGAATGGAGTGATGGTCTAGGATAAGTGGCTATAGTAGTACTCACTATTCTGTGAAATAGTGTGATAATAATTGTAATGAGATTGAATTTAACTTTGGATATTGTCTAGAAGACAATATTCGTATAAAAACTCTTCGTTATGTTTTGTCGTATTTTCCACGACAGCTGTATAATTAAGTTGTAGTTGTATTCTGTACTGTACCATGCATCTGGCGACTCAGAATGGGTGATGTATACCTATTTTGGGGGTATCACATTGTGCACTTGTCGTACATAATTTTAACTCATTAAGTTTTTGGCGTCATTGCCAGGGACTAGAATTAATTTTTTAATCCTTAATTTTTATTTATTCGAATTATTTTTTAACTCTAATATTTTTTTATTTTATTTTTTTAGGATTATTGAAGCTGATCAAAAGATCGAAAAGATAAAGATTCGTATCTCCATATTGTTTTTAATTTTTAAATTTTTTAAAAAACAAAAAATAGTAGTTTAGTTTTTTATTTATTTCTGTCTAGTTGTCGTATTCATGCATTCACTCATGTCGAGCACATCATTTTTAGGTTTTTTTTTATTTTTTTATATTTTTGTCAAATATAAACTGTGGTGATTGCTGGAGGATTAAGGTACGTCAAAATTTTTCTTTCTTTTGTAATTCACATAGTTTTATGATACTTTATTTGTTTACAGTTTTTTTTTATTTGTGCATTTTCATCTTTAATCTAACATTAAGGGGAAAAACCTGTAACAAGATAAAGTGTGGATTTCATCACCCTTCCTTAGCCCACAAATAACCCAACTTGCATTTTCCATAACCTTGACTTAATAAAATCAAGTAGACGTTGGCCCCTAGGACTCTCGAGCTCAATTAGGACAAGAAACTCTAAGAGGAGACTGAATTTTAAATTAATAAAACTACTAACGTCTAGGCAAGTGGTTCAAAAGGTAAACGTCCTAAAGAATGTGTGGTTATTCAATTAGTCACCGTATTTACGGAGAGACTCTCACCTTTCTTACATAGTGGTGTGATTAATTTTGAATTTGGTGGACCTTGCGGTGTAACTGGGAACAATTAAAAGTTGTCTAGATTTTATTTAGGTTAACCTTAGAAGTAATTTTTTATTACAATTTTTTTCTTAATTGTTTTTTTGGTGCTTATCTGCTTATTTGCTAAATGGTGTATACAAAAAGTGTGGATTAGGGACGAAACATCTCGATTAATGAGAAAACTTGATTTTTCAAATTTCACTTTAAGAAAAATGGAGGTCCGCACAAACCGTTTCATTAAGGGATCGATGTTATCCTTCCCGTTCTGCCCAACCTTTATGCATAAGTCTACCAACGATATCTAGTAATAATTTTGAACTTCAACCTCATTTATAAATATGTTACAAAGATTCACTGGTATAGAAGATCCATACTTATTCATTCAGGAATTTGAGGAAGTTTGTGCTTTAATAAAAATTCAACAATTGTTTGATGACTCAATTAGGCTAAGATTTATCACATTTACTTTAAAATATAATGCTAAAAAGTGGTAATATACTAATATAGCCTACTAAATAAATTCCATATCAACCTGGGAGGGATTCGTTGTTACATTTCTTAAAAAAATATTTTCTAAATCATAAACTACTAAAATTAGGACTGTAATTCATCAATTTTGCTAACTTGAAAAAGAGTCCTTTTGAATATATTTTGATAGATTTAAAAAATTGTTATCCCAGTGCCCACACCATGGAATTGAGAAATGGCGATTATGCTATATTGCCTATAAAGGCTTAGACTATCCTACTAAAACAATGTTGGAGTCAATGTGTCAAGGGGATTTTCTGAATAATGATGAGGAAAAGGCTTGGGAGTTTTTAGAATACTTAACGGAAAAAACTATGCAATGGGAAACCACCCAAGAGACCGATAAACCTAGCTCATCTAGGGGTGTTCATACAATTAACAATTCAATTGCTAACGAAGCTAAGTTGGCTGGTGTACTTAAAAGACTTGGAGCTTTAGAAACTAGGGGATCATCACATGTGAACCAAGTTTCCACACCAACACCTTTATGTCTAAGGTGTAATTCACCAAGTCACGTGATAGAGGAATGTCCTAGAGTAATGGCCCAATCTGAAGAATATGAACAAGTCAATGCAATGTTTCAAAGACTTGGGAATGACCCATTTGCACCCACTTATAATCCAGGTTAGAGAAATCATCCTAATTTTTCATAGAACTAAGGACCTTACCCAAATAATTCTTCAAATTAGGTCAATCAATCTTTTCAACCTTACCAAAAGTCGAATCATGGTCCATACCAAAATGCAAATTCAGCAACTCAATATCCACCAGGTTTTTCTAATGAAAGTGAGAAGAGACTTAACACTTTAGAGAAGAGTATAGAAACTTTAATGAAATATCATAATAATTTCATGCAAAACACTAACCAAACCTTATCTCAGTCTAAAGATCCAAATAAGTCAATTGGCCACTACAGTTAGTGAAAGAAAGAAGGGTAAGCTTCCTAGTCAACCCGAGACCAATCCAAAATTTTTAGTCCCTAATCAAAAACCTTATCATGCTAATTCACTTGAAAACAACCAAGTCAATCACGTGAATTCTATAATCTCTTTAAGGTTTGGAAATTATTTTAAAAAATCATACTGGCATTAATAATGAAGAAGAGAAAATTTTAAATTTTGAATCTAACAATCCATCTTCAAAGTCAGCCCAACCTGAAAAGCCCACAAAATTTGAGTCAGTAGATCCATCCACTAAGTATGATCAAACCACATCTTCTGTGTCAAATGAAAAAGTCTTTAAACCAAAAGCCCCATTTCATCAAAGACTTATTTCAAACAAGTAGTCAACCCAGTCAGACAAAATTTTATTAAGTGTTCAAACAAATGAAAATTATTATTTCCTTTCTAGATATCATTTAACAAGTTCCCTCATATGCTAAATGTCTAAAAGATTTGTGCACACACAAAAGAACCACTCATGTTCCTAAGAAAACTTTTCTAACAACTAGTGTTAGTTCTATCTTGGCATGTCAAGTCCCTGTGAAGTACAAGGACCCCGGTTGTCCTACTATTTCATGCATCATAGGTGACACGTTAATTAAAAAAGCTTTTGCTTGATTTAGGAACTAGTGTGAACCTTTTGCAATTTTCTGTGTATCAAACCTTGGGTTTAGGGGAGTTGAAAAAGATAAGTGTCACACTCCAACTAGCTGACCGTTCAGTTGAAGTGTCAAACGGAATAGTTGAAGATGTACTCATTAAGGTTGGTGATTTTATCTTCCCTGTTGATTTTGTTGTCCTTGAAACCCAGTATGTTGTCGATCTCAAGGGTCAAATTCCTGTCATATTAGGTAGATCATTTCTAGAAACCTCTAATGTGTTAATCAATTGTAGAAATAGACTAATGAAATTGACATTTAAAAACATGACAATTGAGTTAAATGTGTTTAATGTAGGAGGGAAACCTAGTGATTTTTCTAACCAATCCGTTGAAGTAAACATGATTTAGGAAATGTCAGGAAATAAACTTACGGGGGAAGATGAAATTCTTAACTTTTGTCTAAATTATTTTGGTCAAAATTGGGATGAAACTGAATACTTGAATGAGGTCAATGAGATGTTGGACTCCACAGCCCAAAAGTCTTACTTTGGATTAAAATCTAAAGTTAAATCAAGTTTGACTTATTTTAAGTATTTTCAAGAGAATCACATTAACCTTGAAATTAAACCGTTTTATGATCATTCTAAGTCTACCTTAGGTCCATCCGAAGTACTTTCCAGAATCACTGAATGTGACTTAACAAATGAACCAAAGGTTGTGAACAATAAGAATCTTCCATGTTTAGATGATGAGATCATATCTCTATTTCAGATAATGCATGTGTTAGTCCAGTGGTGCCTTAAAAATCTTGGTATAACAATTATTCAAAATGATAAAAATATTTTAGTGCCCCTTGGTAACGAAAATGCATGGCAAGTTTGGATAGATTTTATGAACTTAGAATTTTTCAAAAGGAACTATCATTTTCCTTTGTCATTTCTTGACTCAATTTTAAAAGAATCAGTTGGGCATGCTCACAATTGTTCTTCTGTTGCAAATTCTGATTATTTTCAATTACTCATACCTTCCTGAAAATACTACGAAATCCATTCTAGGTTGTCTGTTTGCATCACTGATCATTTACAGTCGCATAGTCTTTAGGATGTATAAAATTTGTAGCTATGTACATTTGTTTTCCTTCTCACCATATTTTCTTGTATAACAAATGTCCCACCATACAAGGTACAATTCTTTCACATCTTTGTTCTCTTTTCTTCATTTTCTTTATTTTCTTCATTTGCATACATTGAGGACAATGTATCATTTAGGTGTAGGGGAGTTTTGCATTTTTATTATTAGATTTTTTTTTCTTCTTTTTGAATTTAAAAAAAAACCAAAAAATTGGAAAATTGAAAAAATTAAATTTTCTGTTTGAATTTTTATGGATTGAATTTATTCTATTAAGTGTCCTTGGAGTTAAAACTCATGAGTAAGATTGAAAGATTTAGAACTCTTGAATCTTTGATAAGGTACGAAATTTTAGTTTGAAATACAATCTGTAATAAAATTGATTTCAAAAGCATTTTTACACTACACATTTGCACTAACTCTTAGTTATGGATATAAACCATGATTCGAGCAATTTCAAGAAAAAAAAATTTTTTTAAAAAAAAAAGTTGAAAAATAAAGAAATAAATAACTGCTTCAATGTCTATTGAACGAAATAATTGGGAATCCAAGCCTTAGGAAACATCGATATTCACTGCTGAAAATGTGATGGATAAAAGCATCTTGACTAGTCTAATTTTGTGGCATTTGTTACTTGAGTTAGTAAGCCATTAAAGGTGTCTTTACATTTAGTGCCCTAAAGTCAACTGGTTTGGGAGTCATTGGTCTAACGCTCGCTACATGGGTAACTCTGAAAAACCTTAAAAAATGAGACATTGCACAAGTCAAGAAAAAAAATAAAAAATGGGAAAAAAGAAAGAAAAAAAATGAGTTTGCTTTATTTTCATAGTAAAAATCCCTACTAAAACTTACATCATATACACATGCATGTATCATATGAAATTAATTTATGAAGGATGGTGTCTAAAATTAATATTAAGTATTTTTGATAAGGTGAAAGTATAATTTTGAATTTAATTTTGCTTAATGAACATAGATATTTAGAAGTTTTCTTTTAATTTCATAACTTGTTAAACTCAAAAAGATTTATTTTGAATTTTGTGGCTATATTCATTGCGAACCCTCACGAGACACAACTCGCCCACTTGGGGTAACCTCGGGGTTTAAAGGCTTGTTGTACATGCTAAGTGTAATAGCGTTTCCTACGAAAATAAAGTAGTACAGTTTTTGTTTTATTTTTATTTTACTCGAGTAAGAGCAAATGCTAGGTATGGGGTATTTGAATAACACATAATTAATACATTTTAATATTCTCATATTAATTATTTTAAATGTTTATTTTATTTAACTTATACATTTTATTTTATTTTGTAGGAAATAACATTTATTTTTCTTGGGGAGCAAATAAAGGATTTATATCCAACTTTTAAATATGGAAAAGGGCTCTTAGAGGATTGTCATATAGAGATTGAAGCCAAGAAGGAAAGAAGAGGATAAAAAGGAACAAAAGTGTCCAAGTTCAAAGAACCTAAATTAGGACACAAATTTATTTTTTCTATAAGTAGGCCTATTGTTTTAGAGAAAGGGCACCACTTGTTATTTTCTTTTTCTTAGTTTTTCGCCGTTGTAGAAGGAGAGTAAGATATTTAGAGTTTTTGTCTTTTCTTTTATTCCAATCATGTGTGGTACTAATGTTAGGGAATATTTGTAACTTTCTTTTATTGATATAATAGAACTTCTCTTTTTAATTATTGTTCTTATTTCTTGCAAATAGTAGTACTAATATTATTTGATTTTATTTTTAATTCCATGACTAACTAAATTTCTAATAGCTAGGATGATAATGAAATTAGGTATTTCATAACAATATTTTCTTTCTGTTCCAAAATTAATGTCTAATTATTCTCGCCTTCATATTTTCCTTTTCATAAATTGCATATGATTCTTATATTGATTGCGATGTTTTGATAAGTTATAGTTAATCTATGATTTTTTTCATAACTTATGCTTGTCCCAAATTAGTTATATGAGTCATTATTTTTAAAGGGGAAGGAAAAATAATTGGGAATTAATTTAGAAAATAAGAAATTATTTATTATGTTAATATTTGGTGGATTCTTATTCCTAGTTATATTTTCTCATTAATAATTTCCGTTATTAATTAATAGTTTGCATAATTTAGTTAATAAATCTTCTCCACCATCTTTGTTTTTAATTTGCCTAAAATATTAATTAACTGATATATTAAAGAATTAATCTAGTCTTTGTAGTTCGACCTGCACTTGTCAAATTTACAGTAGACGCACTTGTCAAGGACTATGACCTACTGAATTCACTGGACCCAATCCCCTACGCGGGAGTGTTCCTTCATGTGGACCATGGCGTAAATAAATGGTATTATACTGGTTTGCTGCAAGTAGAAAATGTTGATTTTATTTCCTTATTAAATATTGAATTTTGAAATATTGTATTGGCCTGTTTTTGGTTTCTTTCTTGGCAGATCAAATACATGATAACTTCAATGATTCAAGCGAATCTGATGTTTATATATGGGGTGAGATGTCTCTTTAGTAGCTCTTATTTGAAGTGCACATTTTTGTGAAATGTAGGAAGGAGTGCTCAATTGGTCATGATCAATTTTATAGAAAAGAAGAGATGGTGCCTATTTTTTTTATATCAGGAATTTCCTCAAAAAAAAAATAAATATCAACTTCAAAGTTGAAATGCCAAAAAAGGTGAATTATAATAGTAGAATCAAAGACTTCAAAATCTAAACTCATTATAATGTACTTTCTCATCTTTAAAAATAATCTTATTTTTTCTAAAAAGACATTAATATTTATAATGAACATACAAATTATGAGATGATTGTTAACTTTTGAAAATCAATTTGGGACATATACAAATTTAAAATTAAGATAACTGTTTACAAAATTTGACAGTGAGTAATATATTTTAGATATGTTACAATATTAATTCATTAATGTATTGATTTAAATTAAAGAACTCTATATTAATCTTGAGTTTAAAAATATGTTAAAATAACTTTAAAAAATCAATTGTTAACAATTACTCCTATTCAATTTTAATATTAAAAAAAGTATAAACAAAATAGCTCCATTTTTAAGGGCATAGGGAGTATTATTTTGGGACATGATATTTGAATAAGTATATATATATATATATATATATATATATATATATATATATATTCATAAAAATTCTCTCTAATGTGAAATTGAATTGAATTTCACTATCATATGTTAGAAGTAATTTGTAAAAATAACCAAATGTGAAATTAAAAAAAAAGCCATTATCTATATAATAAAACAGAACCTATTTTGAATCTTTCATTTGACAAAGCACAAGGACGGTTCAGATTCATTCTAACTTAATACTTTCAACTTAATCTAAAGGCTCATATTTCTTTCCGCCCAAATCAAATTCACCCCTACACCCTACTCTCTCTCATGTTCACACACAAAATCTTTCTCTCTCCTCTCTTCTTTACACACACAAAATAATAATAATAATAATAATAATAATAATAATAATAATAATTATTATTATTATAATAGTAATAGTAATAGTAATAATAATAATTATTACTATAATAATAGTAATAGTAATAATAATAATAATAATAATAATTATTATTATTATAATTATAATAATTATAATAATAGTAATAGTAATAATTATTATTATTATAATAATAATTAATATAATAGTACTAATTATTATTATTATTATTATTATTATTATTATTATTATTATTATAGTAATAGTAATAGCAATATTAATAGTAATAGTAATAGTAATAGTAATGTAAGACCCCGAAATTTTTTTTAATAAAAAGGAATTTCCTTTATTTATTTTTTTGAAATAGTAAGGGTGAATTTGATTAATGTGGTTAGTTATGGGTAAAATGCGCAAATATTTTAAATAAGCAGGTGGTTATAAAATATTCATTGTTGTCGGGGAATATTCGTTTGGTCGTGGAATATTCTTGCTGTCGGGGAATATTCGTACGACGACGCAGTCTTTTGTGGGCCCCATAACGGAAAGCGATTGGATGAAGAAAACGACAAGTATAAGTTGTTTATAAAAAACGGCGTAGTTGTTACCGTTAATACTGTTGGAATACCCGGTGGTTAAAACACAGTAATACGCGTTGTTGCACAGTAGCACACGGTATTGCACCAATTATTGATTCTTACGTAAGAAGGCACTACTCAATAATTGTTACAGTAATTACTGTTCAGTATTTTATTTATTGATTCAATAATTGCTGCATTGATATTTTATATTACTGTTGTTTCAATAATTGTCACTACACAATATTTTTCATTATCGAAGCAATAATTCATATTATCTGAATAATATTATTAGATAACATTATTGGCAATGTCTAGAAAGTTCTGTCTAAGGAGAGGTTTGGTCACCTAATTGCGCGCCAGTAAGGAGAAATCTTTATTGGAAAGCCCCCTCTATCCTGGGAACGGTCTGGTTGTCAGTATTGTGATTCTGTAATACTATTTGTGAATAATTAATTATTGATTTATATGATAAGAACAATACTGATTTTATGTGGATATAGATGGAGAAAATTTTTAATGTGACAATTGTTGAAAATTAATATTTTATCTTTTTCTGATAAAATAATTCATTTAAATATATTATTATATTTTTAATAATATAATAATGGTGATATTTTTACAATGAATGTGGGATATATGAGTTCATGAAGAGAAAGAGTATTTTTGTTGCAATAAATATTAAAAACAGATTTTGTGTGTCGGTAGACCTATTTCTTGACTGAAAATTTGATTATAGCCTGTAATATCGTCCGTTTGTGGATTTCGGTCAATTTTTGTTTGGAATTTGGAAAAACTTTCTTCTGCAAAGTTGTAGATAATGGAATTTCCTATAAAAACTCGCGTGATTCGAATTTTTTGGCAAAAGAGCTATTTATTATGAATTATTGAAGTTCCGAAGCTTCGAAATAATTGATTTTTGGAAGTTTTAATTGTTTTAGTTAACAAAAACGTTTTTCTTACTTTTTCTAGAAGGTTAGCATGTGTGAATTGCTGAAATTCAGATTTCAAAGAGTACGTATAATATTTTTATAAATATTATTAATTTATTAAATTTTCTGCTTTGGTATTTTAAGCAATTTCCTATAAATAGGGTGCTTAGGTTAGAATTGAAAAATCACACCAGAAACTGAAATTTTCTCTCTATATATTATCGAGCGTATTCTTATGAGTATTTTGAGTATATTTTGAGTATTGCTATATGGTGCAAGTTCAAATCATAGCCTATATCCGGTGTTTCAACTAGAAGTATTGTCTTTCGAGGTAAGGGATTTATTTTCTTCTAAAATGATATTATTTCTTCAATATCATTATGTTGAAATATTGGTTGGAACTTTTTATCAAATTTGGAACTTTTTCATGTCGGAGTTACTATTCATGAGTTACTATTCACGAGTTACTATTCATGAGTTACTATTCACTAGTTATATTCACGAGTACTATTCACGAAGCGTGATGATGTTTTTTTGTGAAATTTCTATCTTTTGGTGTCAGAGTTACTATTCACGTATACGGCACTATTCACGTATACGGCACTATTCACGAATACGACACTATTTACCAAAAATGAAATTTCTTCTTTTTGTCCAAAATATCTATTTTGGATACTAGCTTTGATTGTATCCATGTTTTGATCATTCTTGAATTTTACTTCAGTATGATTATTTATGAAGTATTTTTGAACTTAGATTGTTTAAAGTACGAATCCTTAATACTTGTTATTTTGTTTCAGTGGATTCGTTTCCTTTAAAATATTTTTCATCATCCTCAGTCCTAAATGATAGTGTTACTGAATATCATTAGCCTGTAATGAAAAGATGGTTGATTTTATTATGAATATCTTTGGCCCGTAGTGCAAAGATGTACAGGTGTTGAGATGAACATGAACAATTGATGAATATCTTTGGCCCGTAGTGCAAAGATGAACAGGTGTTGAGATGAACATGACCGACTGATGAATATCTTTGGCCTGTAGTACAAAGATGAATATTTGATTTGATTTGAGATATATATTGATTGATGTTACAGGGATAAAATATTGATGATGGACTTTTAAATTCATAGATGTTAGAAGATTTCATTCTCTACTTAACTCCTCTAATGAATTATTGTTTCCGCTGCAGTTGTTGATCTAAAACTTGTTGTCTATTGTATTCTATCAGATTTTTCCCTGTTAAAGACTAAGGATAATTTGTTGTACATTATCTTAGTCATAATATTCTTTACTGGGCTAGTTGAGCTCACCCTTTTTCTTGTTGTTCTATTTTTCTTCTCAGGAGACGAGAATGTAGCGAGTACGAGTCAGGGGATGTAATGATGGTTCTAGAGAGAGTTGTTTAGTAATCCTCACCATTTTTGTAAAATAATGTATCAATAATTAATTATGATGGGGATTTATTTGTATGTGGATATTGTCTAGATGGCAATATCTATATTTAAACTCACAGTTTGTATGTTGTAATGTAATAATAAAGTTGTAGTTATTTCTGTACCATGTAATTGACGACTCAGAATGGGTTTGATGGAATGGACCTATTTTGGGGGCGTCACAGTTGGTATCAGAACTTAGGGATATGATCTCTGGCGGAGATCGGGGAATAGAACTAGGAGGGGAGAGACAAGTAAATCCTTCGCTAGTGTGTCCTACCTAAGCTTATTTGTTGGTCGGTCATAATATAGAGGTATTATGTGATTTGTTAAATTGTTTAATTAAACCTTGTTTTATGGCAGTATTTGAGAATGTCGACTGAGAATATTAACAGTGGAGTAAATGAGACCGTGGAGATGCCTGTACTTACCAACGAGGAGAACGTTCAACAAGCTGGCAATGTACCTCCTGTGAACAACACCACTGAGCAGACGATGAACGACGGGATGTTTAGGAGCTTTTTGCAGTTCATGCAAAACCGGACGAGGGAGACTCTTGTACAGAATACGGGTGGAAATGATAGCAACGCGCAGCTTGTCACAGCCAAGCAGTTCAAAGAGTTGGGACCACCAGAATTCTGGGGAAAGCCGGATCCGATCATGGCGGAAACGTGGGTCAAACAAATTACCAAGATATTCGATTTCTTGGGATGCACGGAGGAACAGAAGGTTCCATTCGCCACCTTTATGTTCTGTGGTGAGGCAGATTACTGGTGGGAATCTGTGAAGCGTACCCATCCAGTTGCACTCAGCATGTCTTGGGAAACGTTTCAGAAACTTTTGAATGAAAAATACTTTCCTGAAATTATTCGCAATATGAAGGAGGTAGAGTTTATTAGACTAGAACAGAACAACATGACGGTATCCCAGTACGAGGCAAAGTTCGCAGAGTTATCCAGGTTTGCACCTCATTTGGTGGAGAATGAGGAACGTATGACGCGGATGTTTTTAAGAGGTTTGAAACCTGACATACGCTAGTATCTCATTTCTCATAAATTTTCTCTCTATTCAGATGTTGTCAACAGGGCTCAATTGTTAGAGCGAGATAACGAGTACGTTCAATCGAGGGACTATAACCAGGATCATACTGGTGACAGCAGTCATCAGAACAATGATAACTTGTGAAGAAAGAAGAATACGGGCAAAGGTGGTAACCACTCTGGTGGTAATCACGGCCATGAAAATAGAAAAAGCGAGTTGGGAGGAGATTTTAAAAAGAGGAGATTTAACAATGACCATGTGAAGACGTCAGCACCAGCAGCAACTGGTTCCAAGGGAGGAGAAAGACCACCGGTCGTATGTTACAAATGTGGGAAAGAGGGACATATCAGCCCAAACTGTCCACAACAGTTCAAGGTATGCTATAATTGTGGAAAGGAAGGACATATCGCTCGAGAGTGTACGGTAGCGAAACCAATTCCAGCGGGGACGGTGATTCAAAAGGCTGTCCCAGAAAAGTCAAAGTCAACGGTTTCTGGAAGAGCGTTTGTCGTGACCGGTCAAAATGCGAGGAACCCGAATGAAGTTAGCACGGGTTAGTTAATTATAATTCTTGCGAAGTTTATACCTTACTAGATACCGGTTCTACCCATTCTTTTATCTCTCTTGCTTGCGCTCAACGTTTGAACTTGACTCCGGAGAAATTAGACTTTGACCTATCTGTGGAGACTCCGTTAGGAGAAACTTTCATTACATCCGTTGTTTAGAAATCTTGTTTGATTCAAGTTGGCACCATCTCATTACATGTTGATCTTATCTCTTTAAAGATACTTGCTTTTGATGTGATTCTGGGGATTGATTGGTTAACTACTCATCATGCCAAAATTGATTGCTTTCGTAAGGTTGTTAGTTTTCATATTCCTAAGCAACCTGTTATTTGAATTCAAGCAACCAAACCATTGAAGTCAAACTCTTTCATATTAAATTATAAAGCCATTTGTTTATTGAAAAACGAATGTCAATCTTTCTTAGTCATGTTATGGACTTGAACAAAAATACGTCAGATTTGAATGATATTTCTGTTAGTAAATTTCCTGATGTATTTCCTGAAGAATTTCTTGGCTTACTCCCAAAGTGTGATATTGAATTTTGTATCGACTTTGAACCCGGTAAAAAACCCATTTCTAAAATCTCATGGCTCCTATTGAACTTCAGGAGTTAAAAATTCAACTATAGAATTTGGTACCCGAGTCTTTATCTGGTGACTTCCTTTGTGGAATGCACCGAAGCCAGACTCTTCGTAGGCGACACAATATTCGTGCGATAGTAAACTGATAGGTGTCATTGTAACGTGCTATCCAAGGTTGGGATATGAGTCACAGTTGAGAACAACCTAAGTCGGTAATCGAAATACGTAGCTTTCTAGGCTTAGTTGATTATTATCGGAGATTCGTTGAAGGATATTCTCGAATCGCTATTCCATTAACACAGCTGACTCGTAGAGATACAAAATTCGAATGGAGCAAGGAATATGGGAAGAGCTTCGAAGAACTCAAGAGGAGACTCATTTCAGCACATGTTCTGACCATGCCATCCTGGAAAAGCGAACGTGGTAGCTGACGTGTTGAGTAGAAGATCGTATACAAGTACGAGTACGATATTGTCAAAGACTCATTTCGTATAATTTACAAATAATAGAGATGGAGATGAAAACTCTAGGTATCCACGTGATGATATACGAGTATAATCAACTTTAATCGATAAAGTTTAAGTTGTTCAAGCTACACACTGGAGCTGATGAATTTGAAGAAGGAGGTGCAAGAAGTTGCTATTTCAAAAGCGAGAATTGGCGATGTGAGCAAAGCTCAAACCTTCGATTTATTAGTCCATTTGAAATCCTCGATCGAATAGGAATTGTAGCCTATAGACTCGTTTTATCGCCAAGTATGTCGCGTGTTTATAACGTTTTTTTATGTACCGATGAGGACAACTCGAACCATGTTATTGAGTTAGAACCGGACGAAATAGTCATAGACTTAACGTACGAGGAGGTACCTGTCAAGATGTTGGATGGGAAGGAGCATGTCCTACGCACGAAGGTCATACCACAAGTTAAAGTTTTGTGGAGGAATCATGCTATAGAGGAAATGACCTTGGAGTTGGAAACGGAAATGAAAGCGAGGTATCTTTACTTTTTCGAAACACCAGTTACGTACGTCAATTTCGAGGACGAAATTTTATAAGGAGGGGAGGTTGTAAGACCCCGAATTTTTTTTTAATAAAAAGGAATTTCCTTTATTTATTTTTTTGAAATAGTAAGGGTGAATTTGATTAATGTGGTTAGTTATGGGTAAAATGCGCAAATATTTTAAATAAGCAGGTGGTTATAAAATATTCATTGTTGTCGGGGAATATTCGTTTGGTCGTGGAATATTCTTGCTGTCGGGGAATATTCGTACGACGGCGCAGTCTTTTGTGGGCCCCATAACGGAAAGCGATTGGATGAAGAAAACGACAAGTATAAGTTGTTTATAAAAAACGGCGTAGTTGTTACCGTTAATACTGTTGGAATACCCGGTGGTTAAAACACAGTAATACGCGTTGTTGCACAGTAGCACACGGTATTGCACCAATTATTGATTCTTACGTAAGAAGGCACTACTCAATAATTGTTACAGTAATTACTGTTCAGTATTTTATTTATTGATTCAATAATTGCTGCATTGATATTTTATATTACTGTTGTTTCAATAATTGTCACTACACAATATTTTTCATTATCGAAGAAATAATTCATATTATCTGAATAATATTATTAGATAACATTATTGGCAATGTCTAGAAAGTTCTGTCTAAGGAGAGGTTTGGTCACCTAATTGCGCGCCAGTAAGGAGAAATTTTTATTGGAAAGCCCCCTCTATCCTGGGAACGGTCTGGTTGTCAGTATTGTGATTTTGTAATATTATTTGTGAATAATTAATTATTGATTTATATGATAAGAACAATACTGATTTTATGTGGATATAGATGGAGAAAATTTTTAATGTGACAATTGTTGAAAATTAATATTTTATCTTTTTCTGATAAAATAATTCATTTAAATATATTATTATATTTTTAATAATATAATAATGGTGATATTTTTACAATGAATGTGGGATATATGAGTTCATGAAGAGAAAGAGTATTTTTGTTGCAATAAATATTAAAAACAGATTTTGTGTGTCGGTAGACCTATTTCTTGACTGAAAATTTGATTATAGCCTGTAAAATCACCCGTTTGTGGATTTCGGTCAATTTCTGTTTGGAATTTGGAAAAACTTTCTTCTGCAAAGTTGTAGATAATGGAATTTCCTATAAAAACGCGCGTGATTCGAATTTTTTGGCAAAAGAGCTATTTATTATGAATTATTGAAGTTCCGAAGCTTCGAAATAATTGATTTTTGGAAGTTTTAATTGTTTTAGTTAACAAAAACGTTTTTCTTACTTTTTCTAGAAGGTTAGCATGTGTGAATTGCTGAAATTCAGATTTCAAAGAGTACGTATAATATTTTTATAAATATTATTAATTTATTAAATTTTCTGCTTTGGTATTTTAAGCAATTTCCTATAAATAGGGTGCTTAGGTTAGAATTGAAAATCACACCAGAAACTGAAATTTTCTCTCTCTATATTATCGAGCGTATTCTTGTGAGTATTTTGAGTATATTTTGAGTATTGTTATATGGTGCAAGTTCAAATCATAGCCTATATCCGGTGTTTCAACTAGAAGTATTGTCTTTCGAGGTAAGGGATTTATTTTCTTCTAAAATGATATTATTTCTTCAATATCATTATGTTGAAATATTGGTTGGAACTTTTTATCAAATTTGGAACTTTTTCATGTCGGAGTTACTATTCATGAGTTACTATTCACGAGTTACTATTCACGAGTTACTATTCACGAGTTACTATTCACGAAGCGTGATGATGTTTTTTTGTGAAATTTCTATCTTTTGGTGTCGGAGTTACTATTCACGTATACGACACTATTCACGTATACGGCACTATTCACGAATACGACACTATTTACCAAAAATGAAATTTCTTCTTTTTGTCCAAAATATCTATTCTGGATACTAGCTTTGATTGTATCCATGTTTTGATCATTCTTGAATTTTACTTCAGTATGATTATTTATGAAGTATTTTTGAACTCAGATTGTTTAAAGTAAGAATCCTTAATACTTGTTATTTTGTTTCACTGGATTCATTTCCTTTAAAATATTTTTCATCATCCTACATCCTAAATGATGGTGTTACTGAATATCTTTGGCCTGTAGTGCAAAGATGGTTGATTTTATTATGAATATCTTTGGCCCGTAGTGCAAAGATGTACAGGTGTTGAGATGAACATGAACAATTGATGAATATCTTTGGCCCGTAGTGCAAAGATGAACAGGTGTTGAGATGAACATGACCGACTGATGAATATCTTTGGCCTGTAGTGCAAAGATGAATATTTGATTTGATTTGAGATATATATTGATTGATGTTACAGAGATAAAATATTGATGATGAACTTTTAAATTCATAGATGTTAGTAGATTTTATTCTCTACTTAACTCCTCTAATGAATTATTGTTTCCGCTGCAGTTGTTGATCTAAAACTTGTTGTCTATTGTATTCTATCAGATTTTTTCCTGTTGAAGACTAAGGATAATTTATTGTACATTATCTTAGTCATAATATTCTTTACTGGGCTAGTTGAGCTCACCCTCTTTCTTGTTGTTCTATTTTTCTTCTCAGGAGACGAGAATGTAGCGAGTACGAGTCGGGGGATGTAATGACGGTTCTAGAGAGAGTTGTTTAGTACTCATCACCATTTTTGTAAAATAATGTATCAATAATTATGATGGGGACTTATTTGTATGTGGATATTGTCTAGATGGCAATATCTATATTTAAACTCACAGTTTGTATGTTGTAATGTAATAATAAAGTTGTAGTTATTTCTGTACCATGTAATTGACGACTCAGAATGGGTTGGATGGAATGGACCTATTTTGGGGGCGTCACAAGTAATATTAATAATAATAATAATTATTATAGTAATAATAATATTAATTATAATAATAGTAATAGTAATCTATATAATAAAGATTCAGATTCATTCTAATTGATTTGTGCGAGAAAGCACAAGTACGGTTCAGATTCATTCTAATTTTAATTCAAAATAATAATAATTATAATATAATAATTATTATTATTATTATTATACTACTACTACTACTACTACTACTACTACTACTACTAATAATAATAATAATAATAATAATAATAACAACAACAACAACAACAACAATAACAACAATAACAATAACAACAACAACAACAACAACAACAATAATAATAATAACAACAACAATAATAATAATAACAACAACAACAACAATAACAATAACAAGAAGAATAATAATAACAATAATAATAATTAGTATTGTGTATTGTGGTGGTGTGATGAATTATGATAATTGCTATTGATGATTGTAAGTTTTGTAGACAAGTTTAGATTTTTCTGAATATCTATTTTTAAAGGAAAATTAATTATTGTGGTAATGTGGTAAATTATGATAATTGTTATGTGTGATTGTAAGTTATTTTAAGTTGCAAGAAGTCTTTAGGTAATATAGTATTTTTTTAATTTTAATCTAATTTTTCGTTACGCCGTACTTTCAGGCACAGATAAGTACTAGTTATCATATAAAATAGGGTTGAGTAAGAAATTAAATTGCCTCCAAAATTTTATCAAAAATTACACAAACTGCATCAATTAAAATCGCACCAACGGTTCCGGCGTATGTGACGATTTTAGATGGGTTGAAAAACTGAATTTACAGTTCGAGTTTGGTTACTGGCCAAAATCGAATGCATAAAACCGAAACCGCACCATACGCTAACAAGATAAAGAAGCCAAGTTGTCCGGAGTAATTTATAATTTTTAATGGGAATATGATTGAGCTTACCATCATCATCATCATTATAATAACAATAACAATTTACAACAACAAGTCGATCAACAAACTTTATTGAGTGTTATCCACCACTATGTTTATATAAATACATACCACCTCATAAACATATATTTTCCATTTTCAAATATTATTATCCTAAACTTAAAAGGTTAAACTTATGTATTATTTATTTTTGTTTATATAAGTATAATGTTATATATGAAACAAATTTTATCGATATTAAATAAATACGAACAGATACGTGAGATATGATAATAAACATGTGACTCATTAAATAATTTTATCATTTTATGTTCAACATTAATTAGTCACACCCTACATTATATAAAATGTCACACCCTACATTATATAAAATCGAATTTACGGTTTAGGTTTGGTTCTATTTAACTTTTGTTTATACAAAACATTATATGTAAGGTTGTGTGTGTTATCAAAGTGATATTTAATATTGTGTGATGCTAAATTATTAATTTAAATTGCATAAAATTTTGTTGTTTCAATTGGTTTTAGAATTAAAACCGCACCAATCACAAACGGTTTCATGTGCTATTTTAAATTTGTCAAACCACACTTCACCAAACTGCATCATGCTCACCCTAATATAAAAACCTATGGAGCTCTTTTAGGCGAACATAAAAATTAGACATCAGTATATTTAAATTTCACCTTTTTATATATTTACCCACCATTAAAAGTCAAAATATAAATAAGTAAAATTTAAGCGCACTGATATCTAATTTTCCTATCAAGATAGAGTTTTCGAAACCTATGTTATGGTTGATAAGAATGCATTATGCTGACAAAATTCTTACAAATAAAACTTTATTTTCTGTCGATAAAAAGGGATAAATAACGTTTTGGTCGCTGTACTAAGGTCCGATTTTCATTGTGGTTACCAAATTTTTTTTTGTTACAATCGAATAACTGTACTTTCAAAAACTTACAAAATGGTCATTCCGTTCAATTTTCTGTCCAAAAAAACGGACGGAATGCTGACTGTGCAAGTTGACTAAATTTTTTTGCTTACGTGGAGCACAGAAAAAGCAAGCAGGTGGATTATTATAGCACAAACCAACAAAACTATTAACTACTTCACCTAAACAATTTCAAAACTAATAATAATAATAATAATAATAATAATAATAATAATAATTTCAAAATAATAATAATAATAATAATAATAAAATACTATTAATAGTAATAATTTTAAAATAATAATAATAATTTTTAATAATAATAATAGTATTACTAATAATTTTTAAATAATAATAATAATTTTAAATAATAATAATAATTTCTTTTTATTTTATTTTAATGGAGAATAAAAAATAATTTGTCAAATTTACCCTTACTCAAATAATTTAAATTAATAAAATAATAAAAATATTTTTTTAAATACAATTATTCTTAATATCTATGATATTAAGAATATTCTTAATATCTCATAGATATTAAGAATAATTGTATCTTAATAATAATTTTAAAATAATAATAATAATATTAAGAATAATAATACTAATTTCAAAATAATAACAATAATAATAATTTTTAATTAATAAAAATAAAAATAATTACAAAATAATAATAATAATTTCACAATAATAATTTACTATCTGTCTATTTCACAATATCATTATTACAATTACTATTATTTTATACCATTTGGAATCCAAGGGTCATTGCAGTTTTAGTTTTCGGATCTAAAAATATTTTCGTATCTCATTTGTCATTTTTTTATTACAAAAAGGAGTTTAATTTATGTTAATATTAATATAAAAATATAAATTAAATAAATTATAGTAATAATTATAATAATATTTTTAAAAATTTAAAATTTTTAAAAAAATTATATAAATTATAAAAATATTTTTATATGAAGCTGACGTGTATTTTAAAAAAATATTTTTATTATTTTATTAATTTAAATTATTTGAGTAAGGGTAAATTTGACAAATCATTTTTTATTCTCCATTAAAATAAAATAAAAAGAAATTATTATTTTTATTTAAAAATTATTATTATTATTATTTAAAATTTTTTAGTAATACTATTATTATTATTAAAAATTATTATTATTATTTTAAAATTATTACTATTAATAGTATTTTATTATTATTATTATTATTTGGAAATTATTATTATTATTATTATTATTATTAGTTTTGAAATTGTTTAGGTGAAGTAGTTAATAGTTTTGTTAGTTTATGCTATAATAATCTGCCTGTTTGCCTTTTTTGTGCTCCACGTAAGCAAAAAAATGGAGTCAACTTGCACAGTCAGCATTCCGTTCGTTTTTTGGACGGAAAATTGAACGGAATGACCATTTTATAAGTTTTTGAAAGTATAATTATTCGATTATAACAAAAAAAAATTAGGTAATTACAATGAAAACCGGACTCCAATACAATGACCAAAATGTTATCCCTCGATAAAAATATAAAAATTTAGATATGAAAACCTCAACTCATCGCTCGTTCCTGATCGCTAGTCTACACAAACATGAAGAAATCAAAAGAGTGTAAACAGTAAACACACACTCTCGATAAAACCTTGCCCCCAAGATTCCTACACCATTAATCCCTCAATTCTCTCTCCTCCCTCAGCAAATTGCGAATTGAGTTTGTTGAAAATCAGTAGAAAAATGACAATTACAGCACCCATTACAGGAATAAACATGGCGTCCGCACCATCTGCTTCACTTCAGGCACCCACTAATAGATTTTTCATCGTCAGGGCACAGCCTTTCAGAACAGCTTTCTTTGGTAGTGGAGGTAATTTTTTTGAATTAATGGTAGTATGCAACTAAATATGAATTATGTTCGAATAATTCTGTTTTGTAGCTTTTGCTATTTGGAACAATTAATTGATGCCATTAGGATTAATTAATAGGATTATGCAACTAATCGTGCATTGTGTATATTTATACTTTTGATTCTTACACTAAAAACTTTGTGGGTGTTGCTTAATTTCGATTTGGGGGTTTATACTATTTGGAGGCTATAAATCGAGGACATTGGTTTATAATTGAATGCCAGTTTGTTCCATGTTAGTAACATTCTTGAGGCTCGGAATTGTGATGCCAAAAGCAACTTCGCTCTATCCTTTCTATACTTTCTACTGTGCTTTTTTGATCATTCATGAAGTTGGATTTTTTAATGCAGATTTTTGTAATCTCAAGGCTCGGAATTGTGACACCCTGTTTTGTTTAGATAAATTTATTTCTTATAGAGTTCATTCATACTTCTTTTAGTGGGTGCTCGGAAGTTTACTGGAATACGACTAGTTCATTCCAATAGATCGAGATCTAATGCTCTTGGTGGGGGTGCTCTTGGTACTCGTATGAACCTTTTTGATCGATTTTCCAGGGTTATTAAGGTTATTTGAACATTCATATTTTATCATTATATTGTGGGACTCATGTCTTCAGCCTTCCCTGTCAGTAATGCACTGCTAAAATGCTATTTCTCTCTTTCTGTCTCATACGTGTAGTCATATGCAAATGCAATTATAAGCTCCTTTGAAGACCCTGAGAAGATCTTAGAACAATCTGTTATCGAGATGAATGATGACTTAATTAAGATGCGTCAAGCAACAGCCCAAGTATGTTTGTTTTGATTTTCTTTCTTTCGTTTCTTAAGTTTTTTTGTGTATATATTCCTTCATTAAGTAATAATATTTCCACATAAAGATATTTTAGGGAAGGGAAGTGAAGACACTTACATATTTCATTTTCTCTCAAGGTTCTGGCATCACAGAAGCAGTTGGAAAACAAATACAAAGCTGCACAACAAGCATCTGAGGAGTGGTAATTGCATAGGATCATTTGTGTATTGCTCTAGAAAGGGGTACATTTGTTTCCAATAGCTTGTACTTATCATGGTTTGATCATAGGTACCGTAGAGCACAATTGGCTCTTGGGAAGGGAAACGAGGATCTTGCTCGCGAGGCTCTGAAAAGGCGTAAATCATATGCTGTAAGTTCTCCCCAACCACCTCCACACCCTGTTCCCAATCTCTCTTCAGAAACTGTCTCAGAAATTAAACAGCTGTATGTAATTTTAAGAAACTTTATGTAATGTGAAGTCTATTTAAATTTGACAAGTTTTCAGTACAAAGGACCTAACATTTTCTGTAGATTTCCTAATTAGTTATAATTCATCACTTATCTATGTTTATGATCTTACAAAATACTTGAAAAGCTTCTTAATTTCTCCCTTCTCATTTAGCAACTTTCAATATTTTCTATATTCTATTCTCTGCATTGTAAACCAGTCTCTTGACTCTCTTGCCGATGAGTCTGGCAACTCGTGCCTTATTTAGCACTCTCACTTTCTTATTATTCACATATAAACAAAATTATCTAAGAGATCTATATTTTTGATTGACGAAGATCTTTGGTTAAATTTACTCTCTTCTCTCTCTCACACAGTCCTCCCTTCTCCCACATGAACAAGAATGACCTATCTACCTAACACCACTTTATTCATACTGCAGGATAATGCTAATGCTTTGAAGACTCAACTCGATCAGCAGAAAAGTGTTGTCGATAACCTCGTGTCCAATACACTGGCAAGTTTCCATTTTCCATCTTCTTTGTTTTCTGCTCACACTTATTTATGAAGGCCTCACATGTTTCTCTATTCTATAGAATTTATATTGGCGGCCTAAATATATGAGGACATTAGATGACCTAGGGGTTGACTGTGTCTATCTACTTGTTGACAGCTTTTAGAAAGCAAAATACAGGAGGCAAAGTCAAAGAAAGATACCCTTAAAGCACGTGCACAGTCTGCAAAGTTTGTTCTCACCCTCTGTAAAATATGTACTTGTGTTTTCCCTGCTTCCAATGTAGCATGCTTGCTCACAATTACTGTAGAATGACCGCTTCTTCTTCAGGACTGCAACCAAAGTTAGTGAATTGTTGGGTAATGTCAATACAAGCAGTGCCCTTTCAGCTTTTGAAAAGATGGAGGAAAAAGGTTAGCGTTTTATTTTTTTTCTCTTTCTCTTTCTCTCTCTCTCCCTGTTTACTACTTTTCTTTTGCATTAGATAAATGACTGTAAGCTTTATATAGATTCAATTGCATGTATCTGTTGTAAAAGAATACTGTAAAAGAGTAAACTGGCCGTTGACGTATTCATGGATAAAATGTCTGCATCTGATAATCTTAAACCAATAGAATGAATCCTGGCCATCCCAATAAGGAAGTGCTGCTAATCAATTCCTTTAAAAATTCTGTTAATTGTTGTTTTGAATCCTGGGTATTGATAATGAATTTTTTGTACAGATAACCCGAGTTTTAAATATCTGATAATTAAGAATATAAATCGGATAGCCTATTTACGGCCAACTTAATCAATAAAAGATACACTTCCATATGCTGTTAGGCTGATAGCATAATTGTAATGAACTAACTATACTCTTGCTTTAATCTTTCAAGGAAAATCTATAGTATAACATCCATCCAAAACTTTCAGTCCACTCTTAAAAGTACTTGTCATTGTTAACTCCAAATAAATCTTGAAATTAAATCTTGAAAGTGTACCCTTTATCGTAAGAGTTATTCTGATGCATCACAGATTTAGGATGAAGAATTAATGGAAAATAAACTAGGATTTAAACTCATCTTTCATATCAACTCCATGTATCAACACCTAGATGGATAAAATACCTTACGATAGGATACCTCTAAAGTACGAATAAAATAATCAACATCAATATCAATAGTATGTAGTCTAAATGACTTGTGGGGATTACATTACTATTTAAAGAGACAAAACCCTAATATTACTTGGGGAGTAATAAAAATATTAAACGACTAAAATACCCTTATTAATAATTCTTAATCACTAATTAATGTCCTAAATTTCCACTATTAAATAAAATACATAAATCACATCAACTACTTTTATATTAAACATAATAAAAACTCTAAGTAATAAATATAAAAATTTTCTTCTTTGTTCTTGACTTGGAGTCCCCATCATTCTCCTCTTGTTGGAGAAAACTTGACATCGAGTTTTATAATATGATAGAATAAGCCACAAACTCCTTTGCAATGGAAGAAACATTTTGGAACATCTTTGACAACATCATCACGCGGTAAGACTCAAATTTTTTTGGAAAGAGAATAGATGATAACATCGCTTTTGTATTCAAAGGTGCTGAAAAGAAGCTTTTTTGAACAAGAAGTCAACAATGTCAACTTGGATTGGATCAACTTCTCGAATCGTCCTTTCTTCGATAACGAACAACTCAAAAGCAACTTTAGAGTTTTTCTCAATTTGTTGCTCATACACAATCTCTGGTTCAACTTTTGGAACTTTAAGAGCTTTCATGGACACGTCACTACTGTCTGTAGTCCCAAAATTTAGAACATCCTCTTTTTTTTTCTCTTGCTCTGCTTGGATATGTGTCCGCAAGTCAACAAGGCCTTCTTTTATAGAAGAGACGTCATTCTTTTATAAAAGAGATGTCATCTTTTATAAAAGAGCATATAGAAACCATTTCATGTGTAGCCTTTTGATGTTCTTTTGCTTTAACTTGTTGACGTTTCCTTGCTTAAGCTTTTCTCTGTTTATCTTGATATTGACGTTGCAATTTTCCAAGGTAATCTTGTGCATTAACCATATCCCATCTAAGCTCTTCTTGATTGAGTTTCAAATATTTATAGCCACATGTATTAATAAGGTAGTGTATTCGATCATTTTCACCGTCGAGAAACCAAATATACTCCTTTACTTCTGCAAGCAATTCTTTAGTGGCTTGAGACATTGGGTGTTTGGGACAATAGGTTATAAAATAAATAAATAAATAAAATAAAACTTTTTTTGTTGATAACTTAAGGGCCAAACTGAAAAGAAAATATAAAACAGGGGCTAAAGTATGAATGCAGAAAGTGTAGGGGCTAATATAAAATGATAAAGGGTATAAGTGAAAAGTATATAAATTATGTGTTAAAACTGAAATATTAGACGAAACTATGGCGGAGCAAAATATCGACAAAACTATAGTTGTCACGACGCCACGGTGGAAGCCGACTGCCAAGACGCCAAGGCAATAAGACGCATGCCATGGTGTTCGTATGGCGAAAAATCGTTAACAGTGTACAATTTATATATTATATATTTTACTTCTAAAGTACATTGAGTAATGAAATTATATACATTAAAATCCAAAATATAATAACTAATGTCACGGAGCATTAAAAACACATTGCAATATATATTTAATTTGAGGGAAAAAAATATTATTTATATATTTTTTGGAGTTACAAGAGTTTTATGATTTATGTGGTCAAAATTATAACTTTTAAGGGTTAAAATTGTACATGCAATAAGCATTTAATATTTCATGGAGAAAGAGTTACTTTTTAAAATAACAAAATAATTATTTACTACTTTTTATGAAAAAATAGAAATATTTATTATTTTGTTAAAAAGAAAAATTATTATTATTATTATTATTTATTTAATTTTATAATTTTTAATATCTATTATTTTTTTAAAGGGTGTTTTTTTATTTTCTATTTTCTTTTTATGTTAAGTTAATTATTTATTATTTATTTATTGCATGTTCATAAGTGTTACACATGGAACACCACTACTTGCTTTTTGTCTTTTAGTGGGCAATGACTCATTGCATAAATTAGTGGATGACAACTAACATCTAATTAAAAAAAGAATAGAAAGAGGACAAAAGCAGTATAAAGCCAGAAGTCTTCTTTTTCTTTTTCTTCAGCTGATCCTTTTCTTCTTCTTCTTTAGCCGATCTTTTTCTTTTTCAGTTTTAGGACTCTATTCGCAGTCGTGTTTTGGAACTCTTCGTTGTTTACAAAATAAAAGTTGCAGAGGACTTTTAATTTTCTTCTCTCCCTCTTTTAATTCGATCTGTAATGGGTAAAGTAACGCCTTGGCAGCCTACCCCCAAGGCGAGCATCGCCATGCTGCTTGCAGGTATGCCAGAACGCCTAGGCAACGTCGTGACAACTATGGACAAAACACGACAACAATTTCTCTCATTTCTACCTTTCTTCTTTTTTGAACAATGAATCGCGATGAACAGTAAATCTGGCAATGAAAAGTAACTCCGGCAGACGACGTACAATTTTTTTTTTTGGAAAAACCAAAGATCTCCCAAAAAATAAAAAATTGATTGAAAAACCTTAAGCTCTAATACCAAAAATGATGCATGACAAATTTAGGATGAATAATTAATGTAAAATAAATTAGGATTTAAAGTCCGCGTTTAAACCATTAGGATCTTTCAAGTGTATCAACTCTACGTATCAACACCAAGATGGATAAAATACATCTATGGTATGAATAAAATAATCAATTTCAATATCAATAGTATGTAATGTAAATGACTTGTAGAAATTATATCACTATTTAAAAAGACAAAACCCTAATATAACTTGGGGAATAATAAAAGTACAAAACGACTAAAATACCCTTATTAATAATACTTGATCACTAATTAATGTCCTAAATCCCCTCTAATAAATATAATACATAAATCACATCAGCTACTTTTATATTAAACATAATAAATACTCCAAATAATAAATATAAAAAATATCTTCTTTGTTCTTGACTTAGAGTCCCCATCATATTTTGTACCCTTTACGGCAAGAGTTATTCTTATCTTCTGACTTGCTCTAGGTGCTTATTCAGTTCCCATTGATTTTGTATATTTGGAAAGCCGAGGTCCTTAAAATAGTCAAGGTTTTTTTCCCCTTGTGGTATATGGTTTTACAAAGATTGAATATTAATGATTTCGAGAGTCGAGACCTGATAAGGTCCTACGCTGGATATTTTTTACATATGCAGGCATAATAATGAGTCATAAGGTCAGTTTATTTTTGCTGTTGTCCTGTGGCTTGGGCTCATGGATCTCCATCTTTTGAATGGTTAGGGAGGAGTGGTTGAGTTCTGCTTCCAGTGGAAGATATGTTGCTAACTTGCTTTCAAGGATTTAGAAGTAGGAAAGAGCAAAATGTGCTTTGGAATTTCATAAATGAAAAAGTGCTTACAACTGAAACAGAGAACTACTATATATACCACTTGACTTACAACTAACTTTTGGCAGAAAATTCGAAGAAATAAAATTACAAAAAAAAGAAAAGAAAAAAAAAAGAGACTTACCTAACTATTTTAAATTACATTCTAATACTAAACAATGACCTCATGCCTTTTGACAGCAGTTCTCTGTAAACATTGTATAAACCATGCTTGACCTCTTTGCTTGAATTTTCAGCCATCGTCCCACCTTGAATGTCCTGTGCATATATGAACATGATTAACTATACTAGTTTACATGTTTCCACTAAAACTTGTACTTTTTCTAATGAATTGCTAATACTGAACCTTATTTGCATCCGAACTATGTCAGTTCATTAACTTCTTGTGCAAAAGATTGTGAATCACAATGTTTTTGTTTAGGTGTTCTTCATGCTTAATTTGGTTTTAATCTAAAAATGAATATTCAATGATCAAAGCCTTTATTGGGGAGAGTTTTGGCATGTTATAACTCTATTATCATAATTGTTTAAGTACATAAATGAACTACATAAGCGTGCAACTACATTACTAATAGCTGCAAACTTTATGTTTATTTTCACAGTTTTGGCAATGGAATCTCAAGCAGACGCACTTAATCAGCTAACTACTGATGATCTTGAAGGAAAGGTAACAGTTTTCTCTTAAGTCTCAAAACATCTGCCAGTGCTTTCTCATTTTCCGTTTCATTTCTTATTGGGTAATTAACAAAGCTGTGTTATGAAGCAAGAGAAGAGGCATCTTTTTGGGCTTTTTTTTTGTTGGTGAGTGGGGGGGGGGGGAGTTTGGCTGAAATTGATGCAAGATAAGGTTTTCCACAATGGAAAGAAAGGGTACTACTTTGAGGTTTGAATGGAGCAACGTAAAGTATATTTAAATACTGTTCTGGGTGCTAAGTGTGTTTCTGCAAATCCTAGAAGTGGCTTTTTGTGAGTCATTTAGACTTTCAGATTTAATAAAGATTTTGGGATTTGTAAACTACTAAACTGAGTACTTTTAGGGTTGAGAAGAGTTGATCTCAGATCTTATTGTAATATTAAAAAGCATAAAGTTAAAGAGAGAAAAAGAAATTAGGCATCATATCTTGGCTCAAACTTGCATCATACATTTCCAAATAGCTTTCTAAATAATTCTTTAGAACTCATCTTTATTTATTTATTTTTGGGGTTGGGGGGTGGGGGGAGGGGGGGGGGGGGAGAGAGAGAAGCATTACAGTGTCACTTATAGACTTTTTACCAACCCTATAGCTAGTGGGATTTGGACTTCTATTAGTAAACTATTAAAATTGTCTTTAAAATCTATGAGGAGACTAACGGAAACCATATTAAAAGACGCAGTAAATCAAACTAATAAAACAAAGACCCATGAGACTAATACGAACAAATCCGGTAAAATGAAACTTTCCAAACACCCTCTGAAAAAAGCACACGAAAACTTTAAGAATTTAACAACTTAAATATAGGATTAACAGACTATTAAGCCTAAAACTCATTTTTAATGAAGAGGCCAAGTAGACTCCATCTTGAAGTTTAACGAAATTCCAAATTTTTTGTTTCTTTGAATTTACATTTCCTTTAAGCTATTCTTGAGATCGTGTTAGTGGTACTTCAGATCCAGCATGCTCACACGATTTGGTTACCCAGGGGATTAGGAACGTAAGACAAGTAGATCTACTTGTCCAAAAAAAAGGAGAAAAGAAAGAAGTAGAGCTAAAATTGCTGGAGGAGTTCATTTTGTTTCCATTCAGCCCATACGCATTGTTTTGTTTCCATTCAGCTCGTAAGCAGCTTTATAGGAGTATATAGCTTGAACGTAGTTGCTACTTTATGTCACAACTTCATAGATTTTGAGTTGCTGATTCTTTTTATTGGTCAGTATGATAAAAAGAAAAAATGTTTTTCTTTTTCCTTCAAA
Organism: Panax japonicus; assembly: GCA_020205505.1. NCBI lineage: Eukaryota > Viridiplantae > Streptophyta > Magnoliopsida > Apiales > Araliaceae > Panax > Panax japonicus. Next base: position 21,814,762 of record CM035112.1, on the reverse strand, counting down.
CTTGTTGGCAAGGGAACTTTCTTTTTTAGATTTTCCCAGTCATAGTTGTTTAAGTTGTTGCAGTAAAGATACATGCAGTATGAGGAGAAGCATTTCATGTTTTATATGTAATTGCCTTGTTAATGTCAGCTCATAGTAATTCTACCATCCTTTTGTGCAAGGAGTGTATGAAAAACAGATTCATATTTTTTGGATGCTAGCATATACTTTTTGCTTTGTTGGTATTCCCTTTGATTTTATATTTCAGAATTTGATTTGCCCTTATAATGAAGATTTTCCTATGGAGGAAGCGCTTTATGCGTGTCTCTGTGTGTTTATATGATTTATATGACTCCAAAATCCAAACATTGTACACCTTTTGCAGTTTGCATTGCTGGAGAGCTCGTCAGTTGATGATGATCTTGCAGACTTGAAAAAGGAACTATCAGGAAGCACAAAGGTAAATTTATTACATTGGTATCTATTTTTTTTGGTTTAAGTAGAACTTGCATATATTTGTTCCGACTGCAATGGTCTTGACCGTTGGGATATGCTTCTAATAGCATGAAATCAAGGGACTACTAGTCAAAACCTCATATATTTTTTATAATCTAAAATAATACAGATTATCCTATTTTTGATGTCTGAACCAAAATCTGAAGACAGTACTTTTAAAATAAAAATTTTGTAGAATTTGTGGAAAAAAAGCAGAAAACAAGAAACAAAATACTTACATAATCATGCCTTTTACTGTCTTGAAACAAAATTAAACAATATAGTTTTGGAATCAGTTGTGTAATTGTAGAAAAGAAGAAATTAGTACTGTTTTCATATTGCAAGATTAGTTATTGTTAGCATTCATATCACCACATGTATTTTAGTATTTTAGATGAAAGAAAGATGAACAGTGTCACAATTCTTAACATATTTTGAGTGCCATTGCTATTTTTAAGGCTCTTGTTACTAGAATCTTCATGTGAGCATAAGGTTATAGATATATTTGTAGTTCAAACATACACTCAGGCTTTATGAACTTCCATGAAATATTTTGAGAGCAATAAAACTTCTACTTTCGTTGTGGGGGGAAGGCCAGAGAGTGACAAACTTCATATAGGCAACGCTCTAGTTTTCTTGATTTTTTCAGTAAGCACCCCTGAAAATTGGGATGACTTTCTTGAGAGATTGTTTGCACTGTGCAACTATTGTTAACTATATTTTATTACGAGTAAAGTTTCTGTTGCATTGAAGTGGATGGCTAGCTCATTTTTGTGACACTATAGATGAATTAAAAAGTATGCCACTAGTTTGGTGGATGCAGAGTGTAAAGATCTAAGTTCAGTGCATTTTAAAGAGGAAAATGGGGTTGGGGGGGGGGGGGGGGGGTGGTAGGATATGTGTTTGGAACAAGTGAGCTGTGAAAAACTATTCATTCAAGATGTGAGCAGTGAGCTTGCTCCTTGGAACTCCTATCCGACCTAGATTATTTAGAATATATTCTCTTTCTCCCACCCTCGCTCTCCCCCTGCAAGCTTTTATTAATCCAATAATCGTTCACCGAAACAGAGGGAAGGGACCGCAGAGGGTTAGAGAGAGAGGAAGAGGGGAACGATCCAACTGGATTGCAGAAGGGTAAAATGTTCAGTTACTATAAAATTAATCAGGGAGTTCTGACTATCGCAACCCTGTTGTATTATGATTTTTTTTATAAAAAAAAAAACTCAGTGGGAAGAGTTTGTTATTGGTTTCACTAAATTGTAAAGGCGAAGCATCAGGATGGTCCATGGTTCGGCTGAACCTATCCTTTCACGAGTCAGAAACCAACTTATTCTACTTATATGCTACCAAAAAAATAAAAAATTGTTCTTCGTAATAAATACATTGAATAAGGAGGAAGAATACTAAGTGATGTTTTTTTTTTGGCTAAACAGAAAGGAGAGCTTCCACCAGGGAGAACAACCATTGCCAGCACAAACTCTGGATTTCCATTCCGGGATACTGAGATTGAGAAAGAGCTAAACGAACTAAGGAGAAAAGCCTCGGAATATTGAAATCGAGTGCTTGCCCCTCTCCCTTCCAAGTCTCTGCATACTCGTTGTGACCATATCAAATTCGAATATATATTTTGCTTCTCCAGGAAACTCCCATCTGTAAAGAGGCACATCTGCTCTTGGAGGAAAAATGAATCCTAAATTTTTAGTTGGCAAAAACCATTCTGGTGTGTAATGTACATGTTAGAATGGCACGAATTGATTGGCATTTAAGCTATCCAACTTCTCCTGTACTATATTTTATTTAACTTGATATATTCTCTTTGACTATATAATATTTTCTGATATATTCATCTTAATATTTGACATGTGGGAGTTTCATGTATTTTTTATAGCTTTGTAATCTATTCCTCGGCTAATGTTATTTCACATGTGACAAGTGTATCATTTAGCAATCTTGCTCATTTGAGCAAAATACAGTGTTGATATATTTTTCCCTCGTCTTGATGTTAAAATTTGGGGTCACAAGCATTATACTAAATATGTGATAAGAAACATTAATCTAACTTGGTATTAGTAAATTGCAGTTTATTGTTTTCTAAAAGAAAAAGGTGTTTCCAAATAATTGGGGGTTGGGGGGGGGGGTGGGGGGGTGAGGGGTGGGAGAGGGGGGGGGGGAATTCTTACAAGTTACAACTTGTGATGTACTAGCAGAACCTCTATAAATAATAGTGTTGGGATTGGAAAATTTTATTAATTTAGAGAGTTATTATTTAATCGATAAATTAATAATTTATTAATTTAAAGATTAGTTTATTTATTCGGTGAACATAGATTTAATTACATTAAAATTATTGTATTTTATTGATGTTTATATCATACTTTTTTTTGATGCAATGTATCATACTTATTAAATTAATGTATCATACCTTGTGAGGGATGATACAATACATTTGGAGCCAATAACGCGAAAAGAAGCACTCAGCGTCAACAACTCTTCACAAGTTTTTATTATAATTCTAGAATGCAACACCTGAACTTTTGAACTGCAATGAGAAAAATTAAGGATGAAATTCAATTAGATTTGAATTTCAAAACAAAATAAACGAGAATAGAATTATATTTTACAATATTGCCCTAGATATATTTGTAATTTAAAAGAATTATTAATTTATGATTTTGATGGAACCATATATTTATATAAGGGTCTTTTAAAAATTATTATTGTATTATTTTATCGAAATTATTAATTTATCCTATTAGCCCACGTCAGAATTGGAAAAAAAATATTATTTTAAAAAATTATTAATTTATCGAGTATTAATTTATAGAGGTTTTATTGTAATTATTGTTATTTGCTTTTGTGGTAAACACTTGAAGTAAAAGTTTTAACTTTTACTCCCTCCCTTCCTTTTTATTGTCTTTTTAGGGAGAGAAGATTTGTTACTTTATTATCTACCTTTATAAATTCAAGAAAGAACTAATGACATAATATTTCATACTTTCCTTATCATTAAATATTTATTTATTTATATGTTTAATAAAATTAAAATAAATAATATTGAGATTTTATACTTAATTTAATCAATCAAACATCATATTAATTATAAATTTTAATTTATGTACTTCCTCCTAAATTGTCAATTAAAAAAATGGCTTAATTGTATTTTAAGTATTGCTTTACTAGTAGGAACATAAATTAATAAATCTAATAATTATTTTTGGCCAAATTAGAAAAAATATCAATAATTTTTCAAAATATTATCAAAGAGACAAGAAAAAAATAAGAAAAAGTCATTATGTTATAATAAAATAGTTCAAAAAGATGCAAATGATATAATATAAAAATGAAAAATCCAAAGAAATGGAGGGAATAATTGGTAAAAAAAGAAAAAAATTATCAGTTTTACAAATAAAAATTAAGATTTTTACAAAATCTCTCATATAAATTGAGATTTATTTAATAAGAATATTGTTAAATTATTAATTTTACTCGTCAAAATATGAATTCCAAAAAAAATATCATCATAAAACCATCCCCGTTCCTTACTTCCCAAAAACTCACCTTCCCAAATCCGCCCAAAGATGCCATCCCTTTCTCTCCTCCGTTTCTCTCTCCCACCACCAAAAACCCTAACCAGAAAACCCTTCTTACATCACCCTCTCAAATCAACGCTCCACATCCCCTCCCTTCCCCGCTCCGGCTCCATTTTCGGCTCCCTCTCAGACCCAAATTCCCGCTCCCGCTCGCAGCAACCCCATCTCACCGCCATATCCGCATCCTACAATCCTACCCCAATCACCGACCGCCTACTCTCCGCCGTGTCCTACTTCTTCCCTTTCTTCAACGGCCTTCAATACGGCCGCTTCCTCTTCGCCCAGTACCCTCGGATCCTGGGTCCGGCCCTAGAGCCCTTTCTGCCCTTCCTCAGCCTCTACCGCTCTATCCCTTACGCCAGCTACGTCGCCTTCCTGGCTCTGTACATAGGCGTGGGCCGAAACCCGAATCTGAGCCGGTACGCGAGGTTCAATGCGATGCAGGCGGTGGTTCTTGATGTTGTGTTGGTGTTGCCGATGCTGATAGAGCGGATTTTCAATCCGGGTCGGGCTGGAATAGGGTATAAGCTGATGGTGATGGGTCATAATACGCTGTTTGTGTTTGTTGTGTTGTGTTTTGTTTATAGTTTGGTGTATAGTGTTTTGGGTCGGACGCCTTACTTGCCCTTTGTTGCTGATGCTGCTGGCCGCCAAATCTAAATGCTGAGGTTTCACTCTTTTTTGGTTAGAATTTTATGGGAAAATGTTGGGTTTAATTTTGTGGTGGGAAATGTGCTGTTATATTGCAAAAGAATAATGTAATTGTGAAAAAAGTGAGATTGGTTTTGTCAAATTTAGCTGAACTTTATTGGGTTATTCCTTTTTAGTTGTGACATGGTGTTTACACTTCGACTTCTTTAATGTTTGATCAGAAGTGGTTTATCAAGCTTAAAGCAAGAAGTATGGAGATTTTGTTAATTTTGATGCAGTGGCTGACTGTAGTTGCGTAATATGAATGAGTAGCTAACGTACAATTTGCATAATTACTTGTTCTGGTTGTATAGGCATCCCCAATTCTGATCAGGAATTGCTTTAGCCAATTCTCTATCTTTTGCTTTGTACGATTATGTTAGATTTCTTTGTATTATTTTAAGGTCTAATACTTGATTAGCTTATCTTTTGTTTGACCTGCATTTGGAAAGTGAAGTGAAAAGGAAAAATCCATTGAACTTAACCGCAATCTTTTTGATAAGCGGTGATTGGGAATATATTTCCAAAGAAGTTGTGTTTGAAGGTGAATCCTTTCTCCTTACAAACTGAATTTTGTAGAAACTGCTATTTATTTGCTTAGTTGGTTGAAAGCACATTGCCAACTTTTCTCCTACTGCTTTTGAAACTGCCTTTCTACATCTATTATTGCATCTATTATTTGATCTTGGGGATTTTGGAAATTACACACATTATGGTCGGGTCAATTCTGTTTACTCTATGTAGATGGAGTTTATATTCTTTGAAGCAGTTTAGCTTAAGAAGGGGCTGCATACGTCAATTGCACCAGTTGAACACAGGTTTTACAGTTTTATGATTGGATCATCGGTTGATGATGCAATCTTTTGAGTTCTGTTTAATATGTTTGTAAAAGGGTAATGTGTATTCTTTCTGGTGAGGATGGATAAGTGTTAAGTTGCTTTCTCTCAAAGGAGCTGTCATCTTGGTCAGGGAGGGTCAGGGTTACAAGAATGCAAAATCAGATGCACACATTTAGTTCTGGTAGCATATTCCGAAAGATAGTACCCGTTGCGTGTAACGCTCATTTAGTTCTCGTAGCATATTCTGAGCCTTAGTTCTCGTAGCATATTCTGAACGATGGTGCTGGGCAATAATAAGGCAATAATAATGCATTTAGTTCTCGTAGCATATTCCGAACGTAGTGCCCCGTGCGTGTAACACTGGGCAATAAGAATTCTCTGATAACCCCTATGGAGGGCTATCAGAGCATATCTTTTGCACCTTTTTTGGTTTATGACTTGCTGGTTACTAATCCCCTACTTCTATAGCCTTGTTTAGTTAGTTGGCTACTGAATCGGAGGTGATTTTGTTGACTTGATTTTAGCTGTAGAATGGATGGTTTATACCCCCAGCCATTGCAATGAACAGACCTTTTGGTGGATGATCTGAAGATTATGGCTAAAAAATTTGTAAGATTTGGAATATCTGTTTTTCTGTCCATTAACAAATTAACTGAACTTGCTGATGGAAAATCTAAATTTATCTTTGTTTCTAGCTTCTTGAATTTCTTTGGGTTGAAACTTTTTTTTTTAGTCCGCCACTCCCATGCTACTATCATCAAATAATTAATTATGATGTCACAAAACTAGTAACTCACCCTTAGAAGGCTCGTACAAGTATATTGATTAATAATGGAGTAGCAAGTTCATAACGTCTTAACAAACCCATTTGCACATTTCTCAATAAATTTCTTTTTAATTATGGAATGCACAGGGGATCCGGTTATCATCAAGTTAACTTTATGGTAAGTTGTCAATTGATACATTACTATTTTATTTTTATAAAACTATTTTCATAAACTACTACAAAAATATTTTTGATACTTTCAAATATTATACTCATCAATTTTATTTCAAACATTTTCAACATAGAAACTATTTTTAGAGAAATTTGAATTCTCCTCTTTTTTCTTTCTACACTTAAAAAAATTAAATCATTTTCTTCCGAGTCCTGCTATACATCGTAAAAGTTTTCAATGAAATTATGATTGCGACGTATGCGTATACATGAAACAAAAATGAATTAAAAAAGTCTCACTTTAATTTATTCGATCTTATCGTATATACTTTCACGTTGGTCGCAATCCAATTTCATCAAATATTTATTATTTTTCTCTCCCAAATATCTCAACTCCTTTCATTTCTCCCCCTTTTATAAAACTCACTTTTGAAACTCAAAAACACAGTGGTACTGCACTGCAAGCTCAAACAGTGAACTTCTCCTCCGTAATCTTTCAAGTGCTATTTGTTAGCGCTGCTATGGATTCATCCCTTTCATGTCCTTCCACTCCTCGATGGAACCTCAACAGACCTTTTCTCACCGGATCCAGAATTTGTTTTAGCAATATTAATTAAAATAGAATTATGTAATATACAACAAATTTTGATACAATTTACAAACTTACTTCGATTATTTGTCATAGTTCAATTTAAATGATTCCTCAAATGCTCAAAACATCGAGCCAAATTTACTTTCTATATTCAAACGAAATTATGAATTAATTTCAAAGTATAAACCAATTTTGATATCTTTTTAAAAGTTTCAAATCCATCCAAAATTTATACTTTGAACACCAAACATTGAAACCAATAATGTAGTCAAATCTGTTGCTGCTGCTTCATCAGTTTTCACAAACTGACTTTTATCCTCTACAAAACTGTATCCAGTCCCAACTAGATTATCCTACATTTCCCAAATTAAAATAAGAGTTAATTTAATTACATAAAACTATAACTAGAAAATATGTATTCAAAGATATTGAAATTCAACAAGAAATTATCACCACAAACAAGAGATCAGCCTTTTGTAACCAAGTTGAATTTCTAGGCTTCAGATATGTATCCAATAGTCCAACCTCATCAAAATTTTCAATCCTGACTCCTGAAGCACCCTATTTATATAATCAAGCATACACAATTATGTGAATATTAATTTGCAAAATTTTCAAATAGAATTATACATTTCACCTCCATTTTATATTTGAATATTTCTGGGATTTTAAAATAAAACTAGATAATATGAAATATCATATTACTTACAGGTCCACCCTGCAACCAAAGAATTATTGGTCAGGGCTTGTTTGGATCTTGGGTCCTCTACGGACTTTTAAAATACCAATAGCACACTGTGGGCACAATTTCAACTACTTGTCATATTTCAATTTGAATGATTCTTTAAACAATTACAATTTAAACCGTATGCACAAAGTCTCAAACCAAATTTGCTTTCTATATTCAAACAAAATCAAGTCATAACAGTCAAAATTAACTCACAGTTCACAAATACAACAAATTCAAAAAATAATTGAAGTGCATACCTACATATTCATTTAACCCAAACCCACAAGGCCACAACAAATTCAAATAAATTTAAACTATCAAACAAAAAAGCCTTAATTTGTTACCTCTTAAGTCCAAAATACAACAAATACATCAAATAAATTGAATTGGGTTTAACCCCAAGTCCCCAAACAACAACAAATTCAAACAAACTACAAATTTAAATTATTAAACAAAAAAACCTAATTCAGTTACCTTGTAACGCCCCCAAATCCGAGTACCTTCAAACCCTAGATATTCAACTATACACATTATATTCAGCTATATATCTTAACAACATAATTGCAATTACTAATTATTAAATAATGTTCCAACATTCTCCCAGGTTTCTATAACCATTACATCCTTTGTTCTGTCATAATATTATTCATTACAAAAATAATACTATTCTATTACAAGATAACCTATATATCCATCTTTGCTTTTTCCTTATCCTTATCGGATCATTCAATCCGTTCGACCTTAGCTGAAATCATATAATTTAAGCAAGGTATGAGCATTAAATTGCCCAGTAAGTCTAACAATTACTATATAACAACAACAAAATCATGAATTATATGATTTGTCTTCGATAACTGAACAAATAGTTATGAAGTACGTACCATGAATAACAAAATAATCCTTTTCTTACCTTTAAAACATTTCCAGATGACATATCAGTCATTTAAAATTCTGAGTTGGTCATTGACCAAGAACATTTCTTTATTTCATTATTTGAAAAGGACACCCCAAAACTAAGACCGTAAGTCTGATATATATTACGAGCACTTCTAGGTGATCATCCCTATAGTACTCTATGTTGATCAACACTTCTTCGTTAAACATATTTACGTTTAGTTGATGACACACCCTTCCGTGATAGTCGATATACGACTAAAACATTTCATTTATTCTTTCTCGGACTTACATTTGAATCCTTACCAAAACAATTGGTTTAACGATAACATTCAAAAACATTTTTAAAGACTTGTAAATAGATCAACAAAACATTTTAATATTTGTCTAGCTGAATCAAATGACATTGACACTTTCTTAAACTTTTCATGGCATAACATACTTGAACACTTGTATAAATACTAAAAGATTTTCATAAGTTGAGAATACACATGTTCACATAGGAATCGTGTATACTTACTTTATCACTTCATATAAACAAAATCAAATGAAGTAACAACTTGCCTAACATAGAGTATAGACAAGAGTTAGAAAACATGCCTTGTGCGTCTTCTAGTCTTTACTTTGAGTTGGTCTTTATATGATCTACATGATATAATCACATAACACACCAATTAGCTACCAAATAACCTTTGCACATTATTTATACTATCTTCTCCTTCTATCATAACTTACTTGAATCATTAAACTAATAACATTCGATAAGTTATTTATCTTTCATTACAGACTCGTGATACTTAAATGTTATATCTTATTATCATTATCATTCCTCAACATCTAAGTTATACAACCTATGTATGCTTAAAACGTTCGTCCGACACTGAATACGAAACAAGTTTATCGTTTTCATACTTTACGTTTACATTTCATAACCTTTTAACCAATGTTTGATTGTTAACTTAAGGTTTTAATCACTTCTTGAAGTGTTACATTAGGTGAACATTAAGTTCATTATCAATCTCTCAACTTTTCCCAAGTGTTGAGCAGTTAAAAGCTCTTCGCTGCGTTTTATTATGGTTTGGCGCTGCGACGCCAGAACTCTTTGTTAAACCGGCGCTGCGATGCCCAAAGACAGTAGCTCATCCCCTTAACCGGCGCTTTTGCACCCGCTTTTTAGTGTTGTCTGGCACAGCGGCATCGGGCACAAAATTTAAATTTTTTTTAAGTGTTCTCCTATGTTCAAACCGTTAACTTTGCTAACTCGTAACTTGATCATTCCAAAGCAAAATAATCCGTTCCCGAGTCAAATTCTTACTTTCATGACATAATTCGATTTCCCCCGAACAGAATATTTTTCTGAATCCTTTAACAAGCCTTTTCATCGACTCAAAACTCATCGTTCATTCATTTTTACGTTTTTAACGTTTTTTCGTTCGTTTGTCCGTAACTTACTTATCCGATACCCAAATGAGTTCATTCTTGAGCCTATGGCTCAAAAATTTCATGTTCTTCAATATACTTATGAAACCTTAATTTTTCAGGTTCATTATCAACATTCCATATTCGTCCGGAAATCATAGTTAACTATTATTTCAACGATTAACGTCTTTTACTGAAATTTTTGCCATAACTTCATTATAATATATTTTTACTCCGTTCCAATCGGAATATTTCCAACACTTATTCATCTAATATCTCCTAACCAAACATATAGCAAGTAGCTTATACATGATGGTTTTAAACTTGTCCATCAACAAGAAGTTTGAGTTTTTCATGCGTTCTTCGTTTAGTTTGTTATTAACAATTATTGTCTCACTTATCATGTGATTATTGGTGTTTTAGGTCCACTAATTACTGCTTATTCCACTAGATCATTCAATGATTCCAATGAACCATACAACATCCACCAATAACACTTCTTAACAATCTACAATTTTGAAAAGGTGAAGATTTAGGGTTCTTATGAATTACCTCTTGATGTTCTTGGTTGGTTGATTAATTTGCTAACACTTCCTTCTCCTTGATTACTTAAATTTAAGCTCTCATTTCTCTCTCAATATTTTCTCTAAGTGTTGGTGAAATAAGATGATACTTAGGTGAATGAAAATGAAGAGAATGCTTGCTATTTAAAGAAATGCACGACTTAATTAGGGCTTTTTAAGTCATTAAGATAACTTTACATTAATTCACTAATTGATCACTTAGCTTTGAGTCTTTCGTGGTCAATACCCTCAAGTTTCCCAATCTTACGAACCATCCCCTAATTAACTCTCACAAACTAACCATGGTTCGATTAAAATGATGAAAACAACTTTTGAGTCACCATTGCATTTAATTCCACCTCCTTGACATTTGATATTTTGCTCTTGGGAGCTAGGGTGGCCGGATTCTTCACCCCTTGGGTCCCCCATATGGGTTGCCCCATCTCATCAATCTTTGTTGGATCTTGGTTTGGGCTTGGTTTAAATTCAGTTTGGGCCAAACTTTGGGCTTGAATTAAATTTCTTTGGGTCCTTTACAATAATATACAACATTTAGTAAATAATTACACTATTAGTGCATCCACAAAATAATTACAAAAATAATACACTTTCCCATATTTATTTACAATATTATTGCAATTAGGATTCCTTAATTTAGGGAATTAGTATATAATTTAATTCATAATAATAAGAAAACCTAAAATCAAGGAGAAATAAGTGTCATAATTAATAATTCAAATTCAAATATCTTGGATCTAACAACAAAAACAAATTCAAAAATAATAATTCAAATTTAAATATTTAAAGTTTGGCAACGTCATCTTCCTCCTCCCATTCGTCGGTCATCTTCCTCCTCCCCTTCGCCGGTGAAACCCAATTTCATGTCCAAAAGAAAATAAGAACACTGCATAGGAAAGAGAGAGATAAGAGAGTGATGTGTAATGTAATGTTGATAGCCAAACCTTTTTAAAAAGGTAACCAAACTTTTATATCAAGATAACTAAACCTTTATACCAAGGTAACCAATCTACCTCCACACCTACAATATGAATTGGTTACCTTGGTCTGAAAGTTTGTCAACCAACTGCATGAAGGTTTTGCTACCAACTGCATCACATTCAAAATAATTGGTAAATTAATAAAACTAAATTAGTTACCTTGGATACCCACTGCAATATGAAAAAACTGAAGGTGTGGAGGTGGATCAATATATTCTCCATTAATTGTTATTCTGCATCAATATATTCTCATCGTGGATGGGGGTGAGGAGGACGTCGGAGAAGCGATTGATGTTTCTGGCCGACCATCGGAGGGAGACATAGAGTGATGATGATTGTCATTTTGTTGTTTTCGGTTGCTCTTGGAGATGACACGATGGATAAAACTCGATGGCGTGATGATGATTGTCGTTTTGGTGGCCGCAGAGGCTGCGATGATCGTGGTGGATTTGGAGGTGGGCATGGTGGAGGTCTTGGTGGTGGAGGTGGTCGTGGTGGAGGTCTTGGTGGTGGGGGTGGCTTAGGGGTGGCGGTGGACTTGGAGGTGGGAGATGTGGAGGATTTGGTGGAGGTGTTGGAGGAGGTGTAGGTGGGGGTGGAGGCTTAGGTGGTGGAGCAGGAGGCGGTGGAGGCTTAGGGGGTGGCGGCGGACTTGGAGGTGGGAAAGGTGGAGGATTTGGTGGAGTTGTTGGAGGAGGTATAAGTGGAGGCTTAGATGGTGGAGGTGCTATATGGTTTACTAATTAGTTACTTAATTTAATAAATAAATCAATACTAATCCCTTAAATTAAGAAATCTTAATTGCATACTAATTCTCTAAATTAAGAAATTCTAATTACACTAATATTGTAAATAAATATGGAAATCGTATTAATTGTGTAAATATTTTATGAGTGCACTATTGTTGTAATTATTTTAAAAAATGTACTAGAATATGTAATTGTTCCTAAAAAAATAAAATAAGTGTAATCCAAATATATTAAGATTACGGTTTCCCTAAGATTGATATTACAACAAGCGAAAAAAGAAAGAGACGAAAATGGGAGAGATCAAAGGAGACAAAATTTAAAAGACTCATAACAAAATTATTAAAATTTCAGCCTAATCTAGTCTTCCGAAGGTAATTAATTGTTGTTTTTGAATACAATATATGTGTATGCGTTCACTGCAGTACTATCAGTATTACAGGCATCACTTTATGGTTCGTGGTTGATGTGATTAGTAATATATAATAATAATTATAATAATAATAATAATAATTGTATTATGAATCAGCAACTTAGTAATAATATTAGGTTTAGAATTAATAACATTACATTTATATTACTATAACATTAACTATATTAAATTAAATGATATTTTTACATTATCATAATTTATTGAACATATTCTTTAACTCTAGAGGATATATGAGCTAATATTAAAGCATTTAAGTTATAAAAAGAAAATACATAAATTTTATAAATTAGTAATTAATTAATAGTTTTGTATTATTTTGATAATTATATAGATCGGATTGGGGAGGTCTAGGTGTGTGATATTTGAGTTTGGTCAATTATTTCGATATTATATTCAACGAGACGATTTAAATTTTAATTTGTTAATTCGTTTTGCTACTCGTTTAGAAATTTTGTATTGCCTCTCATGGTTATTTTTTGTCAAATTTATTGTGATAGTTTCATTTTGGCGTTGTTGGCGTTGATACTAGAACTCGTATTTGTACTCTTTGAACTTTATTCGATTTGTATCCTTCTTCGTAAATTTTCGTTCACATTCGGGAGTTATTTTTATTAGTGGAATCTAATGATAATTAAGTATGTTCGTATTTGAAATAATTTGATGTTATTTGGATATGGTCATTTAAGCCTTGTGATTTGAACCTCTTTTGGCTTACATTTTGTAGTTTGATCATTAGGGTATACTTTAGCTAACCACCTGTGGCGGTACCACATGCATGTCCTATTCACACAACGGCATGACACATTCAGTGGCGCTGTGATCACTTTACGGCGTATCTTTTGTTTTGTATGTTGCTCTGACGTGAGCTTTGGCCATTTGATTTGTTTGTTCGGGATACGTATGGGTCGACCCAGTATTTGATTTGATTCGTTTGGCGGATTAATAACATATGTGTCGTGCATGCTATTCATTTTGATTTGCATACATCATGGTTCCGATGTATTTTGTTAGCCTTTAGCTATTTGTATTTGAGCTTATTATAAAATTGTTACCTTATAACCATTTGATTCAACCTTATTTTGTTCGGAATTCTTTTGACTATAGTTTTCAATTTGACTGTGTTAATCATTTGTACCTTGTCTCACCAATTTCGATATATTCATATTTGGTTCGTACTCTGTATTGTTCGTAGTTTGTATTTTTTTCGTTTATTCAGTTCTTTTGGTACATATATAAATTGTTTATATTTGTGAATTTTTATATTCATACTGGACAATTGGCTTATGCTGTGTTTTTCTTCCGACAAATTTGCAGGTGGCGGTTTAGGGTTTCGTATGAAGAGAGCTACATTTGACCAAATAAGTTTATTTAATTTTAGGTTTTGATTATTGTGCTAATTTTTATAGAATTGTATTTGATTCGTTATTGTTGGATTATTTTCTACTAAATATTTTGAAGTTATTAGTGCTCTTTTTAATTATTTGAGGTTTGTTTTGCTTTTCGCGTGACCTCCCTTTCCTTTTCGGGAAGGGGGTGTTACAAATACAATTCACAATATGCTGCCTAAAACGACCAAAGTTGGTAAAACTAGATATTAATTAAAGAGAAAATAAGCGCAGTTGCTACCCTATTTTTGTAAATTCAGTATCTCCTAAACCGTAAGGAGTTAGAACTTTATTTTTGGATATGATATAGAAATGAAAGTTAACTACGTTTCCTGAGTATTTGAGAATTTTTTTGCGATTAGATTATTTATTACAAATTTTTTAAAGAGGCTGGCCAGAACTAGGGAAAGTCTAAATTTACTTGTTGTGTTGGATTTTGTGAGTTCTAGAGAATTAATTAAAAATAAAACAATTTTAATTGGGAAGTAAAAACCCTAAAATGAGCCTAACTTGTTCTCCATAAATGATATAAACATGAAACTTTGGAATTGAATACTCTGATACGATAATAAGGAGTTGCCCAAAATTTAGAATTTTTGGACATAATAAAGATGGGGAACCGAATCAAAACCCTTGCAACAATTCATAGATTTATTAGGAGGACCCCTACAAGTTGGTCCTATAAGTATCAAGTATCTAATCCAACCGCCTCTTCTTTATCTTTAATTTTGCCACTACTCCCTCTACGCTAATGCGAGTAGCTATATCTCTGCCTCCCAATGAGTCTTTAGCTCCTCATTTCCATCATTCAGCTGCTGCACCTTGCTTTCTAAATCCAGCACCTCGTTTTCATAGTGTTGATTTCTTTCCATCAGGTTTAGCATCACATTCTTTACCTCAGCATCTACGGCTCCCATGCCCTGATCAGGTATCCGCTGATCACCCTCCAGTTCTTCCTCAGCCAGTGCGACATCATCCACAACATACTCTGAAATTGCATGATCCTCTTAACGATCTTCCTCATGTTCTTTAGGATCCATGAATGGTTCCTCCTCCTCTGGTTCACTGACTATCTCGGGTTCTACTGCCGGCTCAAGTCTAGGTACCTCATAAATTTCACTAATTTCTTTCTTGTCGGCCATCCTACAATAGGATAAAATAATAAACTTAATTCCAATCATAATATATCATATAATATAACTTAATTAACTTCCACAACATTTAATTTAATAAACTTTGATGAATTCTCAATTCATCTCTTATTACTTAAGAACTCTATGAGATCGAGTTCACATATCATTGTCTACTATTTTTCATCTAATTATATTCTAAGGTTCTTCAACCTAAGGGTTATACCCCATAGGTCTGATACCAACTTGTAACACAACCAAAATCCGTGTACTTGAAACAACAGATATGGTGCTCACTATTCATCATCATCCACAACATCAATCTAATAACATAACTCAAATACAAAAAAATAAATACACTAATTTACATTACGTCTTATGGTCCTCCCAGGTTCTTAACCTTACTATTACAATAACAAAATACAATAAGCTATTTCAAAAATATTACACCATTTAATAATAAAGTTCTAATACATCAATTACATATTAATTTTTTCTTTTCTCTTATGTTTCCCCACCCTTCGGGATTTGCTTTAGTTGAAAACATTTGATATATATAGCCAAAGTGAGCAACTACTTTGCTCAACAAGTATAAAGAATGCAATATTTTTTTTATCATATTCTTTGAATATATAACATTTCAAATGAACGAACAAATACGAGTTCAATAACATTTTCACGGAACTTTTAATCTCAAAAGCTTAACATGGTTTTAAAATCATTCAAATGAGACAACTGAGTGGTAAAAAAGAACTATGAACTAATAAAATTTGTTCATCAGTCATGGACTAAGAACTCACCAAGACTATTCAACAATCACAAAAGAATATGAACTCTCCATAGAGTATCATTAGGGGATCAACCTAACGACTTCCCATGTTACGCCTAACAGCATCTCTACACTGTATATTTGACAGCTCATGTCAGTTACCTGACCACAACACAATATCCCATATTTCTAGAGTTATTCTACTTAGTTATATTATAACATCAGAGTCATAGGATAAAATTTAAATATCTCCAAATAGTTATTAACAATTCAATAATTTAACATATCACATCAACTATGTCTAGCCGAAACAAATAGAATAGACTTATTTCTCAAAACATGTCATGAAATAACAAGAAATTTAATAAACAAAATATAGTTCGATAATAGAACAATTTGTAAATGCACATTAAGTGCGGGAACATGGTTGGATTGTGTATATCTCCCTTGTTATGTTACAAAATTCCTTCAAAATGATTACCTACAATATCCATAAAGATTTATTCAATTAACTTAACTATTATTATTAATAGTTACAGTCGGTAATTATTCCGTTTCGATAATTTCTTTTAACGTAAACTCGATCTCGAACATTCCCTCATACCATTTCTAGAACCTCACCATAAAAATGTGTGATTAACATTTACTTAAGCTCATACATTCCATATTAACATGTTTTAACCGATAAAATTATATTACACATTCTTCAATTTTATTTAAATTAATTTTTTTTAACTCTATTGTCTCCATTAAATCTCCTTAACCAATTTATTAATTTTTATCCTTCTTGCCCCACATAGTTAATTATATTTTAAATGTTTTCTGATTTTTCCATCACTGCTTAGTATTTATTTAAGGGTCATTTCTGTCCAAAATTATAATATTTACTATAATTCGAAATTACTTACAAAAATTATGAAATTTGGATAGTAGACTATACATCAGAGAGTACTTCCACTTTAAATTTCATCCTCAAATGAGTTATAGAACTCAAGTTATAACTGCTTTCATTTTAAAATATCCAATTTTGTTTTGGTCATAACTCCTTCATCACAAGTCCATTTTTGTTCATCTTTGGACATGACACACTTTATACCGTAAGGTATCAACCCTTAAAAAGCCATAATTTATTAAACAAGTTTACCATCCTAAACTGTCACCTGAATTTTTTTTATTTTTACTAAATGCAACTGAAAATTTAGGGCAGGAAGTTTTATCAATTTCCTCTTTTGAATAGAAAAATCACCATATTTAATCTACAAGGAATTTAAGTTCCAACCTTTTTGTAGTGTTTACATAACTCTAAGAGGTATCAACCCCAACAAGCCTAACTCAAAAAATCATTATACGTTAGGATTAATGTTCCATTTTCGGGTTTTATTTGTGTTTTTAACCTAAACTAGTTTAAACTTTTTTTTTTTTTAAACTTTTTCCTTGATCATTGGTATCTACAACCAAGATCCATCATGTATTAGTTTATTAACATAGATCAAGGTCCTTCATAAGAAACAATATATTTAGAATAGTTTTATGGTTTACCTATAGGAGTGCTTGTTTTACTTTTTCTTCTTAGATATATTCTTGTTTTTTATCTTGCTAGCTTGAGACCTTTCCTTCTTAATTACTCCCCTAGCTGCCGAAATCTCCCTCTCTATTTCTTTGCTTGAATTTATAAAGTGTAGGAAGGCTAAACAAGGCTTGGTATTTATAGGCCAAAATATTGAATATCACTTGCCTCCCAAGACTTGGTATCTTATGGTCAGCTCCATGAAATTGGGAGAGTTAGTGAGACGGGTTGCCCCCAAGACTTGTTATCTTATGGTTAGCTCCATCAAATCGGGAAAGGTCCTGAGACCGGTTGCCCCCAAAGGCCTTGACTTTATTTTTTTAAAGCTCTAGAAGGCTTAAATAAGCTTGACCAAAATCTTGACTAACTCTAGAATGTAATATCCGAGAATAATATAGAAAGCTTTGTAATTAGGGTTATGTAACTATAATTGTAGTTTTAATGGACGAGTACAATATATAATTGAAAATGTTGTGCAAATGAAAGTAAATGTGTATATATTATGGATATATATATATATATATATATATATATATTTATATATATGTATATGGAGTTATATTAGCCAAACAAGAAGTCAACAAGTCAAACTTTTGTCAAGAAATATCTAAGTTTTGTTAAGCTTAGTCAAGCATTCTAGCTTTAAAAACAACCACCAAAATTAGGTCAAAATCAAGGCCCATGTGGGGAGGGGGCAACCACTCTTACTAACTCTCCCAATTTCATGGATCTTACCCCTTTTGTCTATGGTTAACCCTAGCTATTTCTTAATGATAATGAAGATTTACTCTAATTAACAAGGGGAAAAGAATTAGAAAGATCATAAAAAGCAATAAGGGTTTGACCATATGGTTAACGCCTATGCAATGCTATTGTTTCGCTTACCTCGGGCATGTCGCTGGGTTCCCAAGCGAAGATGTCGGCGTACACCCGAAGCAATTCCACCAGACCCGTTCGCAGCTGTTCGGTTAATCCCATCCCGATTTTGATCAGTTTGTCTGGATTCCTCGGTATTAACTCGACATCCTCCGTTTCCTCTGCCGGTAGAGCCATGGGTTCAGTACTTCCCTCAGTGGACGGCTCTATCTCGATGGTCATCGTCTGTTTCTGCTTAATGACCCTGACCCCTGAAGAGATCAAGGTACTCCGATAACACTTTCGGGCGATATCGAGATCTCCTTTTACCTCCCCTATCCCGTTCGGTGTTGGGAACTTGATTTTGAAGTGGGGTATAGACGTGACTGCCTGCAGTGCCGCTAAAGTAGGCCTTCCCAAGATGGCGTTGTAAGCCGAATCCACTTGTACGACAAAGAATTTTACCATAATTTCTGTCTGCTGAGGGGCCGTGCCGAATCTGACTGGTAACTCTATCGTGCCTGACACATGAACCGGGTCGCCACTGAAACCGTATAATGGGCCCTCTCCTCCCAATTCCATCTTCTTTCCTCCCAACTCCATCCTCTGGTTGGCATGTGTGTGGAGTATGTCGACCGAGGACCCGTTATCGATCATCATTCTCTTCATGTCCACTGGCCCGACCTGAGCCGTTATCACCAGTGCCTCGTCGTGCGGTTCAATGTGATCAGTAGGGTAGTCGTCATCTGAGAAGGAGATGGTCATGCCTGAATATGGCCTGTCTTTTCTGGGTGAGGAGCCAGCTAGTGATAGTACGGCTTCGAGATGCCCACTCCTCTTCCTACCGGTTACACGCCCTACCGACCCGCCCGATATCACATCAATAACTCCTCGGGCTTGTGGGTTCGGCTGCGGCTGCGGTTCTCGGGTGAGCTCTCTGTTCTCCTCTTGTGGGGCTTCCGACCCTTCCCTGCCAACTACGTACTGTACCAATTGCCCGTTCTGAACGTTCTTTTCTATTAAGTCTTTCAGGTTAGTGCAATCTTCTGTCGTGTGACCCCGACTCTGGTGGTACGCACAATACTTGTTCCGACCCCTCTTCCCCGGCTTCGGGATCGTTTTGCATGGTTCGAAAAAGGGCTTGTTTCGCATCTCCTCCAGTATCTTAGCCCGATCTGTATTGAGTGCGGTGTACACTTTGTTAACATTTTTGTTTGGGAAGGGTGGTCGTCCACTGCCCGACCCTCCCCCGTTGTAGTTCTTCTTACTGTAACTATCCGACCTGCCCTGATTATCTGACTTCTGATAACTCTGTTTATCCCGATCTCTGGATTTCTCGTATAATTGGGTTTGTGGCTTGAAATTCCCAATCGCCTCCTCGATCGCTATGTGTCCCTCGGCCCTGTGGAAGGCTTCTGTTAGGTCGGCCGAGGGGTTGATCACCAGGTCCTTCATCAGCTTCTTTGATTTTTCGATGTCTAGCACCGTTGTGAAGAATCCCAAGGATTGTGGGGAATTTAGCTCCGCTACCGACCCCACAGCCTCTCGAAACCTCTTAACAAACTGCCCAGGCTCTCATCTGGTCTCTGCCTAACCTGCATGAGGGATGCTGTGATCTTTCCCCGTCTCTTATTACTCCCGAACCGTGCGTGAAACTTTTTCTAAAGGTCCTTCCACGAACTTATCGACCCCGACGCCAAGGTTCCCATCCATTCCCGAGCACTCTTCTTCAGGGTAGTAGTGAACACATGACACTTGGCCGCATCAGAGTGGCCATAATAAGTCATTAACCTGTCATACCCATCAGAATGGTCGTAAGGATCCCCCAGCCCGTCATAAGTCTCCATCGGGGGCATCTTCCTTTTGGGGTCCGCTGTCTCCTGATTAATTTCTGGCGAAAAGGGTGACCCTAAGCAGGTCGAGGGCACCTCCGTTGGGCTCTTGGCCAACAGCAGTTTCTCCAATTCAGCTACCCTTCGAGCGAGGGGGTCGGGCTCTCCTTCATGAGGGGACAATCGGGGTCTGTCCTTCTCACGTTCGAGAATCTCGTCTCCCCTCCTCTATCCAGACCTGCCCGGGTGTTCTGACTGTCGTCCTGCTGATCGGCTCCTCCTCTGGCTTCGGCCGTCCCTGGAACGACTTCGGTATCTACTCCTCTCCCTTTCAGCCTCTCCCCTTCCGGGTGACCGAGACCGGTTACGATGCCTATGCCTTTTAGAGGATGCCTCTTGCTCCCCGACCACGTTAGCCATCTGTAGTTCTAGCTCCTCCTGCTAAAGACGTAGGGCCATCATGGCATCTTTTTCTGCAGGATGAATTCTCTCTGGTCTCGACTACCTTGGCTGCGACTCTTTTCATGCACCCCCAGCGCTCGTGAGTTAGTTTCGTCCATCCGACTAGCCTGTTAGGGGTACGCTGGCTTTCGTGGAAGAGCCTTCGTCGTGGGGAGCCAACCGGCTCCCTCTGATCGTCCTGGATTCTAGAACTCAGTCTATCTTTCACCGACCCTCTCACCTGAGTGGTCTGGTGTGTCTTGGCCTTTTCACGGTCGAAAACTGCATACTCCACGCTCGCCATAGTTTCTTGCCGGAAAAGAATCTGATTGTGATTGTTTAAGCACTAAAACCCCCCTTCTAGCGCCAATGTTAACGCCAAGTTTCGCCGGCGCGTCCAATCACAGAATTCATGCGCTAGAACCTGCACAGTAACAGATCACACAGAAGCTTGACGGCTTGTGCCGTCGGGGGATAGCTCCGGTGTGAGAATGAGTACAGGCCGTTACAAGGTTTAACAATGGAGGCTAAGTGTTTAGTGCTCAAAAGTATGAATTACCTCATAATGATAACCTAGGCCTTGTATTTATAGTACTCACCACCTTAGAATCCTTCTCCCAGTCGGATTAGGACTCCTAGTGTATGCTAGTTACCATAACTTGGGTACAACACAATCTCCTTAAAAGGTGCAAGTAGAGTCCAACCGCATCACTACCTTTGGAGTTACCTTATATGCATATGAATAGGTACCCAGACTCTGCACGCAGGAGAGCCCACTATGCAGGTCCAAACGGTCCTATAACCTGGTCTGGGCTTCGGCCCAAAGGACTTGAAGACCCGACCCCGAACACCACAAAACTGGGTTCGACTCCAGCCCAGGAGGGCTCAAATGCCGACCCGAACACCTCCAACATCTTCATGGGCTTCGGCCCATCGGCCTCTCAAGCCCTTCTGATATTAAGCCTTCGACCCAAATGAGGGTCGGTAAAACGCTCCCGAACACTTACGAAAGTGAGGAGTAGGGGAAAAAGTGATTCCTCTCTTCTTTCTTTTTACTAGCTTAGTGTCATTTACTACCTTAAACAGCCCCCACCTCATGCTTGCTTCCCTGACTCATCTTATCCCACTTACTAACTTAGGTGCTTTAATGACACACATATAATATATACAACTCTTATAACATATATATACATTTATTTACTAAATTCTTATTTTAATATTTATCGACAAATTCGAATTATTTTCTTTTCCTTTCTATAAATTGTTTCCAACAATTTTACTAGTAAATATAATAATATATTTACAACATTAAAAACATACATACATTACACCCAATAATATAATACATAATTTCCTCAACAAAATGGTGGTTATACATTAAGGATATTTAATGCCACCAATTTACTATATTAAAATAATTTTATAAATTATTTTAACTTGCTTAGATATATTAATTTCACCCATCTCATTTCCTTTAAATAAATTGTTCCTATAGTTTATTTACATATAATAAATATATATACCAATATATTTATTATACACAAAAATCACATATTGCATAATTCGTTTTCGCTTATGCAATACAATATCATACAACATATCATCAAATAAGAATTTTATTTATTTAATTCTTATTTTAATAATTCCCAAAAAATATGGGTTATCACATTGTTAATATGGAACGTATTAGACATTGGATATGAGGGGATGCTCGAGATCGAGTTTACGTTAAAAAAAATTATTGAAACGGTTTAAGAATAATAACAAACGATAACTATTAATAAAAGTAATTAATTAATCTAATAAATTCTTATGGATATTGTAGGTAATCATTTTGAAACAAGATAGTAACATAACGAGGGAGATATACACTATCCAGACAAGTTCCCACACTTATGTGCATTTACAAATTGTTCTATTATCGAACTATATTCTATTCTGTAATTTTTTTGTTATTTCATGAACTGTTTTGAAAAATGAGCCTATGCTATTTATTTCGGCATTTTATGACATTTTATTTTTTCACAAATGAATAAAGTTTTATAAAAAATAGATTCTAAAAAATTAAATAAGAAAACTTATGTCGGTCTTGTTTTCCAAAAAAGATCTCACCTTTAAAATAAAATAACCTAATCCAAAGTACCAAAAGTGCAAAAGGGTAGAAAAAGAGCACGAACGCAATTTCATTCTCTTTAGGAAAAGAGGCATATCGAAACTCTTTCTCGGTGTCAACAGGTGGCAACTCTGCTAGGGATATAGAGGGCTTAAGCCGCGTTCAATTTTGTTGATTTTCATTTTTTGCATTTGTATATTCTGTGAATGATCTATGTTTGTGTTGAATGTTTCAAAATTTAAAGTTCTTTATATTAGTGTCTCGCACAATGTCATCATTTGCATGTTGTAAGGCGCGATGAATGTATGATGTGTGATTCCTCAACCAGGAGGCGAACCCGTCGGTTGTTTATTACTGAACTCTAAAGGGCGTTCCCTTATATATGAGACTCAGGAAAGACACCACTCAGATCCGCTCCAATTGAAAGATAGGATGTTTCCATAAGTAAATTGCGAAGATATGAGAATCTTTATTCCAAAAAGCCCGTGATAGTAATCCAAAGATAAGTTAGCCACTGAAAAACCCAACATACAGGATATCTTCATGCCCTGTTCCTCTTTCTTATGTATAAATGTCATTCATCTTAAACTGACATTTATATATATATATATATATATATATATATATATTCTTATCGTGTCATCAAAGCGAACTGACCCCGATTTTGTAGGAAAAGATTAAAAAACATCAAACCTAATGCATAACATACCATGCATCCATAACATCTACCAATACCAAGACTAAATTATATACCTTTTTGTGTGGATTGGTCCGAAAACACGGTCCCAGGCCAAAAAGGCGTGGTCATCACAATAATTAATCTCACCCTAGCTCTCCTCACAATTGAGATTTTATTTACATAACAATAGATTATATATGCACAAAGTACAAGATTGCTGACTACTTTTTGTCGGGGACCGATGAACTCTTATTTTATAAATTTTCCCTAATTTTCATCTTAATTACTTTTTGGAGATTCTCTCCAAACTCCTATAATTGAAATATAATAATATAGGTTATTCAAAAAAAAAATTAAAAAAAATCTCATGAAATATATGCACAAAGTCAAGCTTCTAAGCCACTCCACAATTCCTAGTCACATCGACAAAATATAAAATTAGACTTCTGTTTAAAGAAGCTCTTGCAACACATTTTTTTGTTTTTGTTTGGCATCTCTCCTGACAGGGACGGGAACAGCTCTCGAGCTTTACCTGTTAGCACACATCCGGTTAAGGCTACCCACTTCGGTGGATCTATAAACACAATTTCGCCTATTAATCCTCTTGAATTTGAACAGAGAAGGTGACAAATAACTGCAAATTCCAAACAATTCCCAATGAACCTCTTTCCTCTTTCTAATGGCTGCAACTTTCTCCACGGCTCTAGATGGATTTTAATTGTAGAGCATACAACACTCAAGATACAAAGAACCCCAACTAGCTTCACTTCATCAATAAAGTTCCCCCCAAAAGTTTCCCTCAAAAGATACAAAGACTCATGTGATCCGGTGATACCCCTCAAGCAGAGCTGGTCTGGTCTGATGAGGAAGACTTTGATTGAAGATATTGGACAAAGGAGTGTAGTATTCTCAAGTGAATGTCATAATTTTTTATTGAAGGTCAAGTAGAATTATAGACCATTAACATACAATATACACAATATATATATATATATATATATATATATATTGTCAAAAAAATTTGTTCCACATATGAGTCCTATTTTTATAATATTGTAATAATATAAGATGACACTATTTCGTCAAGTGTGCCATTATAATTTCATTATCATGTCACTATTACTAAACCAACAATCTATTATGTTTTTAGGGATAAACATGAAACAAAATACATCCTTAATATTCACAAATTTTACAATGTTTGCTTTATGCTAAAAAAAACCAAAAAGTAAGCTGGATTTGTTGGGCAAGTAGGCAAAAAAATTTGGACCATTTCTCGATTTGTGCGTGTCATCCTTGCGCAGGGGCCATGCTAATCTTCTCTGTATCGTTCCAATTTTATCGGATGTCCCCGAAGGGACGACGTAACTTTGGTAACTGCTCGTATATGATAGCTTAAACATTAGTCTATTTTATCGATATGGGCTTCAAGAATTGCACTGCTGGTTGCATTTTTCAAGAAATTGTCTGCAGGTATCAGATTCCAAGATGATCTTTTTCCTCCTTCCTGAAGCCTCAAAACCACTTAATCCCCCTCCTATTTATTAGAAGGAAAACAAACGCATTAATAGAATTTAACATTGAGAATCATGAAAATAAAAAGTCATGCAGTATTCTGGTAATATAAAGACTTGATTTTTCTTCAGGAAAATAGTACTCCCTCTCTCCGTTATAAATTATAAAAACTTTTGAATTAGTCCTTTCTATGCTCTGCTTCCTCCTCGAGCAAGGCCACAACAATGGCACTTATATGTTGGTTGGACGTAGCTTTGTGCAAGGTATCTTGCGGTTCTGATCAAGTTAGTTTGGTGCTGTGATTAGCAAAATTCTAACCAAATAAGAACAGAGCATTTCAATAAAACAAGGAAATTAGACTTGAATTGGTGGGGTGCGCCAGCCAAGGCTGTAGTGCAAAGCCAAGACGACACTCGAGAGCCCCAATAGCAAGCTATTGTGATGAACTCTCCCCCTCAAAAAATTAATTTAATATCGTGTGAGTCAATGACTCACATATCAGATATTAAACTGATAAGAACAGATACTACACTTGATCTTAGCCAAAAGGCCGAGAAAGGTATGATTGAATTTGTTGTTAGATTCTTATTTTATACCTCGGTTTTCGTGCTTTTTTATTCCAACTAACCAATGTGGAACATAAACTGTAATTTCACTCTTGAGTAACATTGTTCTACAACAAATTTGTTCAAACCAAGACTCGTGATGGTGCAGCATAGTGAGCAAAGGCTGCCTTGGCATAAACTCATTGGACACCGAGATAGGATTTGTTCGGTTATTAGCATAAACTCATCGCCATAGTTTGTTATAGCAAGTTCCCATATTAGAATATAAGTTGGTGAAACTTTTCTACATCTCCCATATGACCGTCTCTCTCAAACAAGATTTTAGTTTTTGTAGCTGTTCAAAAATTGGGATAACTGAAACTTGATTTAGTTCAACAAAAAAGCCTTTCAGTTTGTTTCCCCTTTGATTTTAGTTGTCAGCTAATATTATTAAATCCACAATAAGCTTCACTTGCATCATATTCACCAGAACAAAGAGAAGCACATCCATCAGCTACATCATCCTGTGAAATGTTTCTTTTTTTAAACTGCAAGAACAGAGCCAATGAAAATGTCATGCAGGAAAAATTACTGGAGATAATTCTCTTCATGTGAAAAATCCTACATTTCGAACCGCCGTTAGAATTTCCAAACAGAATGCAGTAATATGTCAAAGAATTTGACCTGTTTAGATGCAAAACAGCATAATTCAATTACAGCAACACAGAAGCAGGGATATCTAGCACCCTTTGTTTATAACTTCTGAAAATAGTTGCATCATCTTTTAGAGGAAAGGCACTGCAGGCCAAAGCAGCTCGAGCCATTGGACATCCATCAGTGAGCACTAGTTTTGGTTTCTATAGAGCTACGGTTGCATAGTATTTTATCATGCTGGATATAGTTTTCTCAAATAAACCATCAAATCCTACCTGTTGGTTATTGGATCCAAACCCATGCACCCATGGAGCGGACGACCCGATGGATATCCACATATTTCAATGTCTAGATACAATGAAAATGGGGATAAATGCTTATTTTTTTATTTAATTCTTTATAAATATAATAATATAAATTAGAAACCTTTGCCAAAAAATAAGAAAATAAATAGAAATATATATTCAATTATTTTGTAATTAATATCAAATGAATTTTTATTTAATTTTTTACAAATGTAATAATATAAATTAGAAAAGTTAGTAAAAAAAATAAGAAAATAAATGAAAAATATATTCAATTATTTTGTAATTAATATCAAATAAATTTTTATTAAATTCTTTACAAATATAATAATATAAATTAGAAAAATTTGCCAAAAAATAAGAAAATAAATGAAATATATTTTTAATTTATGAAGAAAATGAAAAAAATATTTTAAAATATAATGTAAATTAGAAAAGTTAGCCAAAAACATGGGATATTTTTCCAGAAAATCCAAATAATAAAAACACTAGCAATCAACAACCAATAAGGGATGGAATAGAAATATGGGATATTTTTCCTCTTTGGCACTAATAAACAAGATCAAAATACAACAAAAATTTGATCGATTTTCTCTGCAAAATAAATTTTGTTTATATGTTTGGAGATAATTTCGATGAGAAAAAGCCATTGATTCCGGCCAGAAACTTTCGATTATGGCCGGATTCTACGGCGAAGGAAGTGAGTTCAGCTATGATTTTGAACGAGTTTTCGTCGAATTCGTCGTTGTTTTGTTGTTTCATTTGATTGAAAAGCTCAAGAGCTTGGTCCGGAGTGAGTTTGACTCGGTGGCGGGGCTTGTTTGGACCGAGTCAGACCAGATCCGGATAATATTTTTGCACTATCATAATGTACTGAACATATTCTTTTAAGTCTAGAGGATATATGAGCTAATATTAAATCATTTAAGTTATAAAAAGAAAATACATACATTTTATAAATTAGTAATTAATTAATAGTTTTGTATTATTTTGATAATTATATAGATCAGATTGAGAAGGTCTATCGGTGTGATCTTTGCGTTGATTATTACAAAAGGGGTTGCAACGTCTTAACTAATTTTTTTTTTGAATAATTACGCAATTTAAATAATAATAAAACTTTTTGTAGCTTATTTGAATTTCGAGGATGAAACTTTTTTAAGGGGGAAAGAATGTAATAACGCATATTTTTGTTAATAATTAAATATTAATTTATTTTATTTAATAAAAGTGTAATTTGAAGGTTCGGTTCGAAAGGGAAGCTTAGTCCCCGTTTAACTTTTAAAGTTCTTGAGAGAGTTGAAGACGTGACGTATCGAATGGTTTTTCCTCTACAGTTATCTCATGTACATAACGTCTTTCATGTTTCGGTGTTAAGAAAATATAATTATCATCTGTTTTATGTTGTACAATACATGTTACGTAAGATTCGGGAAGATCTTACTTGTGAGAAGCATGTCGAGGCAATTTTGGATCATCAAGGAGGGAGACAATTCTTTTTATTAAGATTTTATAGAGGAATCATTTGGAGCGGGAAGCTACTAAGGAGATGGAAGATTCTGTTCGAGTGCAATATCCGCATCTTTTATATAATTAGGTACATTCGTTCCTTTTGATTCCAGAGACGAAATCCTTTGTAAGGGGGAGGTGGTGTAATACCCGGAAAAATAAAATAAAATAAATGATATTTAAATTTATATTTTAAATATTTTAATTGGGCTTTTTCTTATGTTTAGCAGTTTGGGTAAAATAGTATTTAATTTATGTGTACTATAATAAGTATGTGATTACATTAATTTGAGTCTTTATACTAATTGGGTCAAACTAATTTCAAATTATTTAAGTTTGGGTTTGTCAAACTAATTGAGCCTAATTTTAATTGTTGGGTTTAAAAAAAGGGTCCTTTACAATAATATACAACATTTAGTAAATAATTACACTATTAGTGCATCCACAAAATAATTATAAAAATAATACACTTTCCCACATTTATTTACAATATTATTACAATTAGGATTCCTTAATTTAGTGAATTAGTATATGATTCAATTCATAATAATAAGAAAACCTAAAATCAAGGAGAAATAAGTGTCATAATTAATAATTCAAATTCAAATATCTTGGATCTAACAACAAAAACAAATTCAAATTCAAAAATAATAATTCAAATTTAAATATTTAAAGTTTGGCAACGTCATCTTCCTCCTCCCATTCGTCGATCATCTTCCTCCTCCCCTTCGCCGGTGAAACCCAATTTCATGTCCAAAAGAAAATAAGAACACTGCATAGGAAAGAGAGAGATAAGAGAGTGATGTGTAATGTAATGTTGATAACCAAACCTTCTTAAAAAGGTAACCAAACTTTTATATCAAGATAATTAAACCTTTATGCCAAGGTAACCAATCTACCTCCACACCTACAGTATGAATTGGTTACTTTGGTCTGAAAGTTTGGCAACCAACTGCATGAAGGTTTGGCTACCAACTGCATCACATTCAAAATAATTGGTAACTTAATAAAACTGAATTAGTTACCTTGGATACCCACTGCAATATGAAAAAACTGAAGGTGTGGAGGTGGATCAATATATTCTCCATTAATTGTTATTCTGCATCAATATATTCTCGTCGTGGATGGGGGTGAGGAGGACGTCAGAGAAGCGATTGATATTTCTGGCCGACCATCGGAGGGAGACAGAGAGTGATGATGATTGTCATTTTGTCGTTTTCAGTCGCTCTTGGAGATGACAAGATGGATAAAACTCGATGGCGTGATGATGATTGTCGTTTTGGTGGCTGCAGAGGCTGCGATGATCGTGGTGGATTTGGAGGTGGTCGTGGTGGAGGTCTTGGTGGTGGGGGTGGCTTAGGGGTGGCGGCGGACTTGGAGGTGGGAGAGGTGGAGGATTTGGTGGAGGTGTTGAAGGAGGTGTACTAAAACATAAACAGTAATTTCACTCTTGAGTAACATTGTTTTACAACAAATTTGTTCAAACCAAGACTCGTATGGTTCAGTGATACCCCTCAAGCTTTGCCCAGGAAAGTGATATAATGCATGATTAAGAAACCCACAAATGAAGAAGTTCAATTGGTGAAGATTAGGAACAAGAAAGTTCAAAGTGATGGTGCAGCATAGTGAGCAAAGGCTGCCTTGGCATAAAGTCATTGGACACCGAGATAAGATTTGTTCGGTTATTAGCATTTTGCCGTGCGTTTGGACACCAAACGTTGTGTTTGTGAGGTAAATAAGTTACGTTTGTAATAAGATGATTATAGACGAACAAGATTTTCAAATGTGTTTGGAAGTCTAAATGCTCAGTAACCAATCATACACATAGTAAGCAAGGCATAGCTTGTTAGTACGAGGGGCATGGCAAATCTTTACTGCTTGTTCACAAAAAGGATCTTCCAAATCTACATAGACAGAAAATTACTGAGTCAATTTTCTGGAGAAAGAATAAAGTATCTTATTTGTAATTGGGAGAACAAATCATGCATTGTCAACTGTTCCCTATCCAAATCTCAGTGGATAGGGAACAAGCGAAAAAAGAAAGAGACGAAAAAGGGAGAGATCAAAGGAGACAAAATTTAAAAGACTCATAACAATATTATTAAAATTTCAGCCTAATTTCATCTTCCGAAGGTAATTAATTGTTTTTGAATACAATATATGTGTATGCGTTCACTGCAGTACTATCAGTATTACAGGCATCACTTTATGGTTCGTGGTTGATGTGATTAGTAATATAATAATAATAATAATAATAATAATAATAATAATAATAATAATAATATTAATAATAATAATAATAATAATTGTATTATGAATCAGCAACTTAGTAATAATATTAGGTTTAGAATTAATAACATTACATTTATATTACTATAACATTAACTATATTAAATTAAATGATATTTTTACATTATCATAATTTATTGAACATATTCTTTAACTCTAGAGGATATATGAGTTAATATTAAAGCAGTTAAGTTATAAAAAGAAAATACATAAATTTTATAATTTAGTAATTAATTAATAGTTTTGTATTATTTTGATAATTATATAGATCGGATTGGGGAGGTCTAGTTGTGTGATATTTGAGTTTGGTCAATTATTTCAATATTATATTCAACGAGACGATTTAAATTTTAATTTGTTCGTTTTGTTACTCATTTAGAAATTTTGTATCGCCTCTCATGGTTATTTTTTTTCAAATTTATTGTGATAGTTTCGTTTTGGCGTTGTTGGCGTTGGTACTAGAACTCGTATTTGTACTCTTTGAACTTTGTTCGATTTGTATCCTTCTTCGTAAATTTTCATTCACATTCGGGAGTTATTTTTATTAGTGGAATCTAATGATAATTAAGTATGTTCGTATTTGAAATAATTTGATGTTATTTGGATATGGTCATTTAAGCCTTGTGATTTG
This sequence comes from Panax japonicus, assembly GCA_020205505.1. NCBI lineage: Eukaryota > Viridiplantae > Streptophyta > Magnoliopsida > Apiales > Araliaceae > Panax > Panax japonicus. Next base: position 21,783,638 of record CM035112.1, on the reverse strand, counting down.
AACCTCTTTTGGCTTACATTTTGTAGTTTGATCATTAGGGTATACTTTAGCTAACCACCTGTAGGGGTACCACATTCATGTCCTATTCACACAACGGCATGACACATTCAGTGGCGATGTGATCACTTTACGGCGTATCTTTTGTTTTGTATGTTGCTCTGACGTGAGCTTTGACCATTTGATTTGTTTGTTCGGGATACGTATAGGTCGACCCAGTATATTTGATTTGATTTGATTCGTTTGGCGGATTAATAACATATGTGTCGTGCATGCTATTCGTTTTGATTTGCATACATCATGGTTCCGATGTATTTTGTTAGCCTTTAGCTATTTGTATTTGAGCTTATTATAAAATTGTTACCTTATAACCATTTGATTCAACCTTATTTTGTTCGGAATTCTTTTGACTATAGTTTTCAATTTGATAGTGTTAATCATTTGTACCTTGTCTCACCAATTTCGATATATTCATATTTGGTTCGTACTCTGTATTGTTCGTAGTTTGTATTTTTTTGTTTATTCAGTTCTTTTGGTACATATATAAATAGTTTATATTTGTAAATTTTTATATTCATACTGGAAAATTGGCTTATGATGTGTTTTTCTTCCGACAAATTTGCAGGTGGCGATTTAGGGTTTCGTATGAAGAGAGCTATATTTGACCAAATGGGTTTATTTAATTTTAGGTTTTGATTATTGTGCTAATTTTTATAGAATTGTATTTGATTCGTTATTGTTGGATTATTTTCTACTAAATATTTTGAAGTTATTAGTTCTCTGTTTCATTATTTTGAGGTTTGTTGTACTTTTCGCGTGATCTCCCTTTCTTTTTCGGGAAGGGGGTGTTACAAATACAATTCACAATATGCTGCCTAAAACGACCAAAGTTGGTAAAACTAGATATTAATTAAAGAGGAAATAAGCGCAGTTGCTACCCTATTTTTGTAAATTCAATATCTCCTAAACCGTAAGGAGTTAGAACTTTATTTTTGGATATGATATAGAAATGAAAGTTAACTACGTTTCCTGAGTATTTGAGAATTTTTCTGCGATTAGATTATTTATTACAATTTTTTTTAAAGAGGCTGGCCAGAACTAGGGAAAGTCTAAATTTACTTGTTGTGTTGGATTTTGTGAGTTCTAGAGAATTAATTAAAAATAAAACATTTTTAATTGGGAAGTTAAAACCCTAAAATGAGCCTAACTTGCTCTCCATAAATGATATAAACATGAAACTTTGTATTTGAATACTCTGATACGATAATAAGGAGCTGCCCAAAATTTAGAATTTTTGGACATAATAAAGATGGGGAACCGAATCAAAACCCTTGCAACAATTCATAGATTTATTAGGAGGACCCCTACAAGTTGGTCCTATAAGTATCAAGTATCTAATCCAACCTCCTCTTCTTTATCTTTAATTTTGCCACTACTCCCTCTACTCTAATGCGAGTAGCTATATCTCTGCCTCCCAATGAGTCTTTAGCTCCTCATTTCCATCCTTCAGCTGCTGCACCTTGTTTTCTAAATCCTGCACCTCGTTTTCATAGTGTTGATTTCTTTCCACCAGGTTTAGCATCACATTCTTTACCTCAGCATCTACGGCTCCCATGCCCTGATCAGGTATCCGCTGATCACCGTCCAGTTCTTCCTCAGCCAGTGCGACATCATCCACAACATACTCTGAAATTGCAAGATCCTCTTCACGATCTTCCTCATGTTCTTTAGGATCCATGAATGGTTCCTCCTCCTCTGGTTCACTGACTATCTCGGGTTCTACTGTCGGCTCAAGTCTAGGTACCTCATAAATTTCACTAATTTCTTTCTTGTCGGCCATCCTACAATAGGATAAAATAACAAACTTAATTCCAATCATAATATAACATATAATATAACTTAATTAACTTCCACAACATTTAATTTAATAAACTTTGATGAATTCTCAATTCATCTCTTATTACTTAAGAACTCTATGAGATCGAGTTCACATATCATTGTCTACTATTTTTCATCTAATTATATTCTAAGGTTCTTCATCCTAAGGGTTATACCCCATAGGTCTGATACCAACATGTAACACAACCAAAATCCGTGTACTTGAAACAACAGATATGGTGCTCACTATTCATCATCATCCACAACATCAATCTAATAACATAACTCAAATACAAAAAAATAAATACACTAATTTACATTACGTCTTATAGTCCTCCCAGGTTCTTAACCTTACTATTACAATAACAAAATACAATAAGCTAGCTATTTCAAAAATATTACACCATTTAATAATAAAGTTCTAATACATCAATTACATATTAATTTTTTCTTTTCTCTTATGTTTCCCCACCCTTCGGGATTTGCTTTAGTTGAAAAACATTTGATATATATAGCCAAAGTGAGCAACTACTTTGCTCAACAAGTATAAAGAATGCAATATTTTTTTTTATCATATTCTTTGAATATATAACATTTCAAATGAACGAACAAATACGAGTTCAATAACATTTTCACGGAACTTTTATTCTCAAAAGCTTAACATGGTTTTAAAATCATTCAAATGAGACAACTGAGTGGTAAAAAAGAACTATGAACTAATAAAATTTGTTCATCAGTCATGGACTAAGAACTCACCAAGATTATTCAACAATCACAAAAGAATATGAACTCTCCATAGAGTATCATTAGGGGATCAACCTAACGACTTCCCATGTTACGCGTAACATCATCTCTACACTGTATATTTGACAGCTCATGTCAGTTACCTGACCACAACACAATATCCCATATTTCTAGAGTTATTCTACTTAGTTATATTATAACATCAGAGTCATAGGATAAAATTTAAATATCTCCAAATAGTTATTAACAATTCAATAATTTAACATATCACATCAACTATGTCTAGCCGAAACAAATAGAATAGACTTATTTCTCAAAACATGTCATGAAATAACAAGAAATTTAATAAACAAAATATAGTTCGATAATAGAACAATTTGTAAATGCACATCAAGTGCGGGAACATGGTTGGATTGTGTATATCTCCCTTGTTATGTTACAAAATTCCTTCAAAATGACTACCTACAATATCCATAAAGATTTATTCAATTAACTTAACTATTATTATTAATAGTTACAGTCGGTAATTATTCCATTTCGGTAATTTCTTTTAACGTAAACTCGATCTCGAACATTCCCTCATACCATTTCTAGAACCTCACCATAAAAATGTGTGATTAACACTTACTTAAGCTCATACATTCCATATTAACATGTTTTAACCCATAAAATTATATTACACATTCTTCAATTTTATTTAAATTAAATTTTTTTAACTCTATTGTCTCCATTAAATCTCCTTAACCAATTTATTAATTTTTATCCTTCTTGCCCCACATAGTTAATTATATCTTAAATATTTTCTGATTTTTCCATCACTGCTTAGTATTTATTTAAGGGTCATTTCTGTCCAAAATTACAATATTTACTATAATTCGAAATTACTTACAAAAATTATGAAATTTGGATAGTAGACTATACATCAGAGAGTACTTCCACTTTAAATTTCATCCTCAAATGAGTTATAGAACTCAAGTTATAACTGCTTTCATTTTAAAATATCCAATTTTGTTTTGGTCATAACTCCTTCATCACAAGTCCATTTTTGTTCATCTTTGGACATGACACACTTTATACCGTAAGGTATCAACCCTTAAAAAGCCATAATTTATTAAACAAGTTTACCATCCTAAATTGTCACCTGAATTTTTTTTATTTTTACTAAATGCAACTGAAAATTTAGGGCAGGAAGTTTTATCAATTTCGTCTTTTAAATAGAAAAATCACCATATTTAATCTACAAGGAATTTAAGTTCCAACCTTTTTGTAGTGTTTACATAACTCTAAGAGGTATCAACCCCAACAAGCCTAACTCAAAAAATCATTATACGTTAGGATTAATGTTCCATTTTCGGGTTTTATTTGTGTTTTTAACCTAAACTAGTTTAAACTTTTTTTGTTTTTTAAACTTTTTCCTTGATCATTGGTATCTACAACCAAGATCCATCATGTATTAGTTTATTAACATAGATCAAGGTCCTTCATAAGAAAAAATAGATTTAGAATATCTTTATGGTTTACCTATAGGAGTGCTTGTTTTACTTTTTCTCCTTAGATATATTCTTGTTTTTTATCTTGCTAGCTTGAGACCCTTCCTTCTTAATTACTCCCCTAGCTGCCGAAATCTCCCTCTCTATTTCTTTGCTTGAATTTATAAAGTGTAGGAAGGCTAAACAAGGCTTGGTATTTATAGGCCAAAATATTGAATATCACTTGCCTCCCAAGACTTAGTATCTTATGGTCAGCTCCATGAAATTGGGAGAGTTAGTGAGACGGGTTGCCCCCAAGACTTGTTATCTTATGGTCAACTCCATCAAATTGGGAAAGTTACTGAGACCGGTTGCCCCCAAAGGCCTTGACTTTATTTTTTTTAAAGCTCTAGAAGGCTTAACTAAGCTTGACCAAAATCTTGACTAACTCTAGAATGTAATATCCGAGAATAATATAGAAAGCTTTGTAATTAGGGTTATGTAACTATAATTGTAGTTTTAATGGACGAGTACAATATATAATTGAAAATGTTGTGCAAATGAAAGTAAATGTGTATATATTATGGATATATATATATATATATATATATATATATATATATATATATATATATATATAAGTCAACAAGTCAAACTTTTGTCAAGAAAAATCTAAGTTTTGGTTAAGCTTAGTCAAGCATTCTAGCTTTAAAAACAACCACCAAAATTAGGTCAAAATCAAGGCGCCCATGTGGGGAGGGGGCAACCACTCTTACTAACTCTCCCAATTTCATGGATCTTACCCCTTTTGTCTATGGTTAACCCTAGCTATTTCTTAATGATAATGAAGATTTACTCTAATTAACAAGGGGGAAAGAATTAGAAAGATCATAAGAAGCAATAAGGGTTTGACCATAAGATAGCAAGTCTTGGGAGGATCTTGGGAAGAAGGAAATATATATTCTCCATTTTGGCCTATAAATACCAAGCCAAGTTCCAAGCTAGCAAGATCAAAAACAAGAAGATTCTAGAAGGAAAAGTAAAACAAATACTCCTATAGGTAAACCCTAAAATTATTCTAAATCAAAATTTTCTTATGAAGGACCTTGATCTATGTTAATAAATATAGATCATATTTGTTTAGACCTATACATGATGGATTGGTTGTAAATACCAATGATCATGGAAAAAGTTTAAAAGAACAAAGAAAGAACAAAAGAAGTTTAAACTAGTTTAGGTTAAAAACACCAACACAGAACCTGAAAATGGAACATTAATAACTCCTAATATATAATGAATTTTTTAATGAGGTTTGTTGGAACTTAAATTTCCTGTAGATTAATAATAGTAATTTTTCTACCAAAACAGTAAATTGATGAAATATCCTACCTTAATTTTTCGTGGACAGTTTCAGATAGTAAACTTGTTTAATAAATTATGGCCTTTTGAGGGTTAAGGAGGCTTAATGGGGAAAATAAAGTTAAGAAAAATTAAGAAATTTAATTAAAGTAAAACCGAAAAATATGTAATATAATTTTATCAATTAAAACATGTTAATATGGGACGTACGAGCTTAAGAAAGTGTTAATTAGACATTTTTATGGTGAGGTTCTAAAAAATATATGCAGAGATGCTCGAGATCGAGCTTACGTTAAAAGAAATGGGTAAAATGTAAATGTGACCACCGAACTTTAGGTGTTTTTGGGTATTGAGCCTTTTTCTTTTGATCAAAAAAGAATTGAGCCCCTTTCTGTTCGAAAATTTGGATATTGAGCTCCAGGCACCACATGTGCGTTGACCTGCCTACGTGGCACATGTTGCACCGGTGACGTGTACATTTTTGCCACGTGGAACCGCTTACTTGTGCATTTTCCAATTAATTGTTTAAAAACTTAGTTTCCCCAAGAATTGAACCCAAAACCTCAACTTTGAAACTTTGATCATCAAACCACCTAAGCTACATAAAACTTTCAATTATTTTAATAAAAGAATTAAGATTTATACCAAATCAATTCATTATTATTATTATTATTATATAATAATAATAATAATAATTATTATTATAATTATTATTATTATGATACGATTATTATTATTAGGATTATAATTATTATTTTGAAAAACTCCCCCAAGATCTGTTAGTAATTAGTCTTTAACATATCCAAAATCCGGCCAAAAACAGAGCAGCAAAATCATAAATCGTCCATGACTTACGAGAGCTTGTAAATTAGTTTTAATTTCAAAATCAAAATCACTGCCATGAGTTCTACAGCAGGCAAGGGTATAGCCGGAAGAGGCAAATCCAAAGGCACAAAGTCGGTCTCCAGATCTTCAAAAGTCAGCCTTCAGTTCCCTGTCGGCCGAATTGCTCGTTTCCTCAAGGCCGGCCGGTATGCTCAGCGTGTCGGGTCTGGTTCTCCGGTTTACCTTTCTGCCGTTCTAGAATACTTGGTCGCTGAGGTGCTTTAATCTCTTTCTCTCCTCATTTATGTCTCTGTTTTGATTATTTGTGGCTGATTTTGTTGAATTTTTTCCCTCTTTATAATAGATTTTGGAGCTGGCTGGGAATGCGGCGAGGGATAACAAGAAGACTCGCATAATTCCGAGACATATTCAGTTGGCTGTGAGGAACGATGAGGAGTTAAGCAAGTTGTTGGGATCTGTGACTATTGCTAATGGCGGGGTTTTGCCCAACATTCATTCAACTCTGCTGCCGAAGAAGGCTGGGAAAGGGAAGGGCGAAATTGGCTCTGTTTCTCAAGAGTTTTAGGGGTTTCTATGGTTTTTCGCTCGTAACTTTTTGCTACGTAGTAGAAATGGGCGGTGGAGTTGGGGATTTTGAATTTTGGGTTTCTCTTTGGTTGGGTAATGATGGAATAATAGATTGTTAATAGTGGTAAGAGTGTGTAATGAAGTAGATTTTTTGACTACGATTTTCTGAATTTTGGGTTTCTCTTTGATTTTTTGAACTTGTAAAATATGGGATGTTTTTAAGTTTTAATTTTAAGCTTATTTTTAAATATATTCTTTTTAAAATTTGTAAATTAGTTTTAATTTCAATTTTAAAATTTTAATCTATAAATTTGTTAATGTTAATTGTTTAATTATAATCGTATAATAATAATAATTATAATAATAATAATAATTATTATTATATCATAATAATAATAATAATAATAATGAATTGTTTTGGTATAAATATTAATTCTTTTGTTAAAATAATTGAAAGTTGTATGTAGCTTAGGTGGTTTGTTGATCAAAGTTTCAAAGTTGAGGTTTTCAGTTCAATTTTTGGGGAAACTTAGTTTTTAAACAATTAATTGGAAAATGCACAAGTAAGCGGTTCCACGTGGCAAAAATGTACATGTCACCGGTGCCACATGTGCCACGTAGGCAGGTCAACGCACATTTCGAACAGAGCTCAATTTGCGTTAACCAAAAGAAAAAGGGCTTAATACCCAAAAACACCTAAAGTACTGAAACGATTTAAAAATAATTACCGACGGTAACTATAATAATAGTTAAGTTAAATGAATAAATCCTTATTGATATTGTAGGTAATCATTTTGAAATAAGTTCATAACACAACGAGGGAGATGTACACTATCTGTGCATTTACAAATTATGGCCTTTTGAGAGTTGATATCTTATGGTATAAAGTGTGTAAAAATGGACTCGTGATGAAGGAGTTATAACAAAATTGAAAATTTTAAAATTAAAACAGTTATAACTTGAGTTATATAACTCATTTAGGAATGAAATTTAAAGTGAAAGTACTCTCTGATGTAAAAAGTCGATTGTCCAAATTTTATAATTTTTAGAAGTAATTTCGAATTATAGTGAATATTGTACTAAAAAAACATTTAAAATATAATTAACTATGTAGGGGCAAGAAGAATAAAAATTAATAAATTGGTTAAGGATGCTTAATGGGGAAAATAGTTAAGAAAATTAAGAAATTTAATTATAGTAAAGACGAAAAATATGTAATATAATTTTATAGGTTAAAAGATTTTAATATGGAACGCATTATTTGTGACGACCCCAAAATCGGGATTATTTCACATCCCGATCTTGTGTGTTAATACTATATATCTTGTTCTAGCTTTAAAACATTATTCAATGTTAAAATAGCCAACAATAAAGGATAATTTAAAACTTTTCTGTCTGTCTTTCTTTCCTTTGTTCCCTGAATCGCAACCTTTACAATTACATTTATTGCGGAATCAATTTCATTTAATGATTCCTTTTATCAGAGTGATGAGAGTATATATAACTCATTTCTTAACTCATATCAAGTCTTATACAGAATCATTCCTATAAAACATTACTTTTTAAGGTAATTACCAAACTGTATTTCAGTCTTAACACAAACATTTTTCGTTTACCGAATAACTCAAACATTTTTGTACACAATTCTCATTTACACATCAAAATTGTCATTTCGATATATATAATATAATTCCTACATAAAAGGAAATAACTTTCCTGCACACGGGCCTCTATTCTTTATCATCCGGATAGCAAGAAATCGTGTTGCATATCATACCTGCAAAAATTATATTTTTGCAAGACTGAGCTCGACAGTCCAACAAATCTAACAGTTTTCATGCCTCATATAACACGTAGTTTCATGCTCAACATATATCTCATAATCCTTTATTATACCATTCATGCATTATCACTTTAAACAGTATATGTTCAAATCATATATCACATATACATTGAGTTCCATAACTCAATCAGCTTATTTATTGACTTTCACAATTTATTGCATGTAACATGTAATTCAACATGTTCTTAAAGTTCTCATACAATAACTAATTCATAGAATCACAAAGAAACTGAAAGACTTGCCTTGAGTGTTGTTTAATGTTATAACTTATCCGCTTTGTGATGATCCTACATAAATTGAGAATACATACATGCACATATTAGTTCCACATACTAGATTCGCACTCAATGTAAACTAATTTATTTACATTAATTATAATCATTTTTGTTCTCGCCTTAAAACCATTCCACGTTTCTTTAGAAACTTTTGTCTGTTATAACCTTTTTTATGCCCAAAAAGATTCTTTCATGGTTTTAGTATATAAATACTTTACGTTTGAGAGCATAAACCATCTATAATCCATTTTAAGAACATTTCTAGTCTCCATCTGTAAACTTGAGACTATATGGTTATGGATGGTTTTTATCTCGTAAACATAGCTCATATCGTTAGTTTCGAAAAAAATTTATGTTTTCGCAATAGCCCATATGCTAAACCATGCTATCACCATGTACACGAATGTCTCGCTTTGTTAGTAGCTTCGCTTAACATTTATTCTCGTGAATAAATTACATTCGTGCTTCACATGTATTTTATTTTCATACATATGTCATTATGTGATTCTGTGTTCATAGTCTTCGTTTCGAATTTCTAAAACCTTTTGCTTTCAAATTTCGTTGTTCAATATAGTTTAAATGGGTTAGCGTATTTTATTTTAATACATAACCCTTTTATATTTCATTTCTCAATTCAAGTTGATCACATATATGTAATTTCATGTTTACATAATACTTTTACCGCTTTTCTTGCGCCTGAATAAGTTTGCGCCATATATAGTCTTTATACTATATTTATACTACTATACCGGTGTTTCATTATGTGCCAAATAGCTCTAAAACCAACCAAACACGTCACGAGAACACGATAAGCTGAGTAGCCCAAGGCTGCCAGGCTCGGTGTTAACCGCCTGGATTGGGCAGCCCATGGCTTGACACGCTCCTTTGCTAATTTTTATTTCTTAAACCTCTAATCAACTTGCTGCAAGTTTTGGGTATGTTTTAGTCGGTATATCCAAGTATTTATAGAAATTTTCTAACCATGAAAACAAGCAACTAAGATCGACCAAAACAACACGTGAAAATCATGCCAGGCGACTGCACCAGCGCAGCACGGTGCGGCGTGCGCGCGTGGCTGGGCAGTGCCCTGCTGCTACTCAGTTGCTTGAAGCATACTTTGCGCATTTTTAACTTCTTGCTTGTAGCTCGGATCACAACAATTTTTGGTATGTTTTTCGTATCATACGAGAATATTTTAAAATAATATCAAACCCCCATTCCGGGTTTGTTAGACAGCCCAAACAGAGCGTCAAAAGTGCACATTCATAAGAGTTTTCAATTTCTTTCCAGCTGTACCCTCTCTCGCTAAAAAAGTCCTAACGTTTTCGTTTCAAAACATTTTTGAGCGATTCTTGAGCCCACGCGAAGCTAACTTCCGGGGCTACAACTTTTATTCTTTGACCATTTTCAAATTCTTAACACAATTCCAGAAAATTCGTGTAAGGGGCTGCTTCGAATCTGTTTTCCAGATTTTTGGCAGATTCGACGCGACTATTTTGAACTGTCATAACTCCTTGCTCCGAAGTCGAAATTAGTTCATTCCGGAGTCTATGGAAAGCTTATTCAGTGTACTATAATATCCCAAAAGCTTAGAATTTTCTGGAAAATGTAGCTAGCCCCGAATTTGTCCTTAGGGTCAGCAGTCCACAACCCACCATTACAAAACTTAATACGTTTTAGCTCCCTTTTGATTCATTCCAATTGGATTATTTCCATAACTCGTAGGAGAACAACCCACCATTACAAAACTTAAATTTTCAGTTCTATACCCTCGTAATTTTGGCTCAAGAACTGCCCCCCAAAAACAGTTTTAATTAGTTCGTTTTACATGTTTTACTAGGAAATCCGTCATGATTTCGTTACAACAGATTTTTCCCTTGTTCCAATTGGGTTGTGTTCATAACTCATAAGAGTACCACAGATCATCCCGGAACTTAATTTTTCAGTTTCAAAGCACAACACAATTTGGTCCAAAACAGTCCACTAATTGTCCAATTGGAGCTTATTAGTCTTTAAGAGGCCTTAAATCAAACACCTCCTATGCATTTCATATAAGAACAGAGTTTATATAAACTTTTATACAAGTTTAGCCCAAAATCTCCTCCCTTATTGCTCCTCACAGTCCAACCTAAACTCCTTTTACTAATTCTCAATCCCAAACACAAAACACATCTAATTATAGCACTTTTATTATCAAATTTCTAATACAACAACTAAAATATTGAACATACCTTTAAAGTTTAGTTTTACCGAATTGCTAGCTTATTTGATAAGCTTATAAGCTTCGTTTACTGCTGCAGATTCCAATTTCCATCCCAATTCAGCTCACAATTTCAATTTTCCACCGAAACTGTTGGGTTTTAGCCGATCCTTGAAGGAGTTTAACAGATAAAGAGAAAAGGAAAATGGGACGGATGAGGTATGAGAGTACAAGGCACTTGTTAAGCTTTCTTAGCATTTTTTTTGATTCCTCTCTTCTTTTCTTTTTACTTGCTTAGTGTCATTTACTACCTTAAACAGCCCCCACCTCATGCTTGCTTCCCTGACTCATCTTATCCCACTTACTAACTTAGGTGCTTTAATGACACACATATAATATATACAACTCTTATAACATATATATACATTTATTTACTAAATTCTTATTTTAATATTTATCGACAAATTCGAATTATTTTCTTTTATAAATTGTTTCCAACAATTTAACTAGTAAATATAATAATATATTTACAACATTAAAAACATACATACATTACACCCAATAATATAATACATAATTTCCTCAACAAAATGGTGGTTATACATTAAGGATATTTAATGCCACCAATTTACTATATTAAAATAATTTTATAAATTATTTTAACTTATAAAATAATTCCAAACAATTCCCAATGAACCTCTTTCCTCTTTCCTCTTTCTAATGGCTGCAACACTCAAGATACAAAGAACCCCAACTAGCTTCACTTCATCAATAAAGTTCCCCCCAAAAGTTGCCCTCAAAAGATACAAAGACTCATGTGATCCGGTGGTACCCCTCAAGCAGAGCTGGTCTGGTCTGATGAGGAAGACTTTGATTGAAGATATTGGACAAAGGAGTGTAGTATTCTCAAGTGAATGTCATAATTTTTTATTGAAGGTCAAGTAGAATTATAGACCATTAACATACAATATACACAATATATATTGTCAAAAAAATTTGTTCCACAAATGAGTCCTATTTTTATAATATAGTAATAATATAAGATGACACTATTTCGTCAAGTGTGTCATTATAATTTCATTATCATGTCACTATTATTAAACCAACAATCTATTATGTTTTTAGGGATAAACATGAAACAAAATACATCCTTAATATTCACAAATTTTACAATATGTTTGCTTTATGCTAAAAAAAACCAAAAAGTAAGATGGATTTGTTGGGCAAGTAGGCAAAAAAATTTGGACCATTTCTCGATTTGTGCGTGTCATCCTTGCGCAGGGGCCATGCTAATCTTCTCTGTATCGTTCCAATTTTATAGGATGTCCCCGAAGGGACAACGTAACTTTGGTAACTGCTCGTATATGATAGCATAAACATTAGTCTATTTTATCGATATGGGCTTCAAGAATTGCACTGCTGGTTGCATTTTTCAAGAAATTGTCTGCAGGTATCAGATTCCAAGATGATCTTTTTCCTCCTTCCTGAAGCCTCAAAACCACTTAATCCCCCTCCTATTTATTAGAAGGAAAACAAACGCATTAATAGAATTTAACATTGAGAATCATGAAAATTAAAAGTCATGCAGTATTCTGGTAATATAAAGACTTGATTTTTCTTCAGGAAAATAGTACTCCCTCTCTCCGTTATAAATTATAAAAACTTTTGAATTAGTCCTTTCTATGCTCTGCTTCCTCCTCGAGCAAGGCCACAACAATGGCACTTATATGTTGGTTGGACGTAGCTTTGTGCAAGGTATCTTGCGGTTCTGATCAAGTTAGTTTGGTGCTGTGATTAGCAAAATTCTAACCAAATAAGAACAGAGCATTTCCATAAAACAAGGAAATTAGACTTGAATTGGTGGGGTGCGCCAGCCAAGGCTGTAGTGCAAAGCCAAGACGACACGAGAGCCCCAATAGCAAGCTATTGTGATGAACTCTCCCCCTCAAAAAATTAATTTAATATCATGTGAGTCAATGACTCACATATCAAATATTAAACTGATAAGAACAGATACTACACTTGATCTTAGCCAAAAGGCCGAGAAAGGTATGATTGAATTTGTTGTTAGATTCTTATTTTATACCTCGGTTTTCGTGCTTTTTTATTCCAACTAACCAATGTGGAACATAAACTGTAATTTCACTCTTGAGTAACATTGTTCTACAACAAATTTGTTCAAACCAAGACTCGTGATGGTGCAGCATAGTGAGCAAAGGCTGCCTTGGCATAAACTCATTGGACACCGAGATAGGATTTGTTCGGTTATTAGCATAAACTCATCGCCATAGTTTGTTATAGCAAGTTCCCATATTAGAATATAAGTTGGTGAAACTTTTCTACATCTCCCATATGACCGTCTCTCTCAAACAAGATTTTAGTTTTTGTAGCTGTTCAAAAATTGGGATAACTGAAACTTGATTTAGTTCAACAAAAAAGCCTTTCAGTTTGTTTCCCCTTTGATTTTAGTTGTCAGCTAATATTATTAAATCCACAATAAGCTTCACTTGCATCATATTCACCAGAACAAAGAGAAGCACATCCATCAGCTACATCATCCTGTGAAATGTTTCTTTTTTTAAACTGCAAGAACAGAGCCAATGAAAATGTCATGCAGGAAAAATTACTGGAGATAATTCTCTTCATGTGAAAAATCCTACATTTCGAACCGCCGTTAGAATTTCCAAACAGAATGCAGTAATATGTCAAAGAATTTGACCTGTTTAGATGCAAAACAGCATAATTCAATTACAGCAACACAGAAGCAGGGATATCTAGCACCCTTTGTTTATAACTTCTGAAAATAGTTGCATCATCTTTTAGAGGAAAGGCACTGCAGGCCAAAGCAGCTCGAGCCATTGGACATCCATCAGTGAGCACTAGTTTTGGTTTCTATAGAGCTACGGTTGCATAGTATTTTATCATGCTGGATATAGTTTTCTCAAATAAACCATCAAATCCTACAAAACTGGCATAATTATATGACTTATACCTGTTGGTTATTGGATCCAAACCCATGCACCCATGGAGCGGACGACCCGATGGATATCCACATATTTCAATGTCTAGATACAATGAAAATGGGGATAAATGCTTATTTTTTTATTTAATTCTTTATAAATATAATAATATAAATTAGAAACCTTTGCCAAAAAATAAGAAAATAAATAGAAATATATATTCAATTATTTTGTAATTAATATCAAATGAATTTTTATTTAATTTTTTACAAATGTAATAATATAAATTAGAAAAGTTAGTAAAAAAAATAAGAAAATAAATGAAAAATATATTCAATTATTTTGTAATTAATATCAAATAAATTTTTATTAAATTCTTTACAAATATAATAATATAAATTAGAAAAATTTGCCAAAAAATAAGAAAATAAATGAAATATATTTTTAATTTATGAAGAAAATGAAAAAAATATTTTAAAATATAATGTAAATTAGAAAAGTTAGCCAAAAACATGGGATATTTTTCCAGAAAATCCAAATAATAAAAACACTAGCAATCAACAACCAATAAGGGATGGAATAGAAATATGGGATATTTTTCCTCTTTGGCACTAATAAACAAGATCAAAATACAACAAAAATTTGATCGATTTTCTCTGCAAAATAAATTTTGTTTATATGTTTGGAGATAATTTCGATGAGAAAAAGCCATTGATTCCGGCCAGAAACTTTCGATTATGGCCGGATTCTACGGCGAAGGAAGTGAGTTCAGCTATGATTTTGAACGAGTTTTCGTCGAATTCGTCGTTGTTTTGTTGTTTCATTTGATTGAAAAGCTCAAGAGCTTGGTCCGGAGTGAGTTTGACTCGGTGGCGGGGCTTGTTTGGACCGAGTCAGACCAGATCCGGATAATATTTTTGCACTATCATAATGTACTGAACATATTCTTTTAAGTCTAGAGGATATATGAGCTAATATTAAATCATTTAAGTTATAAAAAGAAAATACATACATTTTATAAATTAGTAATTAATTAATAGTTTTGTATTATTTTGATAATTATATAGATCAGATTGAGAAGGTCTATCGGTGTGATCTTTGCGTTGATTATTACAAAAGGGGTTGCAACGTCTTAACTAATTTTTTTTTGAATAATTACGCAATTTAAATAATAATAAAACTTTTTGTAGCTTATTTGAATTTCGAGGATGAAACTTTTTTAAGGGGGAAAGAATGTAATAACGCATATTTTTGTTAATAATTAAATATTAATTTATTTTATTTAATAAAAGTGTAATTTGAAGGTTCGGTTCGAAAGGGAAGCTTAGTCCCCGTTTAACTTTTAAAGTTCTTGAGAGAGTTGAAGACGTGACGTATCGAATGGTTTTTCCTCTACAGTTATCTCATGTACATAACGTCTTTCATGTTTCGGTGTTAAGAAAATATAATTATCATCTGTTTTATGTTGTACAATACATGTTACGTAAGATTCGGGAAGATCTTACTTGTGAGAAGCATGTCGAGGCAATTTTGGATCATCAAGGAGGGAGACAATTCTTTTTATTAAGATTTTATAGAGGAATCATTTGGAGCGGGAAGCTACTAAGGAGATGGAAGATTCTGTTCGAGTGCAATATCCGCATCTTTTATATAATTAGGTACATTCGTTCCTTTTGATTCCAGAGACGAAATCCTTTGTAAGGGGGAGGTGGTGTAATACCCGGAAAAATAAAATAAAATAAATGATATTTAAATTTATATTTTAAATATTTTAATTGGGCTTTTTCTTATGTTTAGCAGTTTGGGTAAAATAGTATTTAATTTATGTGTACTATAATAAGTATGTGATTACATTAATTTGAGTCTTTATACTAATTGGGTCAAACTAATTTCAAATTATTTAAGTTTGGGTTTGTCAAACTAATTGAGCCTAATTTTAATTGTTGGGTTTAAAAAAAGGGTCCTTTACAATAATATACAACATTTAGTAAATAATTACACTATTAGTGCATCCACAAAATAATTACAAAAATAATACACTTTCCCACATTTATTTACAATATTATTACAATTAGGATTCCTTAATTTAGTGAATTAGTATATGATTCAATTCATAATAATAAGAAAACCTAAAATCAAGGAGAAATAAGTGTCATAATTAATAATTCAAATTCAAATATCTTGGATCTAACAACAAAAACAAATTCAAATTCAAAAATAATAATTCAAATTTAAATATTTAAAGTTTGGCAACGTCATCTTCCTCCTCCCATTCGTCGATCATCTTCCTCCTCCCCTTCGCCGGTGAAACCCAATTTCATGTCCAAAAGAAAATAAGAACACTGCATAGGAAAGAGAGAGATAAGAGAGTGATGTGTAATGTAATGTTGATAACCAAACCTTCTTAAAAAGGTAACCAAACTTTTATATCAAGATAATTAAACCTTTATGCCAAGGTAACCAATCTACCTCCACACCTACAGTATGAATTGGTTACTTTGGTCTGAAAGTTTGGCAACCAACTGCATGAAGGTTTGGCTACCAACTGCATCACATTCAAAATAATTGGTAACTTAATAAAACTGAATTAGTTACCTTGGATACCAACTGCAATATGAAAAAACTGAAGGTGTGGAGGTGGATCAATATATTCTCCATTAATTGTTATTCTGCATCAATATATTCTCGTCGTGGATGGGGGTGAGGAGGACGTCGGAGAAGCGATTGATGTTTCTGGCCGACCATCGGAGGGAGACAGAGAGTGATGATGATTGTCATTTTGTCGTTTTCAGTCGCTCTTGGAGATGACAAGATGGATAAAACTCGATGGCGTGATGATGATTGTCGTTTTGGTGGCTGCAGAGGCTGCGATGATCGTGGTAGATTTGGAGGTGGTCGTGGTGGAGGTCTTGGTGGTGGGGGTGGCTTAGGGGTGGCGGCGGACTTGGAGGTGGGAGAAGTGGAGGATTTGGTGGAGGTGTAGGTGGGGGTGGAGGCTTAGGTGGTGGAGCAGGAGGCGGTGGAGGCTTAGGGGGTGGCGGCGGACTTGGAGGTGGGAAAGGTGGAGGATTTGGTGGAGGTGTTGGAGGAGGTGTAGGTGGAGGCTTAGGTGGTGGAGGTGCTATATGGTTTACTAATTAGTTACTTAATTTAATAAATAAATCAATACTAATCCCTTAAATTAAGAAATCTTAATTGCATACTAATTCCCTAAATTAAGGAATTCTAGTTGCACTAATATTGTAAATAAATATGGAAAACGTATTAATTGTATAATATTTTATGAGTGCACTATTGTTGTAATTATTTTAAAAAATTTACTAGAATATGTAATTGTTCCTAAAAAAATAAGTGTAATCCAAATATATTAAGATTACGGTTTCCTAAGATTGATATTGCAACAAGCGAAAAAAGAAAGAGACGAAAAAGGGAGAGATCAAAGGAGACAAAATTTAAAAGACTCATAACAATATTATTAAAATTTCAGCCTAATCTCGTCTTCCGGAGGTAATTAATTGTTGTTTTTGAATACAATATATGTGTATGCGTTCACTGCAGTACTATCAGTATTACAGGCATCACTTTATGGTTCGTGGTTGATGTGATTAGTAATATAATAATAATAATAATAATAATAATAATAATAATAATAATAATAATAATATGAATCAGCAACTTAGTAATAATATTAGGTTTAGAATTAATAACATTACATTTATATTACTATAACATTAACTATATTAAATTAAATGATATTTTTACATTATCATAATTTATTGAACATATTCTTTAACTCTAGAGGATATATGAGCTAATATTAAAGCATTTAAGTTATATAAAGAAAATACATAAATTTTATAAATTAATAATTAATTAATAGTTTTGTATTATTTTGATAATTATATAGATCGGATTGGGGAGGTCTAGTTGTGTGATATTTGAGTTTGGTCAATTATTTCGATATTATATTCAACGAGACGATTTAAATTTTAATTTGTTCGTTTTGCTACTCGTTTAGAAATTTTGTATCGCCTCATGGTTATTTTTTGTCAAATTTATTGTGATAGTTTCGTTTTGGCGTTGTTGGCGTTGATACTAGAACTCGTATTTGTACTCTTTGAACTTTATTCGATTTGTATCTTTCTTCGTAAATTTTCGTTCACATTCGGGAGTTATTTTTATTAGTGGAATCTAATGATAATTAAGTATGTTCGTATTTGAAATAATTTGATGTTATTTGGATATGGTCATTTCAGCCTTGTGATTTGAACCCCTTTTGGCTTACATTTTGTAGTTTGATCATTAGGGTATACTTTAGCTAACCACCTGTGGGGGTACCACATGCATGTCCTATTCACACAACGGCATAACACATTCAGTGGCGATGTAATCACTTTACGGCGTATCTTTTGTTTTGTATGTTGCTCTGACGTGAGCTTTGACCATTTGATTTGTTTGTTCGGGATACGTATGGGTCGATCCAGTATTTGATTTGATTTGATTCGTTTGGCGGATTAATAACATATGTGTCGTGAATGCTATTCGTTTTGATTTGCATACATCATGGTTCCGATGTATTTTGTTAGCCTTTAGCTATTTGTATTTGAGCTTATTATAAAATTGTTACCTTATAATCATTTGATTCAACCTTATTTTGTTCGGAATTCTTTTGACTATAGTTTTCAATTTGACAGTGTTAATCATTTGTACCTTGTCTCACCAATTTCGATATATTCATATTTGGTTCGTACTCTGTATTGTTCGTAGTTTGTATTTTTTTCGTTTATTCAGTTCTTTTGGTACATATATAAATCGTTTATATTTGTGAATTTTTATATTCATACTGGACAATTGGCTTATGTTGTGTTTTTCTTCCGACAAATTTGCAGGTGGCGGTTTAGGGTTTCGTATGAAGAGAGCTACATTTGACCAAATAGGTTTATTTAATTTTAGGTTTTGATTATTGTGCTAATTTTTATAGAATTGAATTTGATTCGTTATTATTGGATTATTTTCTACTAAATATTTTGAAGTTATTAGTGCTCTTTTTAATTATTTTGAGGTTTGTTTGTGCTTTTCGCGTGACCTCCCTTTCCTTTTCGGGAAGGGGGTGTTACAAATACAATTCACAATATGCTGCCTAAAACGACCAAAGTTGGTAAAACTAGATATTAATTAAAGAGGAAATAAGCGCAGTTGCTACCCTATTTTTCTAAATTCAATATCTCCTAAACCGTAAGGAGTTAGAACTTTATTTTTGGATATGATATAGAAATGAAAGTTAACTATGTTTCCTGAGTATTTGAGAATTTTTCTGCGATTAGAATATTTATTACAAATTTTTTAAAGAGGCTGGCCAGAAACTAGGGAAAGTCTAAATTTACTTGATGTGTTGGATTTTGTGAGTTCTAGAGAATTAATTAAAATAAAACAATTTTAATTGGGAAGTTAAAACCCTAAAATGAGCCTAACTTGCTCTCCATAAATGATATAAACATGAAACTTTGGAATTGAATACTCTATACGATAATAAGAGGTGCCCAAAATTTAGAATTTTTGGACATAATAAAGATGGGGAACCAAATCAAAACCCTTGCAAAAATTTATAGATTTATTAGGAGGACCCCTACAAGTTGGTCCTATAAGTATCAAGTATCTGATCCAACCTCCTCTTCTTTATCTTCAATTTTGCCACTACTCCCTCTACTCTAATGCGAGTAGCTATATCTCTGCCTCCCAATGAGTCTTTAGCTCCTCATTTCCATCCTTCAGCTGCTGCACCTTGTTTTCTAAATCCTACACCTCGTTTTCATAGTGTTGATTTCTTTCCATCAGGTTTAACATCACAGTCTTTACCTCAGCATCTACGGCTCCCATGCCTTGATCAGGTATCCGCTGATCACCCTCCAGTTCTTCCTCAGCCAGTGCGACATCATCCACAACATACTCTGAAATTGCATGATCCTCTTCACGTTCTTCCTCATGTTCTTTAGGATCCATGAATGGTTCGTCCTCCTCTGGTTCACTGACTATCTCGGGTTCTACTGTCGGCTCAAGTCTAGGTACCTCATAAATTTCACTAATTTCTTTCTTGTCGGCCATCCTACAATAGGATAAAATAACAAACTTAATTCCAATCATAATATAACATATAATATAACTTAATTAACTTCCACAACATTTAATTTAATAAACTTTGATGAATTCTCAATTCATCTCTTATTACTTAAGAACTCTATGAGATCGAGTTCATATATCATTGTCTACTATTTTTCATCTAATTATATTCTAAGGTTCTTCATCCTAAGGGTTATACCCCATAGGTCTGATACCAACATGTAACACAACCAAAATCCGTGTACTTGAAACAACAGATATGGTGCTCACTATTCATCATCATCCACAACATCAATCTAATAACATAACTCAAATACAAAAAAATAAATACACTAATTACATTACGTCTTATAGTCCTCCCAGGTTCTTAACCTTACTATTACAATAACAAAATACAATAAGCTATTTCAAAAATATTACACCATTTAATAACAAAGTTCTAATACATCAATTACATATTAATTTTTTCTTTTCTCTTATGTTTCCCCACCCTTCGGGATTTGCTTTAGTTGAAAAACATTTGATATATATAGCCAAAGTGAGCAACTACTTTGCTCAACAAGTATAAAGAATGCAATATTTTTTTTATCATATTCTTTGAATATAACATTTCAAATGAACGAACAAATACGAGTTCAATAACATTTTCACGGAACTTTTAATCTCAAAAGCTTAACATGGTTTTAAAATCATTCAAATGAGACAACTGAGTGGTAAAAAAGAACTATGAACTAATAAAATTTGTTCATCAGTCATGGACTAAGAACTCACCAAGACTATTCAACAATCACAAAAGAATATGAACTCTCCATAGAGTATCATTAGGGGATCAACCTAACGACTTCCCATGTTACGCGTAACATCATCTCTACACTGTATATTTGACAGCTCATGTCAGTTACCTGACCACAACACAATATCCCATATTTCTAGAGTTATTCTACTTAGTTATATTATAACATCAGAGTCATAGGATAAAATTTAAATATCTCCAAATAGTTATTAACAATTCAATAATTTAACATATCACATCAACTATGTCTAGCCGAAACAAATAGAATAGACTTATTTCTCAAAACATGTCATGAAATAACAAGAAATTTAATAAACAAAATATAGTTCGAAAATAGAACAATTTGTAAATGCACATCAAGTGCGGGAACATGGTTGGATTGTGTATATCTCCCTTGTTATGTTACAAAATTCCTTCAAAATGATTACCTACAATATCCATAAAGATTTATTCAATTAACTTAACTATTATTATTAATAGTTACAGTAGGTAATTATTCCGTTTCGGTAATTTCTTTTAACGTAAACTCGATCTCGAGCATTCCCTCATACCATTTCTAGAACCTCACCATAAAATATGTGATTAACACTACTTAAGCTCATACATTCCATATTAACATGTTTTAACCGATAAAATTATATTACACATTCTTCAATTTTATTTAAATTAATTTTTTTTAACTCTATTGTCTCCATTAAATCTCCTTAACCAATTTATTAATTTTTATCCTTCTTGCCCCACATAGTTAATTATATTTTAAATGTTTTCTGATTTTTCCATCACTGCTTAGTATTTATTTAAGGGTCATTTCTATCCAAAATTACAATATTTACTATAATTCAAAATTACTTACAAAAATTATTAAATTTGGATAGTAGACTATACTTCAGCGAGTACTTCCACTTTAAATTTCATCCTCAAATGAGTTATAGAACTCAAGTTATAACTGCTTTCATTTTAAAATATCCAATTTTGTTTGGTCATAACTCCTTCATCACAAGTCCATTTTTGTTCATCTTTGGACATGACACACTTTATACCGTAAGGTATCAACCCTTAAAAAGCCATAATTTATTAAACAAGTTTACCATCCTAAACTGTCACCTGATTTTTTTTTATTTTTACTAAATGCAACTGAAAATTTAGGGCAGGAAGTTTTATCATTTCCTCTTTTGAATAGAAAAATCACCATATTTAATCTACAAGGAATTTAAGTTCCAACCTTTTTGTAGTGTTTACATAACTCTAAGAGGTATCAACCCCAACAAGCCTAACTCAAAAAATCATTATACGTTAGGATTAATGTTCCATTTTAGGGTTTTATTTGTGTTTTTAACCTAAACTAGTTTAAACTTTTTTTGTTTTTTAAACTTTTTCCTTGATCATTGGTATCTACAACCAAGATCCATCATGTATAGGTTTATTAACATAGATCAAGGTCCTTCATAAGAAAAAATAGATTTAGAATAGTTTTATGGTTTACCTATAGGAGTGCTTGTTTTACTTTTTCTTCTTAGATATATTCTTGTTTTTGATCTTGCTAGCTTGAGACCTTTCCTTCTTAATTACTCCCCTAGCTGCCGAAATCTCCCTCTCTATTTCTTTGCTTGAATTTATAAAGTGTAGGAAGGCTAAACAAGACTTGGTATTTATAGGCCAAAATATTGAATATCACTTGCCTCCCAAGACTTGGTATCTTATGGTCAGCTCCATGAAATTGGGAGAGTTAGTGAGACGGGTTGCCCCAAGACTTGTTATCTTATGGTCAGCTCCATCAAATTGGGAAAGTTACTGAGACCGGTTGCCCCCAAAGGGCTTGACTTTATTTTTTTAAGCTCTAGAAGGCTTAACTAAGCTTGACCAAAATCTTGACTAACTCTATAATGTAATATCTGAGAATAATATAGAAAGCTTTGTAATTAGGGTTATGTAACTATAATTGTAGTTTTAATGGACGAGTACAATATATAATTGAAAATGTTGTGCAAATGAAAGTAAATGTGTATATATTATGGATATATATATATATATATATATATATATATATTATGTATATGGAGTTATATTAGTCAAACAAGAAGTCAACAAGTCAAACTTTTGTCAAGAAAAATCTAAGTTTGGTTAAGCTTAGTCAAGCCTTCTAGCTTTAAAAACAACCACCAAAATTAGGTCAAAATCAGGCCCATGTGGGGAGGGGGGCAACCACTCTTACTAACTCTCCCAATTTCATGGATCTTACCCCTTTTGTCTATGGTTAACCCTAGCTATTTCTTAATGATAATGAAGATTTACTCTAATTAACAAGGGGGAAAGAATTAGAAAGATCATAAGAAGCAATAAGGGTTTGACCATAAGATAGCAAGTCTTGGAGGATCTTGGGAAGAAGGAAATATATATTCTCCATTTTGGCCTATAAATACCAAGCGAAGTTCCAAGCTAGCAAGATCAAAAACAAGAAGATTCTAGAAGGAAAAGTAAAACAAATACTCCTATAGGTAACCCTAAAATTATTCTAAATCAAAATTTTCTTATGAAGGACCTTGATCTATGTTAATAAATATAGATCATATTTGTTTAGACCTATACATGATGGATTGGTTTGTAAATACCAATGATCATGGAAAAAGTTTTAAAGAACAAAGAAAGAACAAAGAAGTTTAAACTAGTTTAGGTTAAAAACACCAACACAGAACCTGAAAATGGAACATTAATAACTCCTAATATATAATGAATTTTTTAATGAGGTTTGTTGGAACTTAAATTCCCTGTAAATTAATAATAGTAATTTTTCTACCAAAACAGTAAATTGATGAAATATCCTACCTTAATTTTTCGTGGACAGTTTCAGATAGTAAACTTGTTTAATAAATTATGGCCTTTTGAGGGTTAAGGAGGCTTAATGGGGAAAATAAAGTTAAGAAAAATTAAGAAATTAATTAAAGTAAAACCGAAAAATATGTAATATAATTTTATCAGTTAAAACATGTTAATATGGGACGTACGAGCTTAAGAAAGTGTTAATTAGACATTTTTATGGTGAGGTTCTAAAAAATATATGCAGAGATGCTCGAGATCGAGCTTACGTTAAAAGAAATGGGTAAAATGCAAATGTGACCACCGAACTTTAGGTGTTTTTGGGTATTGAGCCTTTTTCTTTTGATCAAAAAAGAATTGAGCCCCTTTCTGTTCGAAAATTTGGATATTGAGCTCCAGGCGCCACATGTGCGTTGACCTGCCTACGTGGCACATGTTGCACCGGTGACGTGTACATTTTTGCCACGTGGAACCGCTTACTTGTGCATTTTCCAATTAATTGTTTAAAAACTTAGTTTCCCCAAGAATTGAACCCAAAACCTCAACTTTGAAACTTTGATCATCAAACCACCTAAGCTACATAAAACTTTCAATTATTTTAACAAAAGAATTAAGATTTATACCAAATCAATTCATTATTATTATTATTATTATATATATAATAATAATAATTATTATTATAATTATTATTATTATGATACGATTATTATTAGGATTATAATTATTATTTTGAAAAACTCCCCCAAGATCTGTTAGTAATTAGTCTTTAACATATCCAAAATCCGGCCAAAAACAGAGCAGCAAAATCATAAATCGTCCATGACTTACGAGAGCTTGTAAATTAGTTTTAATTTCAAAACCAAAATCACTGCCACAGGCAAGGGTATAGCCGGAAGAGGCAAATCCAAAGGCACAAAGTCGGTCTCCAGATCCTCAAAAGTCGGCCTTCAGTTCCCTGTCGGCCGAATTGCTCGTTTCCTCAAGGCCGGCCGGTATGCTCAGCGTGTCGGGTCTGGTTCTCCGGTTTACCTTTCTGCCGTTCAAGAATACTTGGCCGCTGAGGTGTCTTCTCTTTCTCTCCTCATTTATGTCTCTGTTTTGATTATTTGTGGTTGATTTTGTTGAATTTTTTCCCTCTTTATAATAGATTTTGGAGCTGGCTGAGAATACGGCGAGGGATAACAAGAAGACTCGCATAATTCCGAGACATATTCAGTGGCTGTGAGGAACGATGAGGAGTTAAGCAAGTTGTTGGGATCTGTGACTATTGCTAATGGCGGGGGTTTTTGCCCAACATTCATTCAACTCTGCTGCCGAAGAAGGCTGGGAAAGGGAAGGGCGAAATTGGCTCTGTTTCTCAAGAGTTTTAGGGGTTTCTATGGTTTTTCGCTCGTAACTTTTTGCTACGTAGTAGAAATGGGCGGTGGAGTTGGGGATTTTGAATTTTGGGTTTCTCTTTGGTTGGGTAATGATGGAATAATAGATTGTTAATAGTGGTAAGAGTGTGTAATGAAGTAGATTTTTCTGACTTCGATTTTCTGAATTTTGGGTTTCTCTTTGATTTTTTGAACTTGTAAAATATGGGATGTTTTTAAGTTTTAATTTTAAGCTTATTTTTAAATATATTCTTTTTAAAATTTGTAAATTAGTTTTAATTTCAATTTTAAAATTTTAATCTATAAATTTGTTAATGTTAATTGTTTATTATAATCGTATAATAATATAATTATATAATAATAAGTATTATTATTATATCATAATAATAATAATAATAATATAGTGATTGTTTTGGTATAAATCTTAATTCTTGTTAAAATAATTGAAAGTTGTATGTAGCTTAGGTGGTTTGTTGATCAAAGTTTCAAAGTTGAGGTTTTCGTTCAATTTTTGGGGAAACTTAGTTTTAAACAATTAATTGGAAAATGCACAAGTAAGCGGTTCCACGTGGCAAAAATGTACATGTCACCGTGCCACATGTGCCACGTAGGCAGGTCAACGCACATTCGAACAGAGCTCAATTTGCGTTAACCAAAAGAAAAGGGCTTAATACCCAAAAACACCTAAAGTACTGAAACGATTTAAAAATAATTACCGACGGTAACTATAATAATAGTTTAAGTTAATGAATAAATCCTTATTGATATTGTAGTAATCATTTTGAAATAAGTTCATAACACAACGAGGGAGATGTACACTATCTGTGCATTTACAAATTATGGCCTTTTGAGGGTTGATATCTTATGGTATAAAGTGTGTAAAAATGGACTCGTGATGAAGGAGTTATAACAAAATTGAAAATTTTAAAATTAAAACAGTTATAACTTGAGTTATATAACTCATTTAGGAATGAAATTTAAAGTGAAAGTACTCTCTGATGTAAGAAGTCGATTGTCCAAATTTTATAATTTTTAGAAGTAATTTCGAATTATAGTGAATATTGTACTAAAAAAACATTTAAAATATAATTAACTATGTAGGGGCAAGAAGAATAAAAATTAATAAATTGGTTAAGGAGGCTTAATGGGGAAAATAGTTAAGAAAATTAAGAAATTTAATTATAGTAAAGACGAAAAATATGTAATATAATTTTATAGGTTAAAAGATTTTAATATGGAACGCATTATTTGTGACGACCCCAAAATCGGGACTATTTCCCATCCCGATCTTGTGCGTTAATACTATATCTTGTTCTAGCTTTAAAACATTATTCAATGTTAAAATAGCTAACAATAAAGGATAATTTAAAACTTTTCTGTCTGTCTTTCTTTCCTTTGTTCCCTGAATCGCAACCTTTACAATTACATTTATTGCGGAATCAATTTCATTTAATGATTCCTTTTATCAGAGTGATGAGAGTATATAACTCATTTCTTAACTCATATCAAGTCTTATACAGAATCATTCCTATAAAACATTACTTTTTAAGGTAATTACCAAACTGTATTTCAGTCTTAACACAAACATTTTTCGTTTACCGAATAACTCAAACATTTTTGTACACAATTCTCATTTACACATCAAAATTGTCATTTCGATATATATAATATAATTCCTACATAAAAGGAAATAACTTTCCTGCACACGGGCCTCTATTCTTTATCATCCGGATAGCAAGAAATCGTGTTGCATATCATACCTGCAAAAATTATATTTTTGCAAGACTGAGCTCGACAGTCCAACAAATCTAACAGTTTTCATGCCTCATATAACACGTAGTTTCATGCTCAACATATATCTCATAATCCTTTATTATACCATTCATGCATTATCACTTTAAACAGTATATGTTCAAATCATATATCACATATACATTGAGTTCCATAACTCAATCAGCTTATTATATTGACTTTCACAATTTATGCATGTAACATGTAATTCAACATGTTCTTAAAGTTCTCATACAATAACTAATTCATAGAATCACAAAGAAACTGAAAGACTTGCCTTGAGTGTTGTTTAATGTTATAACTTATCCGCTTTGTGATGATCCTACATAAATTGAGAATACATACATGCACATATTAGTTCCACATACTAGATTCGCACTCAATGTAAACTAATTTATTTACATTAATTATAATCATTTTTGTTCTCGTCCTTAAAACCATTCCACGTTTCTTTAGAAACTTTTGTCTGTTATAACCTTTTTTATGCCCAAAAAGATTCTTTCATGGTTTTAGTATATAAATACTTTACGTTTGAGAGCATAAACCATCTATAATCCATTTTAAGAACATTTCTAGTCTCCATCTGTAAACTTGAGACTATATGGTTATGGATGGTTTTTATCTCGTAAACATAGCTCATATCGTTTGTTTTGAAAAAATTTATGTTTTCGCAATAGCCCATATGCTAAACCACGCTATCACCATGTACACGAATGTCTCACTTTGTTAGTAGCTTCGCTTAACATTTATTCTCGTGAATAAATTACATTCGTGCTTCACATGTATTTTATTTTCATACATATGTCATTATGTGATTCTATGTTCATAGTCTTCGTTTCGAATTTCTAAAACCTTTTGCTTTCAAATTTCGTTGTTCAATATAGTTTAAATGGGTTAGCGTATTTTATTTTAATACATAACCCTTTTATATTTCATTTCTCAATTCAAGTTGATCACATATATGTAATTTCATGTTTACATAATACTTTTACCGCTTTTCTTGCGCCTGAATAAGTTTGCGCCATATATAGTCTTTATACTATATTTATACTACTATACCGGTGTTTCATTATGTGCCAAATAGCTCTAAAACCAATCCAAACACGTCACGAGAACACGATAAGCTGAGTAGCCCAAGGCTGCCAGGCTCGGTGTTAACCGCCTGGATTGGGCAGCCCATGGCTTGACACGCTCCTTTGCTAATTTTTATTTCTTAAACCTCTAATCAACTTGCTGCAAGTTTTGGGTATGTTTTAGTCGGTATATCCAAGTATTTATAGAAATTTTCTAACCATGAAACAAGCAACTAAGATCGACCAAAACAACACGTGAAAATCATGCCAGGCGACTGCACCAGCGCAGCACGGTGCGGCGTGCGCGCGCGTGGCTGGGCAGTGCCCTGCTGCTACTCAGTTGCTTGAAGCATACTTTGCGCATTTTTAACTTCTTGCTTGTAGCTCGGATCACAACAATTTTGGTATGTTTTTCGTATCATACGAGAATATTTTAAAATAATATCAAACCCCCATTCCGGGTTTGTTAGACAGCCCAAACAGAGCGTCAAAAAGTGCACATTCATAAGAGTTTTCAATTTCTTTCCAGCTGTACCCTCTCTCGCTAAAACAGTCCTAACGTTTTCGTTTCAAAACATTTTTGAGCGATTCTTGAGCCCACGCGAAGCTAACTTCCGGGGCTACAACTTTTATTCTTTGACCATTTTCAAAGTTCTTAACACAATTCCAGAAAATTCGTGTAAGGGGCTGCTTCGAATCTGTTTTCCAGATTTTTGGCAGATTCGACGCGACTACTTTGAACTGTCATAACTCCTTGCTCCGAAGTCGAAATTAGTTCATTCCGGAGTCTATGGAAAGCTTATTCAGTGTACTATAATATCCCAAAAGCTTAGAATTTTCTGGAAAATGTAGCTAGCCCCGAATTTGTCCTTAGGGTCAGCAGTCCACAACCCACCATTACAAAACTTAATACGTTTTAGCTCCCTTTTGATTCATTCCAATTGGATTATTTCCATAACTCGTAGGAGAACAACCCACCATTACAAAACTTAAATTTTCAGTTCTATACCCTCGTAATTTTGGCTCAAGAACTGCCCCCCAAAAACAGTTTTAATTAGTTCGTTTTACATGTTTTACTAGGAAATCCGTCATGATTTCGTTACAACAGATTTTTCCCTTGTTCCAATTGGGTTGTGTTCATAACTCATAAGAGTACCACAGATCATCCCGGAACTTAATTTTTCAGTTTCAAAGCACAACACAATTTGGTCCAAAACAGTCCACTAATTGTCCAATTGGAGCTTATTAGTCTTTAAGAGGCCTTAAATCAAACACCTCCTATGCAATTCATATAAGAACAGAGTTTATATAAACTTTTATACAAGTTTAGCCCAAAATCTCCTCCCTTATTGCTCCTCACAGTCCAACCTAAACTCCTTTTACTAATTCTCAATCCCAAACACAAAACACATCTAATTATAGCACTTTTATTATCAAATTTCTAATACAACAACTAAAATATTGAACATACCTTTAAAGTTTAGTTTTACCGAATTGCTAGCTTATTTGATAAGCTTATAAGCTTCGTTTACTGCTGCAGATTCCAATTTCCATCCCAATTCAGCTCACAATTTCAATTTTCCACCGAAACTGTTGGGTTTTAGCCGATCCTTGAAGGAGTTTAACAGATAAAGAGAAAAGGAAAATGGGACGGATGAGGTATGAGAGTACAAGGCACTTGTTAAGCTTTCTTAGCATTTTTTTTGATTCCTCTCTTCTTTTCTTTTTACTAGCTTAGTGTCATTTACTACCTTAAACAGCCCCCACCTCATGCTTGCTTCCCTGACTCATCTTATCCCACTTACTAACTTAGGTGCTTTAATGACACACATATAATATATACAACTCTTATAACATATATATACATTTATTTACTAAATTCTTATTTTAATATTTATCGACAAATTCGAATTATTTTCTTTTATAAATTGTTTCCAACAATTTAACTAGTAAATATAATAATATATTTACAACATTAAAAACATACATACATTACACCCAATAATATAATACATAATTTCCTCAACAAAATGGTGGTTATACATTAAGGATATTTAATGCCACCAATTTACTATATTAAAATAATTTTATAAATTATTTTAACTTATAAAATAATTCCAAACAATTCCCAATGAACCTCTTTCCTCTTTCCTCTTTCTAATGGCTGCAACACTCAAGATACAAAGAACCCCAACTAGCTTCACTTCATCAATAAAGTTCCCCCCAAAAGTTGCCCTCAAAAGATACAAAGACTCATGTGATCCGGTGGTACCCCTCAAGCAGAGCTGGTCTGGTCTGATGAGGAAGACTTTGATTGAAGATATTGGACAAAGGAGTGTAGTATTCTCAAGTGAATGTCATAATTTTTTATTGAAGGTCAAGTAGAATTATAGACCATTAACATACAATATACACAATATATATTGTCAAAAAAATTTGTTCCACAAATGAGTCCTATTTTTATAATATAGTAATAATATAAGATGACACTATTTCGTCAAGTGTGTCATTATAATTTCATTATCATGTCACTATTATTAAACCAACAATCTATTATGTTTTTAGGGATAAACATGAAACAAAATACATCCTTAATATTCACAAATTTTACAATATGTTTGCTTTATGCTAAAAAAAACCAAAAAGTAAGATGGATTTGTTGGGCAAGTAGGCAAAAAAATTTGGACCATTTCTCGATTTGTGCGTGTCATCCTTGCGCAGGGGCCATGCTAATCTTCTCTGTATCGTTCCAATTTTATAGGATGTCCCCGAAGGGACAACGTAACTTTGGTAACTGCTCGTATATGATAGCATAAACATTAGTCTATTTTATCGATATGGGCTTCAAGAATTGCACTGCTGGTTGCATTTTTCAAGAAATTGTCTGCAGGTATCAGATTCCAAGATGATCTTTTTCCTCCTTCCTGAAGCCTCAAAACCACTTAATCCCCCTCCTATTTATTAGAAGGAAAACAAACGCATTAATAGAATTTAACATTGAGAATCATGAAAATTAAAAGTCATGCAGTATTCTGGTAATATAAAGACTTGATTTTTCTTCAGGAAAATAGTACTCCCTCTCTCCGTTATAAATTATAAAAACTTTTGAATTAGTCCTTTCTATGCTCTGCTTCCTCCTCGAGCAAGGCCACAACAATGGCACTTATATGTTGGTTGGACGTAGCTTTGTGCAAGGTATCTTGCGGTTCTGATCAAGTTAGTTTGGTGCTGTGATTAGCAAAATTCTAACCAAATAAGAACAGAGCATTTCCATAAAACAAGGAAATTAGACTTGAATTGGTGGGGTGCGCCAGCCAAGGCTGTAGTGCAAAGCCAAGACGACACGAGAGCCCCAATAGCAAGCTATTGTGATGAACTCTCCCCCTCAAAAAATTAATTTAATATCATGTGAGTCAATGACTCACATATCAAATATTAAACTGATAAGAACAGATACTACACTTGATCTTAGCCAAAAGGCCGAGAAAGGTATGATTGAATTTGTTGTTAGATTCTTATTTTATACCTCGGTTTTCGTGCTTTTTTATTCCAACTAACCAATGTGGAACATAAACTGTAATTTCACTCTTGAGTAACATTGTTCTACAACAAATTTGTTCAAACCAAGACTCGTGATGGTGCAGCATAGTGAGCAAAGGCTGCCTTGGCATAAACTCATTGGACACCGAGATAGGATTTGTTCGGTTATTAGCATAAACTCATCGCCATAGTTTGTTATAGCAAGTTCCCATATTAGAATATAAGTTGGTGAAACTTTTCTACATCTCCCATATGACCGTCTCTCTCAAACAAGATTTTAGTTTTTGTAGCTGTTCAAAAATTGGGATAACTGAAACTTGATTTAGTTCAACAAAAAAGCCTTTCAGTTTGTTTCCCCTTTGATTTTAGTTGTCAGCTAATATTATTAAATCCACAATAAGCTTCACTTGCATCATATTCACCAGAACAAAGAGAAGCACATCCATCAGCTACATCATCCTGTGAAATGTTTCTTTTTTTAAACTGCAAGAACAGAGCCAATGAAAATGTCATGCAGGAAAAATTACTGGAGATAATTCTCTTCATGTGAAAAATCCTACATTTCGAACCGCCGTTAGAATTTCCAAACAGAATGCAGTAATATGTCAAAGAATTTGACCTGTTTAGATGCAAAACAGCATAATTCAATTACAGCAACACAGAAGCAGGGATATCTAGCACCCTTTGTTTATAACTTCTGAAAATAGTTGCATCATCTTTTAGAGGAAAGGCACTGCAGGCCAAAGCAGCTCGAGCCATTGGACATCCATCAGTGAGCACTAGTTTTGGTTTCTATAGAGCTACGGTTGCATAGTATTTTATCATGCTGGATATAGTTTTCTCAAATAAACCATCAAATCCTACAAAACTGGCATAATTATATGACTTATACCTGTTGGTTATTGGATCCAAACCCATGCACCCATGGAGCGGACGACCCGATGGATATCCACATATTTCAATGTCTAGATACAATGAAAATGGGGATAAATGCTTATTTTTTTATTTAATTCTTTATAAATATAATAATATAAATTAGAAACCTTTGCCAAAAAATAAGAAAATAATAGAAATATATATTCAATTATTTTGTAATTAATATCAAATGAATTTTTATTTAATTTTTTACAAATGTAATAATATAAATTAGAAAAGTTAGTAAAAAAAAATAAGAAAATAAATGAAAAATATATTCAATTATTTTGTAATTAATATCAATAAATTTTTATTAAATTCTTTACAAATATAATAATATAAATTAGAAAAATTTGCCAAAAAATAAGAAAATAAATGAAATATATTTTTAATTTATGAAGAAAATGAAAAAAATATTTTAAAATATAATGTAAATTAGAAAAGTTAGCCAAAAACATGGGATATTTTTCCAGAAAATCCAAATAATAAAAACACTAGCAATCAACAACCAATAAGGGATGGAATAGAAATATGGGATATTTTTCCTCTTTGGCACTAATAAACAAGATCAAAATACAACAAAAATTTGATCGATTTTCTCTGCAAAATAAATTTTGTTTATATGTTTGGAGATAATTTCGATGAGAAAAAGCCATTGATTCCGGCCAGAAACTTTCGATTATGGCCGGATTCTACGGCGAAGGAAGTGAGTTCAGCTATGATTTTGAACGAGTTTTCGTCGAATTCGTCGTTGTTTTGTTGTTTCATTTGATTGAAAAGCTCAAGAGCTTGGTCCGGAGTGAGTTTGACTCGGTGGCGGGGCTTGTTTGGACCGAGTCAGACCAGATCCGGATAATATTTTTGCACTATCATAATGTACTGAACATATTCTTTTAAGTCTAGAGGATATATGAGCTAATATTAATCATTTAAGTTATAAAAAGAAAATACATACATTTTATAAATTAGTAATTAATTAATAGTTTTGTATTATTTTGATAATTATATAGATCAGATTGAGAAGGTCTATCGGTGTGATCTTTGCGTTGATTATTACAAAAGGGGTTGCAACGTCTTAACTAATTTTTTTTTTGAATAATTACGCAATTTAAATAATAATAAAACTTTTTGTAGCTTATTTGAATTTCGAGGATGAAACTTTTTTAAGGGGGAAAGAATGTAATAACGCATATTTTTGTTAATAATTAAATATTAATTTATTTTATTTAATAAAAGTGTAATTTGAAGGTTCGGTTCGAAAGGGAAGCTTAGTCCCCGTTTAACTTTTAAAGTTCTTGAGAGAGTTGAAGACGTGACGTATCGAATGGTTTTTCCTCTACAGTTATCTCATGTACATAACGTCTTTCATGTTTCGGTGTTAAGAAAATATAATTATCATCTGTTTTATGTTGTACAATACATGTTACGTAAGATTCGGGAAGATCTTACTTGTGAGAAGCATGTCGAGGCAATTTTGGATCATCAAGGAGGGAGACAATTCTTTTTATTAAGATTTATAGAGGAATCATTGGAGCGGGAAGCTACTAAGGAGATGGAAGATTCTGTTCGAGTGCAATATCCGCATCTTTATATAATTAGGTACATTCGTTCCTTTTGATTCCAGAGACGAAATCCTTTGTAAGGGGGAGGTGGTGTAATACCCGGAAAAATAAAATAAAATAAATGATATTTAAATTTATATTTTAAATATTTTAATTGGGCTTTTTCTTATGTTTAGCAGTTTGGGTAAAATAGTATTTAATTTATGTGTACTATAATAAGTATGTGATTACATTAATTTGAGTCTTTATACTAATTGGGTCAAACTAATTTCAAATTATTTAAGTTTGGGTTTGTCAAACTAATTGAGCCTAATTTTAATTGTTGGGTTTAAAAAAAGGGTCCTTTACAATAATATACAACATTTAGTAAATAATTACACTATTAGTGCATCCACAAAATAATTACAAAAATAATACACTTTCCCACATTTATTTACAATATTATTACAATTAGGATTCCTTAATTTAGTGAATTAGTATATGATTCAATTCATAATAATAAGAAAACCTAAAATCAAGGAGAAATAAGTGTCATAATTAATAATTCAAATTCAAATATCTTGGATCTAACAACAAAAACAAATTCAAATTCAAAAATAATAATTCAAATTTAAATATTTAAAGTTTGGCAACGTCATCTTCCTCCTCCCATTCGTCGATCATCTTCCTCCTCCCCTTCGCCGGTGAAACCCAATTTCATGTCCAAAAGAAAATAAGAACACTGCATAGGAAAGAGAGAGATAAGAGAGTGATGTGTAATGTAATGTTGATAACCAAACCTTCTTAAAAAGGTAACCAAACTTTTATATCAAGATAATTAAACCTTTATGCCAAGGTAACCAATCTACCTCCACACCTACAGTATGAATTGGTTACTTTGGTCTGAAAGTTTGGCAACCAACTGCATGAAGGTTTGGCTACCAACTGCATCACATTCAAAATAATTGGTAACTTAATAAAACTGAATTAGTTACCTTGGATACCAACTGCAATATGAAAAAACTGAAGGTGTGGAGGTGGATCAATATATTCTCCATTAATTGTTATTCTGCATCAATATATTCTCGTCGTGGATGGGGGTGAGGAGGACGTCGGAGAAGCGATTGATGTTTCTGGCCGACCATCGGAGGGAGACAGAGAGTGATGATGATTGTCATTTTGTCGTTTTCAGTCGCTCTTGGAGATGACAAGATGGATAAAACTCGATGGCGTGATGATGATTGTCGTTTTGGTGGCTGCAGAGGCTGCGATGATCGTGGTAGATTTGGAGGTGGTCGTGGTGGAGGTCTTGGTGGTGGGGGTGGCTTAGGGGTGGCGGCGGACTTGGAGGTGGGAGAAGTGGAGGATTTGGTGGAGGTGTAGGTGGGGGTGGAGGCTTAGGTGGTGGAGCAGGAGGCGGTGGAGGCTTAGGGGGTGGCGGCGGACTTGGAGGTGGGAAAGGTGGAGGATTTGGTGGAGGTGTTGGAGGAGGTGTAGGTGGAGGCTTAGGTGGTGGAGGTGCTATATGGTTTACTAATTAGTTACTTAATTTAATAAATAAATCAATACTAATCCCTTAAATTAAGAAATCTTAATTGCATACTAATTCCCTAAATTAAGGAATTCTAGTTGCACTAATATTGTAAATAAATATGGAAAACGTATTAATTGTATAAATATTTTATGAGTGCACTATTGTTGTAATTATTTTAAAAAATTTACTAGAATATGTAATTGTTCCTAAAAAAAATAAGTGTAATCCAAATATATTAAGATTACGGTTTCCTAAGATTGATATTGCAACAAGCGAAAAAAGAAAGAGACGAAAAAGGGAGAGATCAAAGGAGACAAAATTTAAAAGACTCATAACAATATTATTAAAATTTCAGCCTAATCTCGTCTTCCGGAGGTAATTAATTGTTGTTTTTGAATACAATATATGTGTATGCGTTCACTGCAGTACTATCAGTATTACAGGCATCACTTTATGGTTCGTGGTTGATGTGATTAGTAATATAATAATAATAATAATAATAATAATAATAATAATATGAATCAGCAACTTAGTAATAATATTAGGTTTAGAATTAATAACATTACATTTATATTACTATAACATTAACTATATTAAATTAAATGATATTTTTACATTATCATAATTTATTGAACATATTCTTTAACTCTAGAGGATATATGAGCTAATATTAAAGCATTTAAGTTATATAAAGAAAATACATAAATTTTATAAATTAATAATTAATTAATAGTTTTGTATTATTTTGATAATTATATAGATCGGATTGGGGAGGTCTAGTTGTGTGATATTTGAGTTTGGTCAATTATTTCAATATTATATTCAACGAGACGATTTAAATTTTAATTTGTTCGTTTTGCTACTCGTTTAGAAATTTTGTATCGCCTCATGGTTATTTTTTGTCAAATTTATTGTGATAGTTTCGTTTTGGCGTTGTTGGCGTTGATACTAGAACTCGTATTTGTACTCTTTGAACTTTATTCGATTTGTATCTTTCTTCGTAAATTTTCGTTCACATTCGGGAGTTATTTTTATTAGTGGAATCTAATGATAATTAAGTATGTCCGTATTTGAAATAATTTGATGTTATTTGGATATGGTCATTTCAGCCTTGTGATTTGAACCCCTTTTGGCTTACATTTTGTAGTTTGATCATTAGGGTATACTTTAGCTAACCACCTGTGGGGGTACCACATGCATGTCCTATTCACACAACGGCATAACACATTCAGTGGCGATGTAATCACTTTACGACGTATCTTTTGTTTTGTATGTTGCTCTGACGTGAGCTTTGACCATTTGATTTGTTTGTTCGGGATACGTATGGGTCGATCCAGTATTTGATTTGATTTGATTCGTTTGGCGGATTAATAACATATGTGTCGTGAATGCTATTCGTTTTGATTTGCATACATCATGGTTCCGATGTATTTTGTTAGCCTTTAGCTATTTGTATTTGAGCTTATTATAAAATTGTTACCTTATAACCATTTGATTCAACCTTATTTTGTTCGGAATTCTTTTGACTATTGTTTTCAATTTGACAGTGTTAATCATTTGTACCTTGTCTCACCAATTTCGATATATTCATATTTGGTTCGTA
This sequence comes from Panax japonicus, assembly GCA_020205505.1. Lineage (NCBI taxonomy): Eukaryota > Viridiplantae > Streptophyta > Magnoliopsida > Apiales > Araliaceae > Panax > Panax japonicus. The sequence continues at coordinate 21,746,403 of CM035112.1, read as the reverse complement.
CTCTGTATTGTTCGTAGTTTGTATTTTTTTCGTTTATTCAGTTCTTTTGGTACATATATAAATCGTTTATATTTGTGAATTTTTATATTCATACTGGACAATTGGCTTATGTTGTGTTTTTCTTCCGACAAATTTGCAGGTGGCGGTTTAGGGTTTCATATGAAGAGAGCTACATTTGACCAAATAGGTTTATTTAATTTTAGGTTTTGATTATTGTGCTAATTTTTATAGAATTGAATTTGATTCGTTATTATTGGATTATTTTCTACTAAATATTTTGAAGTTATTAGTGCTTTTTTAATTATTTTGAGGTTTGTTGTGCTTTTCGCGTGACCTCCCTTTCCTTTTCGGGAAGGGGGTGTTACAAATACAATTCACAATATGCTGCCTAAAACGACCAAAGTTGGTAAAACTAGATATTAATTAAAGAGGAAATAAGCGCAGTTGCTACCCTATTTTTCTAAATTCAATATCTCCTAAACCGTAAGGAGTTAGAACTTTATTTTGGATATGATATAGAAATGAAAGTTAACTATGTTTCCTGAGTATTTGAGAATTTTTCTGCGATTAGAATATTTATTACAAATTTTTTAAAGAGGCTGGCCAGAACTAGGGAAAGTCTAAATTTACTTGATGTGTTGGATTTTGTGAGTTCTAGAGAATTAATTAAAAATAAAACAATTTTAATTGGGAAGTTAAAACCCTAAAATGAGCCTAACTTGCTCTCCATAAATGATATAAACATGAAACTTTGGAATTGAATACTCTAATACGATAATAAAGAGGTGCCCAAAATTTAGAATTTTTGGACATAATAAAGATGGGGAACCAAATCAAAACCCTTGCAAAAATTTATAGATTTATTAGGAGGACCCCTACAAGTTGGTCCTATAAGTATCAAGTATCTGATCCAACCTCCTCTTCTTTATCTTCAATTTTGCCACTACTCCCTCTACTCTAATGCGAGTAGCTATATCTCTGCCTCCCAATGAGTCTTTAGCTCCTCATTTCCATCCTTCAGCAACTGCACCTTGTTTTCTAAATCCTGCGCCTCGTTTTCGTAGTGTTGATTTCTTTCCATCAGGTTTAACATCACAGTCTTTACCTCAGCATCTACGGCTCCCATGCCCTGATCAGGTATCCGCTGATCACCCTCCAGTTCTTCCTCAGCCAGTGCGACATCATCCACAACATACTCTGAAATTGCATGATCCTCTTCACGTTCTTCCTCATGTTCTTTAGGATCCATGAATGGTTCGTCCTCCTCTGGTTCACTGACTATCTCGGGTTCTACTGTCGGCTCAAGTCTAGGTACCTCATAAATTTCACTAATTTCTTTCTTGTCGGCCATCCTACAATAGGATAAAATAACAAACTTAATTCCAATCATAATATAACATATAATATAACTTAATTAACTTCCACAACATTTAATTTAATAAACTTTGATGAATTCTCAATTCATCTCTTATTACTTAAGAACTCTATGAGATCGAGTTCACATATCATTGTCTACTATTTTTCATCTAATTATATTCTAAGGTTCTTCATCCTAAGGGTTATACCCCATAGGTCTGATACCAACATGTAACACAACCAAAATCCGTGTACTTGAAACAACAGATATGGTGCTCACTATTCATCATCATCCACAACATCAATCTAATAACATAACTCAAATACAAAAAATAAATACACTAATTTACATTACGTCTTATAGTCCTCCCAGGTTCTTAACCTTACTATTACAATAACAAAATACAATAAGCTATTTCAAAAATATTACACCATTTAATAACAAAGTTCTAATACATCAATTACATATTAATTTTTTCTTTTCTCTTATGTTTCCCCACCCTTCGGGATTTGCTTTAGTTGAAAAACATTTGATATATATAGCCAAAGTGAGCAACTACTTTGCTCAACAAGTATAAAGAATGCAATATTTTTTTTATCATATTCTTTGAAATATAACATTTCAAATGAACGAACAAATACGAGTTCAATAACATTTTCACGGAACTTTTAATCTCAAAAGCTTAACATGGTTTTAAAATCATTCAAATGAGACAACTGAGTGGTAAAAAAGAACTATGAACTAATAAAATTTGTTCATCAGTCATGGACTAAGAACTCACCAAGATTATTCAACAATCACAAAAGAATATGAACTCTCCATAGAGTATCATTAGGGGATCAACCTAACGACTTCCCATGTTACGCGTAACATCATCTCTACACTGTATATTTGACAGCTCATGTCAGTTACCTGACCACAACACAATATCCCATATTTCTAGAGTTATTCTACTTAGTTATATTATAACATCAGAGTCATAGGATAAAATTTAAATATCTCCAAATAGTTATTAACAATTCAATAATTTAACATATCACATCAACTATGTCTAGCCGAAACAAATAGAATAGACTTATTTCTCAAAACATGTCATGAAATAACAAGAAATTTAATAAACAAAATATAGTTCGAAAATAGAACAATTTGTAAATGCACATCAAGTGCGGGAACATGGTTGGATTGTGTATATCTCCCTTGTTATGTTACAAAATTCCTTCAAAATGATTACCTACAATATCCATAAAGATTTATTCAATTAACTTAACTATTATTATTAATAGTCACAGTAGGTAATTATTCCGTTTCGGTAATTTCTTTTAACGTAAACTCGATCTCGAGCATTCCCTCATACCATTTCTAGAACCTCACCATAAAAATATGTGATTAACACTTACTTAAGCTCATACATTCCATATTAACATGTTTTAACTGATAAAATTATATTACACATTCTTCAATTTTATTTAAATTAATTTTTTTTAACTCTATTGTCTCCATTAAATCTCCTTAACCAATTTATTAATTTTTATCCTTCTTGCCCCACATAGTTAATTATATTTTAAATGTTTTCTGATTTTTCCATCACTGCTTAGTATTTATTTAAGGGTCATTTCTATCCAAAATTACAATATTTACTATAATTCAAAATTACTTACAAAAATTATTAAATTTGGATAGTAGACTATACTTCAGCGAGTACTTCCACTTTAAATTTCATCCTCAAATGAGTTATAGAACTCAAGTTATAACTGCTTTCATTTTAAAATATCCAATTTTGTTTTGGTCATAACTCCTTCATCACAAGTCCATTTTTGTTCATCTTTGGACATGACACACTTTATACCGTAAGGTATCAACCCTTAAAAAGCCATAATTTATTAAACAAGTTTACCATCCTAAACTGTCACCTGATTTTTTTTTATTTTTACTAAATGCAACTGAAAATTTAGGGCAGGAAGTTTTATCTTTCCTCTTTTGAATAGAAAAATCACCATATTTAATCTACAAGGAATTTAAGTTCCAACCTTTTTGTAGTGTTTACATAACTCTAAGAGGTATCAACCCCAACAAGCCTAACTCAAAAAATCATTATACGTTAGGATTAATGTTCCATTTTAGGGTTTTATTTGTGTTTTTAACCTAAACTAGTTTAAACTTTTTTTGTTTTTAAACTTTTTCCTTGATCATTGGTATCTACAACCAAGATCCATCATGTATAGGTTTATTAACATAGATCAAGGTCCTTCATAAGAAAAAATAGATTTAGAATAGTTTTATGGTTTACCTATAGGAGTGCTTGTTTTACTTTTTCTTCTTAGATATATTCTTGTTTTTGATCTTGCTAGCTTGAGACCTTTCCTTCTTAATTACTCCCCTAGCTGCCGAAATCTCCCTCTCTATTTCTTTGCATGAATTTATAAAGTGTAGGAAGGCTAAACAAGGCTTGGTATTTATAGGCCAAACTATTGAATATCACTTGCCTCCCAAGACTTGGTATCTTATGGTCAGCTCCATGAAATTTGGAGAGTTAGTGAGACGGGTTGCCCCCAAGACTTGTTATCTTATGGTCAACTCCATCAAATTGGGAAAGTTACTGAGACCGGTTGCCCCCAAAGGGCTTAACTTTATTTTTTTTAAGCTCTAGAAGGCTTAACTAAGCTTGACCAAAATCTTGACTAACTCTATAATGTAATATCTGAGAATAATATAGAAAGCTTTGTAATTAGGGTTATGTAACTATAATTGTAGTTTTAATGGACGAGTACAATATATAATTGAAAATGTTGGGCAAATGAAAGTAAATGTGTATATATTATGGATATATATATATATATATATATATATATATATATATATTTATGTATATGGAGTTATATTAGTCAAACAAGAAGTCAACAAGTCAAACTTTTGTCAAGAAAAATCTAAGTTTTGGTTAAGCTTAGTCAAGCCTTCTAGCTTTAAAAACAACCACCAAAATTAGGTCAAAATCAAGGCCCATGTGGGGAGGGGGCAACTACTCTTACTAACTCTCCCAATTTCATGGATCTTACCCCTTTTGTCTATGGTTAACCCTAGCTATTTCTTAATGATAATGAAGATTTACTCTAATTAACAAGGGGGAAAGAATTAGAAAGATCATAAGAAGCAATAAGGGTTTGACCATAAGATAGCAAGTCTTGGGAGGATCTTGGGAAGAAGGAAATATATATTCTCCATTTTGGCCTATAAATACCAAGCCAAGTTCCAAGCTAGCAAGATCAAAAACAAGAAGATTCTAGAAGGAAAAGTAAAACAAATACTCCTATAGGTAAACCCTAAAATTATTCTAAATCAAAATTTTCTTATGAAGGACCTTGATCTATGTTAATAAATATAGATCATATTTGTTTAGACCTATACATGATGGATTGGTTGTAAATACCAATGATCATGGAAAAAGTTTAAAAGAACAAAGAAAGAACAAAAGAAGTTTAAACTAGTTTAGGTTAAAAACACCAACACAGAACCTGAAAATGAAACATTAATAACTCCTAATATATAATGAATTTTTTAATGAGGTTTGTTGGAACTTAAATTCCCTGTAGATTAATAATAGTAATTTTTCTACCAAAACAGTAAATTGATGAAATATCCTACCTTAATTATTCGTGGACAGTTTCAGATAGTAAACTTGTTTAATAAATTATGGCCTTTTGAGGGTTAAGGAGGCTTAATAGGGAAAATAAAGTTAAGAAAAATTAAGAAATTTAATTAAAGTAAAACCGAAAAATATGTAATATAATTTTATCAATTAAAACATGTTAATATGGGACGTACGAGCTTAAGAAAGTGTTAATTAGACATTTTTATGGTGAGGTTCTAAAAAATATATGCAGAGATGCTCGAGATCGAGCTTACGTTAAAAGAAATGGGTAAAATGTAAATGTGACCACCGAACTTTAGGTGTTTTTGGGTATTGAGCCTTTTTCTTTTGATCAAAAAAGAATTGAGCCCCTTTCTGTTCGAAAATTTGGATATTGAGCTCCAGGCACCACATGTGCGTTGACCTGCCTACGTGGCACATGTTGCACCGGTGACGTGTACATTTTTGCCACGTGGAACCGCTTACTTGTGCATTTTCCAATTAATTGTTTAAAAACTTAGTTTCCCCAAGAATTGAACCCAAAACCTCAACTTTGAAACTTTGATCATCAAACCACCTAAGCTACATAAAACTTTCAATTTTTTTAACAAAAGAATTAAGATTTATACCAAATCAATTCATTATTATTATTATTATATAATAATTATTATTATTATAATTATTATTATTATAATTATTATTATTATGATACGATTATTATTATTAGGATTATAATTATTATTTTGAAAAACTCCCCCAAGATCTGTTAGTAATTAGTCTTTAACATATCCAAAATCCGGCCAAAAACAGAGCAGCAAAATCATAAATCGTCCATGACTTACGAGAGCTTGTAAATTAGTTTTAATTTCAAAACCAAAATCACTGCCATGAGTTCTACAGCAGGCAAGGGTATAGCCGGAAGAGGCAAATCCAAAGGCACAAAGTCGGTCTCCAGATCCTCAAAAGTCGGCCTTCAGTTCCCTGTCGGCCGAATTGCTCGTTTCCTCAAGGCCGGCCGGTATGCTCAGCGTGTCGGGTCTGGTTCTCCGGTTTACCTTTCTGCCGTTCAAGAATACTTGGCCGCTGAGGTGCTTTAATCTCTTTCTCTCCTCATTTATGTCTCTGTTTTGATTATTTGTGGTTGATTTTGTTGAATTTTTTCCCTCTTTATAATAGATTTTGGAGCTGGCTGAGAATACGGCGAGGGATAACAAGAAGACTCGCATAATTCCGAGACATATTCAGTTGGCTGTGAGGAACGATGAGGAGTTAAGCAAGTTGTTGGGATCTGTGACTATTGCTAATGTCGGGGTTTTGCCCAATATTCATTCAACTCTGCTGCCGAAGAAGGCTGGGAAAGGGAAGGGCGAAATTGGCTCTGTTTCTCAAGAGTTTTAGGGGTTTCTATGGTTTTTCGCTCGTAACTTTTTGCTACGTAGTAGAAATGGGCGGTGGAGTTGGGGATTTTGAATTTTGGGTTTCTCTTTGGTTGGGTAATGATGGAATAATAGATTGTTAATAGTGGTAAGAGTGTGTAATGAAGTAGATTTTCTGACTTCGATTTTCTGAATTTTGGGTTTCTCTTTTATTTTTTGAACTTGTAAAATATGGGATGTTTTTAAGTTTTAATTTTAAGCTTATTTTTAAATATATTCTTTTTAAAATTTGTAAATTAGTTTTAATTTCAATTTTAAAATTTTAATCTATAAATTTGTTAATGTTAATTGTTTAATTATAATCGTATCATAATAATAATTATAATAATAATAATTATTATTATTATATCATAATAATAATAATAATAATGAATTGATTTGGTATAAATCTTAATTCTTTTGTTAAAATAATTGAAAGTTGTATGTAGCTTAGGTGGTTTGTTGATCAAAGTTTCAAAGTTGAGGTTTTCGGTTCAATTTTTGGGGAAACTTAGTTTTTAAACAATTAATTGGAAAATGCACAAGTAAGCGGTTCCACGTGGCAAAAATGTACATGTCACCGGTGCCACATGTGCCACGTAGGCAGGTCAACGCACATTTCGAACAGAGCTCAATTTGCGTTGACCAAAAGAAAAGGGCGTAATACCCAAAAACACCTAAAGTACTGAAACGATTTAAAAATAATTACCGACGGTAACTATAATAATAGTTAAGTTAAATGAATAAATCCTTATTGATATTGTAGGTAATCATTTTGAAATAAGTTCATAACACAACGAGGGAGATGTACACTATCTGTGCATTTACAAATTATGGCCTTTTGAGGGTTGATATCTTATGGTATAAAGTGTGTAAAAATGGACTTGTGATGAAGGAGTTATAACAAAATTGAAAATTTTAAAATTAAAACAGTTATAACTTGAGTTATATAACTCATTTAGGAATGAAATTTAAAGTGAAAGTACTCTCTGATGTAAGAAGTCGATTGTCCAAATTTTATAATTTTTAGAAGTAATTTCGAATTATAGTGAATATTGTACTAAAAAAACATTTAAAATATAATTAACTATGTAGGGGCAAGAAGAATAAAAATTAATAAATTGGTTAAGGAGGCTTAATGGGGAAAATAGTTAAGAAAATTAAGAAATTTAATTATAGTAAAAACGAAAAATATGTAATATAATTTTATAGGTTAAAAGATTTTAATATGGAACGCATTATTTGTGACGACCCCAAAATCGGGACTATTTCCCATCCCGATCTTGTGCGTTAATACTATATATCTTGTTCTAGCTTTAAAACATTATTCAATGTTAAAATAGCTAACAATAAAGGATAATTTAAAACTTTTCTGTCTGTCTTTCTTTCCTTTGTTCCCTGAATCGCAACCTTTACAATTACATTTATTGCGGAATCAATTTCATTTAATGATTCCTTTTATCAGAGTGATGAGAGTATATATAACTCATTTCTTAACTCATATCAAGTCTTATACAGAATCATTCCTATAAAACATTACTTTTTAAGGTAATTACCAAACTGTATTTCAGTCTTAACACAAACATTTTTCGTTTACCGAATAACTCAAACATTTTTGTACACAATTCTCATTTACACATCAAAATTGTCATTTCGATATATATAATATAATTCCTACATAAAAGGAAATAACTTTCCTGCACACGGGCCTCTATTCTTTATCATCCGGATAGCAAGAAATCGTGTTGCATATCATACCTGCAAAAATTATATTTTTGCAAGACTGAGCTCGACAGTCCAACAAATCTAACAGTTTTCATGCCTCATATAACACGTAGTTTCATGCTCAACATATATCTCATAATCCTTTATTATACCATTCATGCATTATCACTTTAAACAGTATATGTTCAAATCATATATCACATATACATTGATTTCCATAACTCAATCAGCTTATTTATTGACTTTCACAATTTATTGCATGTAACATGTAATTCAACATGTTCTTAAAGTTCTCATACAATAACTAATTCATAGAATCACAAAGAAACTGAAAGACTTGCCTTGAGTGTTGTTTAATGTTATAACTTATCCGCTTTGTGATGATCCTACATAAATTGAGAATACATACATGCACATATTAGTTCCACATACTAGATTCGCACTCAATGTAAACTAATTTATTTACATTAATTATAATCATTTTTGTTCTCGCCTTAAAACCATTCCACGTTTCTTTAGAAACTTTTGTCTGTTATAACCTTTTTTATGCCCAAAAAGATTCTTTCATGGTTTTAGTATATAAATACTTTACGTTTGAGAGCATAAACCATCTATAATCCATTTTAAGAACATTTCTAGTCTCCATCTGTAAACTTGAGACTATATGGTTATGGATGGTTTTTATCTCGTAAACATAGCTCATATCGTTAGTTTCGAAAAAAATTTATGTTTTCGCAATAGCCCATATGCTAAACCATGCTATCACCATGTACACGAATGTCTCGCTTTGTTAGTAGCTTCGCTTAACATTTATTCTCGTGAATAAATTACATTCGTGCTTCACATGTATTTTATTTTCATACATATGTCATTATGTGATTCTGTGTTCATAGTCTTCGTTTCGAATTTCTAAAACCTTTTGCTTTCAAATTTCGTTGTTCAATATAGTTTAAATGGGTTAGCGTATTTTATTTTAATACATAACCCTTTTATATTTCATTTCTCAATTCAAGTTGATCACATATATGTAATTTCATGTTTACATAATACTTTTACCGCTTTTCTTGCGCCTGAATAAGTTTGCGCCATATATAGTCTTTATACTATATTTATACTACTATACCGGTGTTTCATTATGTGCCAAATAGCTCTAAAACCAACCAAACACGTCACGAGAACACGATAAGCTGAGTAGCCCAAGGCTGCCAGGCTCGGTGTTAACCGCCTGGATTGGGCAGCCCATGGCTTGACACGCTCCTTTGCTAATTTTTATTTCTTAAACCTCTAATCAACTTGCTGCAAGTTTTGGGTATGTTTTAGTCGGTATATCCAAGTATTTATAGAAATTTTCTAACCATGAAAACAAGCAACTAAGATCGACCAAAACAACACGTGAAAATCATGCCAGGCGACTGCACCAGCGCAGCACGGTGCGGCGTGCGCGCGTGGCTGGGCAGTGCCCTGCTGCTACTCAGTTGCTTGAAGCATACTTTGCGCATTTTTAACTTCTTGCTTGTAGCTCGGATCACAACAATTTTTGGTATGTTTTTCGTATCATACGAGAATATTTTAAAATAATATCAAACCCCCATTCCGGGTTTGTTAGACAGCCCAAACAGAGCGTCAAAAGTGCACATTCATAAGAGTTTTCAATTTCTTTCCAGCTGTACCCTCTCTCGCTAAAAAAGTCCTAACGTTTTCGTTTCAAAACATTTTTGAGCGATTCTTGAGCCCACGCGAAGCTAACTTCCGGGGCTACAACTTTTATTCTTTGACCATTTTCAAATTCTTAACACAATTCCAGAAAATTCGTGTAAGGGGCTGCTTCGAATCTGTTTTCCAGATTTTTGGCAGATTCGACGCGACTACTTTGAACTGTCATAACTCCTTGCTCCGAAGTCGAAATTAGTTCATTCCGGAGTCTATGGAAAGCTTATTCAGTGTACTATAATATCCCAAAAGCTTAGAATTTTCTGGAAAATGTAGCTAGCCCCGAATTTGTCCTTAGGGTCAGCAGTCCACAACCCACCATTACAAAACTTAATACGTTTTAGCTCCCTTTTGATTCATTCCAATTGGATTATTTCCATAACTCGTAGGAGAACAACCCACCATTACAAAACTTAAATTTTCAGTTCTATACCCTCGTAATTTTGGCTCAAGAACTGCCCCCCAAAAACAGTTTTAATTAGTTCGTTTTACATGTTTTACTAGGAAATCCGTCATGATTTCGTTACAACAGATTTTTCCCTTGTTCCAATTGGGTTGTGTTCATAACTCATAAGAGTACCACAGATCATCCCGGAACTTAATTTTTCAGTTTCAAAGCACAACACAATTTGGTCCAAAACAGTCCACTAATTGTCCAATTGGAGCTTATTAGTCTTTAAGAGGCCTTAAATCAAACACCTCCTATGCATTTCATATAAGAACAGAGTTTATATAAACTTTTATACAAGTTTAGCCCAAAATCTCCTCCCTTATTGCTCCTCACAGTCCAACCTAAACTCCTTTTACTAATTCTCAATCCCAAACACAAAACACATCTAATTATAGCACTTTTATTATCAAATTTCTAATACAACAACTAAAATATTGAACATACCTTTAAAGTTTAGTTTTACCGAATTGCTAGCTTATTTGATAAGCTTATAAGCTTCGTTTACTGCTGCAGATTCCAATTTCCATCCCAATTCAGCTCACAATTTCAATTTTCCACCGAAACTGTTGGGTTTTAGCCGATCCTTGAAGGAGTTTAACAGATAAAGAGAAAAGGAAAATGGGACGGATGAGGTATGAGAGTACAAGGCACTTGTTAAGCTTTCTTAGCATTTTTTTTGATTCCTCTCTTCTTTTCTTTTTACTTGCTTAGTGTCATTTACTACCTTAAACAGCCCCCACCTCATGCTTGCTTCCCTGACTCATCTTATCCCACTTACTAACTTAGGTGCTTTAATGACACACATATAATATATACAACTCTTATAACATATATATACATTTATTTACTAAATTCTTATTTTAATATTTATCGACAAATTCGAATTATTTTCTTTTATAAATTGTTTCCAACAATTTAACTAGTAAATATAATAATATATTTACAACATTAAAAACATACATACATTACACCCAATAATATAATACATAATTTCCTCAACAAAATGGTGGTTATACATTAAGGATATTTAATGCCACCAATTTACTATATTAAAATAATTTTATAAATTATTTTAACTTATAAAATAATTCCAAACAATTCCCAATGAACCTCTTTCCTCTTTCCTCTTTCCTCTTTCTAATGGCTGCAACACTCAAGATACAAAGAACCCCAACTAGCTTCACTTCATCAATAAAGTTCCCCCCAAAAGTTGCCCTCAAAAGATACAAAGACTCATGTGATCCGGTGGTACCCCTCAAGCAGAGCTGGTCTGGTCTGATGAGGAAGACTTTAATTGAAGATATTGGACAAAGGAGTGTAGTATTCTCAAGTGAATGTCATAATTTTTTATTGAAGGTCAAGTAGAATTATAGACCATTAACATACAATATACACAATATATATTGTCAAAAAAATTTGTTCCACAAATGAGTCCTATTTTTATAATATAGTAATAATATAAGATGACACTATTTCGTCAAGTGTGTCATTATAATTTCATTATCATGTCACTATTACTAAACCAACAATCTATTATGTTTTTAGGGATAAACATGAAACAAAATACATCCTTAATATTCACAAATTTTACAATATGTTTGCTTTATGCTAAAAAAAAACCAAAAAGTAAGATGGATTTGTTGGGCAAGTAGGCAAAAAAATTTGGACCATTTCTCGATTTGTGCGTGTCATCCTTGCGGAGGGGCCATGCTAATCTTCTCTGTATCGTTCCAATTTTATCGGATGTCCCCAAAGGGACAACATAACTTTGGTAACTGCTCGTATATGATAGCATAAACATTAGTCTATTTTATCGATATGGGCTTCAAGAATTGCACTGCTGGTTGCATTTTTCAAGAAATTGTCTGCAGGTATCAGATTCCAAGATGATCTTTTTCCTCCTTCCTGAAGCCTCAAAACCACTTAATCCCCCTCCTATTTATTAGAAGGAAAACAAACGCATTAATAGAATTTAACATTGAGAATCATGAAAATAAAAAGTCATGCAGTATTCTGGTAATATAAAGACTTGATTTTTCTTCAGGAAAATAGTACTCCCTCTCTCCGTTATAAATTATAAAAACTTTTGAATTAGTCCTTTCTATGCTCTGCTTCCTCCTCGAGCAAGGCCACAACAATGGCACTTATAAGAACAGATACTACACTTGATCTTAGCCAAAAGGCCGAGAAAGGTATGATTGAATTTGTTGTTAGATTCTTATTTTATACCTCGGTTTTCGTGCTTTTTTATTCCAACTAACCAATGTGGAACATAAACTGTAATTTCACTCTTGAGTAACATTGTTCTACAACAAATTTGTTCAAACCAAGACTCGTGATGGTGCAGCATAGTGAGCAAAGGCTGCCTTGGCATAAACTCATTGGACACCGAGATAGGATTTGTTCGGTTATTAGCATAAACTCATCGCCATAGTTTGTTATAGCAAGTTCCCATATTAGAATATAAGTTGGTGAAACTTTTCTACATCTCCCATATGACCGTCTCTCTCAAACAAGATTTTAGTTTTTGTAGCTGTTCAAAAATTGGGATAACTGAAACTTGATTTAGTTCAACAAAAAAGCCTTTCAGTTTGTTTCCCCTTTGATTTTAGTTGTCAGCTAATATTATTAAATCCACAATAAGCTTCACTTGCATCATATTCACCAGAACAAAGAGAAGCACATCCATCATCTACATCATCCTGTGAAATGTTTCTTTTTTTAAACTGCAAGAACAGAGCCAATGAAAATGTCATGCAGGAAAAATTACTGGAGATAATTCTCTTCATGTGAAAAATCCTACATTTCGAACCGCCGTTAGAATTTCCAAACAGAATGCAGTAATATGTCAAAGAATTTGACCTGTTTAGATGCAAAACAGCATAATTCAATTACAGCAACACAGAAGCAGGGATATCTAGCACCCTTTGTTTATAACTTCTGAAAATAGTTGCATCATCTTTTAGAGGAAAGGCACTGCAGGCCAAAGCAGCTCGAGCCATTGGACATCCATCAGTGAGCACTAGTTTTGGTTTCTATAGAGCTACGGTTGCATAGTATTTTATCATGCTGGATATAGTTTTCTCAAATAAACCATCAAATCCTACCTGTTGGTTATTGGATCCAAACCCATGCACCCATGGAGCGGACGACCCGATGGATATCCACATATTTCAATGTCTAGATACAATGAAAATGGGGATAAATGCTTATTTTTTTATTTAATTCTTTATAAATATAATAATATAAATTAGAAACCTTTGCCAAAAAATAAGAAAATAAATAGAAATATATATTCAATTATTTTGTAATTAATATCAAATGAATTTTTATTTAATTTTTTACAAATGTAATAATATAAATTAGAAAAGTTAGTAAAAAAATAAGAAAATAAATGAAAAATATATTCAATTATTTTGTAATTAATATCAAATAAATTTTTATTAAATTCTTTACAAATATAATAATATAAATTAGAAAAATTTGCCAAAAAATAAGAAAATAAATGAAATATATTTTTAATTTATGAAGAAAATGAAAAAATATTTTAAAATATAATGTAAATTAGAAAAGTTAGCCAAAAACATGGGATATTTTTCCAGAAAATCCAAATAATAAAAACACTAGCAATCAACAACCAATAAGGGATGGAATAGAAATATGGGATATTTTTCCTCTTTGGCACTAATAAACAAGATCAAAATACAACAAAAATTTGATCGATTTTCTCTGCAAAATAAATTTTGTTTATATGTTTGGAGATAATTTCGATGAGAAAAAGCCTTTGATTCCGGCCAGAAACTTTCGATTATGGCCGGATTCTACGGCGAAGGAAGTGAGTTCAGCTATGATTTTGAACGAGTTTTCGTCGAATTCGTCGTTGTTTTGTTGTTTCATTTGATTGAAAAGCTCAAGAGCTTGGTCCGGAGTGAGTTTGACTCGGTGGCGGGGCTTGTTTGGACCGAGTCAGACCAGATCCGGATAATATTTTTGCACTATCATAATGTACTGAACATATTCTTTTAAGTCTAGAGGATATATGAGCTAATATTAAATCATTTAAGTTATAAAAAGAAAATACATACATTTTATAAATTAGTAATTAATTAATAGTTTTGTATTATTTTGATAATTATATAGATCAGATTGAGAAGGTCTATCGGTGTGATCTTTGCGTTGATTATTACAAAAGGGGTTGCAACGTCTTAACTAATTTTTTTTTTGAATAATTACGCAATTTAAATAAAAATAAAACTTTTTGTAGCTTATTTGAATTTCGAGGATGAAACTTTTTTAAGGGGGAAAGAATGTAATAACGCATATTTTTGTTAATAATTAAATATTAATTTATTTTATTTAATAAAAGTGTAATTTGAAGGTTCGGTTCGAAAGGGAAGCTTAGTCCCCGTTTAACTTTTAAAGTTCTTGAGAGAGTTGAAGACGTGACGTATCGGATGGTTTTTCCTCTACAGTTATCTCATGTACATAACGTCTTTCATGTTTCGGTGTTAAGAAAATATAATTATCATCTGTTTTATGTTGTACAATACATGTTACGTAAGATTCGGGAAGATCTTACTTGTGAGAAGCATGTCGAGGCAATTTTGGATCATCAAGGAGGGAGACAATTCTTTTTATTAAGATTTTATAGAGGAATCATTTGGAGCGGGAAGCTACTAAGGAGATGGAAGAGTCTGTTCGAGTGCAATATCCGCATCTTTTATATAATTAGGTACATTCGTTCCTTTTGATTCCAGAGACGAAATCCTTTGTAAGGGGGAGGTGGTGTAATACCCGGAAAAATAAAATAAAATAAATGATATTTAAATTTATATTTTAAATATTTTAATTGGGCTTTTTCTTATGTTTAGCAGTTTGGGTAAAATAGTATTTAATTTATGTGTACTATAATAAGCATGTGATTACATTAATTTGAGTCTTTATACTAATTGGGTCAAACTAATTTCAAATTATTTAAGTTTGGGTTTGTCAAACTAATTGAGCCTAATTTTAATTGTTGGGTTTAAAAAAAGGGTCCTTTACAATAATATACAACATTTAGTAAATAATTACACTATTAGTGCATCCACAAAATAATTACAAAAATAATACACTTTCCCACATTTATTTACAATATTATTACAATTAGGATTCCTTAATTTAGTGAATTAGTATATGATTCAATTCATAATAATAAGAAAACCTAAAATCAAGGAGAAATAAGTGTCATAATTAATAATTCAAATTCAAATATCTTGGATCTAACAACAAAAACAAATTCAAATTCAAAAATAATAATTCAAATTTAAATATTTAAAGTTTGGCAACGTCATCTTCCTCCTCCCATTCGTCGATCATCTTCCTCCTCCCCTTCGCCGGTGAAACCCAATTTCATGTCCAAAAGAAAATAAGAACACTGCATAGGAAAGAGAGAGATAAGAGAGTGATGTGTAATGTAATGTTGATAACCAAACCTTCTTAAAAAGGTAACCAAACTTTTATATCAAGATAATTAAACCTTTATGCCAAGGTAACCAATCTCCCTCCACACCTACAGTATGAATTGGTTACTTTGGTCTGAAAGTTTGGCAACCAACTGCATGAAGTTTTGGCTACCAACTGCATCACATTCAAAATAATTGGTAACTTAATAAAACTGAATTAGTTACCTTGGATACCAACTGCAATATGAAAAAACTGAAGGTGTGGAGGTGGATCAATATATTCTCCATTAATTGTTATTCTGCATCAATATATTCTCGTCGTGGATGGGGGTGAGGAGGACGTCGGAGAAGCGATTGATGTTTCTGGCCGACCATCGGAGGGAGACAGAGAGTGATGATGATTGTCATTTTGTCGTTTTCAGTCGCTCTTGGAGATGACAAGATGGATAAAACTCGATGGCGTGATGATGATTGTCGTTTTGGTGGCTGCAGAGGCTGCGATGATCGTGGTAGATTTGGAGGTGGTCGTGGTGGAGGTCTTGGTGGTGGGGGTGGCTTAGGGGTGGCGGCGGACTTGGAGGTGGGAGAAGTGGAGGATTTGGTGGAGGTGTTGGAGGAGGTGTAGGTGGGGGTGGAGGCTTAGGTGGTGGAGCAGGAGGCGGTGGAGGCTTAGGGGGTGGCGGCGGACTTGGAGGTGGGAAAGGTGGAGGATTTGGTGGAGGTGTTGGAGGAGGTGTAGGTGGAGGCTTAGGTGGTGGAGGTGTTATATGGTTTACTAATTAGTTACTTAATTTAATAAATAAATCAATACTAATCCCTTAAATTAAGAAATCTTAATTGCATACTAATTCCCTAAATTAAGGAATTCTAGTTGCACTAATATTGTAAATAAATATGGAAAACGTATTAATTGTATAAATATTTTATGAGTGCACTATTGTTGTAATTATTTTAAAAAATTTACTAGAATATGTAATTGTTCCTAAAAAAAATAAGTGTAATCCAAATATATTAAGATTACGGTTTCCTAAGATTGATATTGCAACAAGCGAAAAAAGAAAGAGACGAAAAAGGGAGAGATCAAAGGAGACAAAATTTAAAAGACTCATAACAATATTATTAAAATTTCAGCCTAATCTCGTCTTCCGGAGGTAATTAATTGTTGTTTTTGAATACAATATATGTGTATGCGTTCACTGCAGTACTATCAGTATTACAGGCATCACTTTATGGTTCGTGGTTGATGTGATTAGTAATATAATAATAATAATAATAATAATAATAATAATAATAATAATAATAATAATAATAATAATAATAATAATAATAATAATAATATGAATCAGCAACTTAGTAATAATATTAGGTTTAGAATTAATAACATTACATTTATATTACTATAACATTAACTATATTAAATTAAATGATATTTTTACATTATCATAATTTATTGAACATATTCTTTAACTCTAGAGGATATATGAGCTAATATTAAAGCATTTAAGTTATATAAAGAAAATACATAAATTTTATAAATTAATAATTAATTAATAGTTTTGTATTATTTTGATAATTATATAGATCGGATTGGGGAGGTCTAGTTGTGTGATATTTGAGTTTGGTCAATTATTTCGATATTATATTCAACGAGACGATTTAAATTTTAATTTGTTCGTTTTGCTACTCGTTTAGAAATTTTGTATCGCCTCATGGTTATTTTTTGTCAAATTTATTGTGATAGTTTCGTTTTGGCGTTGTTGGCGTTGATACTAGAACTCGTATTTGTACTCTTTGAACTTTATTCGATTTGTATCTTTCTTCGTAAATTTTCGTTCACATTCGGGAGTTATTTTTATTAGTGGAATCTAATGATAATTAAGTATGTTCGTATTTGAAATAATTTGATGTTATTTGGATATGGTCATTTCAGCCTTGTGATTTGAACCCCTTTTGGCTTACATTTTGTAGTTTGATCATTAGGGTATACTTTAGCTAACCACCTGTGGGGGTACCACATGCATGTCCTATTCACACAACGGCATAACACATTCAGTGGCGATGTAATCACTTTACGGCGTATCTTTTGTTTTGTATGTTGCTCTGACGTGAGCTTTGACCATTTGATTTGTTTGTTCGGGATACGTATGGGTCGATCCAGTATTTGATTTGATTTGATTCGTTTGGCGGATTAATAACATATGTGTCGTGAATGCTATTCGTTTTGATTTGCATACATCATGGTTCCGATGTATTTTGTTAGCCTTTAGCTATTTGTATTTGAGCTTATTATAAAATTGTTACCTTATAATCATTTGATTCAACCTTATTTTGTTCGGAATTCTTTTGACTATAGTTTTCAATTTGACAGTGTTAATCATTTGTACCTTGTCTCACCAATTTCGATATATTCATATTTGGTTCGTACTCTGTATTGTTCGTAGTTTGTATTTTTTTTCGTTTATTCAGTTCTTTTGGTACATATATAAATCGTTTATATTTGTGAATTTTTATATTCATACTGGACAATTGGCTTATGTTGTGTTTTTCTTCCGACAAATTTGCAGGTGGCGGTTTAGGGTTTCGTATGAAGAGAGCTACATTTAACCAAATAGGTTTATTTAATTTTAGGTTTTGATTATTGTGCTAATTTTTATAGAATTGAATTTGATTCGTTATTATTGGATTATTTTCTACTAAATATTTTGAAGTTATTAGTGCTTTTTTAATTATTTTGAGGTTTGTTGTGCTTTTCGCGTGACCTCCCTTTCCTTTTCGGGAAGGGGGTGTTACAAATACAATTCACAATATGCTGCCTAAAACGACCAAAGTTGGTAAAACTAGATATTAATTAAAGAGGAAATAAGCGCAGTTGCTACCCTATTTTTCTAAATTCAATATCTCCTAAACCGTAAGGAGTTAGAACTTTATTTTTGGATATGATATAGAAATGAAAGTTAACTATGTTTCCTGAGTATTTGAGAATTTTTCTGCGATTAGAATATTTATTACAAATTTTTTAAAGAGGCTGGCCAGAACTAGGGAAAGTCTAAATTTACTTGATGTGTTGGATTTTGTGAGTTCTAGAGAATTAATTAAAAATAAAACAATTTTAATTGGGAAGTTAAAACCCTAAAATGAGCCTAACTTGCTCTCCATAAATGATATAAACATGAAACTTTGGAATTGAATACTCTAATACGATAATAAAGAGGTGCCCAAAATTTAGAATTTTTGGACATAATAAAGATGGGGAACCAAATCAAAACCCTTGCAAAAATTTATAGATTTATTAGGAGGACCCCTACAAGTTGGTCCTATAAGTATCAAGTATCTGATCCAACCTCCTCTTCTTTATCTTCAATTTTGCCACTACTCCCTCTACTCTAATGCGAGTAGCTATATCTCTGCCTCCCAATGAGTCTTTAGCTCCTCATTTCCATCCTTCAGCAACTGCACCTTGTTTTCTAAATCCTGCGCCTCGTTTTCGTAGTGTTGATTTCTTTCCATCAGGTTTAACATCACAGTCTTTACCTCAGCATCTACGGCTCCCATGCCCTGATCAGGTATCCGCTGATCACCCTCCAGTTCTTCCTCAGCCAGTGCGACATCATCCACAACATACTCTGAAATTGCATGATCCTCTTCACGTTCTTCCTCATGTTATTTAGGATCCATGAATGGTTCGTCCTCCTCTGGTTCACTGACTATCTCGGGTTCTACTGTCGGCTCAAGTCTAGGTACCTCATAAATTTCACTAATTTCTTTCTTGTCGGCCATCCTACAATAGGATAAAATAACAAACTTAATTCCAATCATAATATAACATATAATATAACTTAATTAACTTCCACAACATTTAATTTAATAAACTTTGATGAATTCTCAATTCATCTCTTATTACTTAAGAACTCTATGAGATCGAGTTCACATATCATTGTCTACTATTTTTCATCTAATTATATTCTAAGGTTCTTCATCCTAAGGGTTATACCCCATAGGTCTGATACCAACATGTAACACAACCAAAATCCGTGTACTTGAAACAACAGATATGGTGCTCACTATTCATCATCATCCACAACATCAATCTAATAACATAACTCAAATACAAAAAAATAAATACACTAATTTACATTACGTCTTATAGTCCTCCCAGGTTCTTAACCTTACTATTACAATAACAAAATACAATAAGCTATTTCAAAAATATTACACCATTTAATAACAAAGTTCTAATACATCAATTACATATTAATTTTTTCTTTTCTCTTATGTTTCCCCACCCTTCGGGATTTGCTTTAGTTGAAAAACATTTGATATATATAGCCAAAGTGAGCAACTACTTTGCTCAACAAGTATAAAGAATGCAATATTTTTTTTTATCATATTCTTTGAATATATAACATTTCAAATGAACGAACAAATACGAGTTCAATAACATTTTCACGGAACTTTTAATCTCAAAAGCTTAACATGGTTTTAAAATCATTCAAATGAGACAACTGAGTGGTAAAAAAGAACTATGAACTAATAAAATTTGTTCATCAGTCATGGACTAAGAACTCACCAAGACTATTCAACAATCACAAAAGAATATGAACTCTCCATAGAGTATCATTAGGGGATCAACCTAACGACTTCCCATGTTACGCGTAACATCATCTCTACACTGTATATTTGACAGCTCATGTCAGTTACCTGACCACAACACAATATCCCATATTTCTAGAGTTATTCTACTTAGTTATATTATAACATCAGAGTCATAGGATAAAATTTAAATATCTCCAAATAGTTATTAACAATTCAATAATTTAACATATCACATCAACCATGTCTAGCCGAAACAAATAGAATAGACTTATTTCTCAAAACATGTCATGAAATAACAAGAAATTTAATAAACAAAATATAGTTCGAAAATAGAACAATTTGTAAATGCACATCAAGTGCGGGAACATGGTTGGATTATGTATATCTCCCTTGTTATGTTACAAAATTCCTTCAAAATGATTACCTACAATATCCATAAAGATTTATTCAATTAACTTAACTATTATTATTAATAGTTACAGTAGGTAATTATTCCGTTTCAGTAATTTCTTTTAACGTAAACTCGATCTCGAGCATTCCCTCATACCATTTCTAGAACCTCACCATAAAAATATGTGATTAACACTTACTTAAGCTCATACATTCCATATTAACATGTTTTAACCGATAAAATTATATTACACATTCTTCAATTTTATTTAAATTAATTTTTTTTAACTCTATTGTCTCCATTAAATCTCCTTAACCAATTTATTAATTTTTATCCTTCTTGCCCCACATAGTTAATTATATTTTAAATGTTTTCTGATTTTTCCATCACTGCTTAGTATTTATTTAAGGGTCATTTCTATCCAAAATTACAATATTTACTATAATTCAAAATTACTTACAAAAATTATTAAATTTGGATAGTAGACTATACTTCAGCGAGTACTTCCACTTTAAATTTCATCCTCAAATGAGTTATAGAACTCAAGTTATAACTGCTTTCATTTTAAAATATCCAATTTTGTTTTGGTCATAACTCCTTCATCACAAGTCCATTTTTGTTCATCTTTGGACATGACACACTTTATACCGTAAGGGAACCCTTAAAAAGCCATAATTTATTAAACAAGTTTACCATCCTAAACTGTCACCTGATTTTTTTTTTATTTTTACTAAATGCAACTGAAAATTTAGGGCAGGAAGTTTTATCTTTCCTCTTTTGAATAGAAAAATCACCATATTTAATCTACAAGGAATTTAAGTTCCAACCTTTTTGTAGTGTTTACATAACTCTAAGAGGTATCAACCCCAACAAGCCTAACTCAAAAAATCATTATACGTTAGGATTAATGTTCCATTTTAGGGTTTTATTTGTGTTTTTAACCTAAACTAGTTTAAACTTTTTTTGTTTTTTAAACTTTTTCCTTGATCATTGGTATCTACAACCAAGATCCATCATGTATAGGTTTATTAACATAGATCAAGGTCCTTCATAAGAAAAAATAGATTTAGAATAGTTTTATGGTTTACCTATAGGAGTGCTTGTTTTACTTTTTCTTCTTAGATATATTCTTGTTTTTGATCTTGCTAGCTTGAGACCTTTCCTTCTTAATTACTCCCCTAGCTGCCGAAATCTCCCTCTCTATTTCTTTGCATGAATTTATAAAGTGTAGGAAGGCTAAACAAGGCTTGGTATTTATAGGCCAAACTATTGAATATCACTTGCCTCCCAAGACTTGGTATCTTATGGTCAGCTCCATGAAATTTGGAGAGTTAGTGAGACGGGTTGCCCCCAAGACTTGTTATCTTATGGTCAACTCCATCAAATTGGGAAAGTTACTGAGACCGGTTGCCCCCAAAGGGCTTAACTTTATTTTTTTTAAGCTCTAGAAGGCTTAACTAAGCTTGACCAAAATCTTGACTAACTCTATAATGTAATATCTGAGAATAATATAGAAAGCTTTGTAATTAGGGTTATGTAACTATAATTGTAGTTTTAATGGACGAGTACAATATATAATTGAAAATGTTGTGCAAATGAAAGTAAATGTGTATATATTATGGATATATATATATATATATTTATGTATATGGAGTTATATTAGTCAAACAAGAAGTCAACAAGTCAAACTTTTGTCAAGAAAAATCTAAGTTTTGGTTAAGCTTAGTCAAGCCTTCTAGCTTTAAAAACAACCACCAAAATTAGGTCAAAATCAAGGCCCATGTGGGGAGGGGGCAACCACTCTTACTAACTCTCCCAATTTCATGGATCTTACCCCTTTTGTCTATGGTTAACCCTAGCTATTTCTTAATGATAATGAAGATTTACTCTAATTAACAAGGGGGAAAGAATTAGAAAGATCATAAGAAGCAATAAGGGTTTGACCATAAGATAGCAAGTCTTGGGAGGATCTTGGGAAGAAGGAAATATATATTCTCCATTTTGGCCTATAAATACCAAGCCAAGTTCCAAGCTAGCAAGATCAAAAACAAGAAGATTCTAGAAGGAAAAGTAAAACAAATACTCCTATAGGTAAACCCTAAAATTATTCTAAATCAAAATTTTCTTATGAAGGACCTTGATCTATGTTAATAAATATAGATCATATTTGTTTAGACCTATACATGATGGATTGGTTGTAAATACCAATGATCATGGAAAAAGTTTAAAAGAACAAAGAAAGAACAAAAGAAGTTTAAACTAGTTTAGGTTAAAAACACCAACACAGAACCTGAAAATGAAACATTAATAACTCCTAATATATAATGAATTTTTTAATGAGGTTTGTTGGAACTTAAATTCCCTGTAGATTAATAATAGTAATTTTTCTACCAAAACAGTAAATTGATGAAATATCCTACCTTAATTAATTGTGGACAGTTTCAGATAGTAAACTTGTTTAATAAATTATGGCCTTTTGAGGGTTAAGGAGGCTTAATAGGGAAAATAAAGTTAAGAAAAATTAAGAAATTTAATTAAAGTAAAACCGAAAAATATGTAATATAATTTTATCAATTAAAACATGTTAATATGGGACGTACGAGCTTAAGAAAGTGTTAATTAGACATTTTTATGGTGAGGTTCTAAAAAATATATGCAGAGATGCTCGAGATCGAGCTTACGTTAAAAGAAATGGGTAAAATGTAAATGTGACCACCGAACTTTAGGTGTTTTTGGGTATTAAGCCTTTTTCTTTTGATCAAAAAAGAATTGAGTCCCTTTCTGTTCGAAAATTTGGATATTGAGCTCCAGGCGCCACATGTGCGTTGACCTGCCTACGTGGCACATGTTGCACCGGTGACGTGTACATTTTTGCCACGTGGAACCGCTTACTTGTGCATTTTCCAATTAATTGTTTAAAAACTTAGTTTCCCCAAGAATTGAACCCAAAACCTCAACTTTGAAACTTTGATCATCAAACCACCTAAGCTACATAAAACTTTCAATTATTTTAACAAAAGAATTAAGATTTATACCAAATCAATTCATTATTATTATTATTATATAATAATTATTATTATTATAATTATTATTATTATAATTATTATTATTATGATACGATTATTATTATTAGGATTATAATTATTATTTTGAAAAACTCCCCCAAGATGTGTTAGTAATTAGTCTTTAACATATCCAAAATCCGGCCAAAAACAGAGCAGCAAAATCATAAATCGTCCATGACTTACGAGAGCTTGTAAATTAGTTTTAATTTCAAAACCAAAATCACTGCCATGAGTTCTACAGCAGGCAAGGGTATAGCCGGAAGAGGCAAATCCAAAGGCACAAAGTCGGTCTCCAGATCCTCAAAAGTCGGCCTTCAGTTCCCTGTCGGCCGAATTGCTCGTTTCCTCAAGGCCGGCCGGTATGCTCAGCGTGTCGGGTCTGGTTCTCCGGTTTACCTTTCTGCCGTTCAAGAATACTTGGCCGCTGAGGTGCTTTAATCTCTTTCTCTCCTCATTTATGTCTCTGTTTTGATTATTTGTGGTTGATTTTGTTGAATTTTTTCCCTCTTTATAATAGATTTTGGAGCTGGCTGAGAATACGGCGAGGGATAACAAGAAGACTCGCATAATTCCGAGACATATTCAGTTGGCTGTGAGGAACGATGAGGAGTTAAGCAAGTTGTTGGGATCTGTGACTATTGCTAATGTCGGGGTTTTGCCCAACATTCATTCAACTCTGCTGCCGAAGAAGGCTGGGAAAGGGAAGGGCGAAATTGGCTCTGTTTCTCAAGAGTTTTAGGGGTTTCTATGGTTTTTCGCTCGTAACTTTTTGCTACGTAGTAGAAATGGGCGGTGGAGTTGGGGATTTTGAATTTTGGGTTTCTCTTTGGTTGGGTAATGATGGAATAATAGATTGTTAATAGTGGTAAGAGTGTGTAATGAAGTAGATTTTCTGACTTCGATTTTCTGAATTTTGGGTTTCTCTTTTATTTTTTGAACTTGTAAAATATGGGATGTTTTTAAGTTTTAATTTTAAGCTTATTTTTAAATATATTCTTTTTAAAATTTGTAAATTAGTTTTAATTTCAATTTTAAAATTTTAATCTATAAATTTGTTAATGTTAATTGTTTAATTATAATCGTATCATAATAATAATTATAATAATAATTATTATTATTATATCATAATAATAATAATAATAATGAATTGATTTGGTATAAATCTTAATTCTTTTGTTAAAATAATTGAAAGTTGTATGTAGCTTAGGTGGTTTGTTGATCAAAGTTTCAAAGTTGAGGTTTTCGGTTCAATTTTTGGGGAAACTTAGTTTTTAAACAATTAATTTGAAAATGCACAAGTAAGCGGTTCCACGTGGCAAAAATGTACATGTCACCGGTGCCACATGTGCCACGTAGGCAGGTCAACGCACATTTCGAACAGAGCTCAATTTGCGTTGACCAAAAGAAAAGGGCTTAATACCCAAAAACACCTAAAGTACTGAAACGATTTAAAAATAATTACCGACGGTAACTATAATAATAGTTAAGTTAAATGAATAAATCCTTATTGATATTGTAGGTAATCATTTTGAAATAAGTTCATAACACAACGAGGGAGATGTACACTATCTGTGCATTTACAAATTATGGCCTTTTGAGGGTTGATATCTTATGGTATAAAGTGTGTAAAAATGGACTTGTGATGAAGGAGTTATAACAAAATTGAAAATTTTAAAATTAAAACAGTTATAACTTGAGTTATATAACTCATTTAGGAATGAAATTTAAAGTGAAAGTACTCTCTGATGTAAGAAGTCGATTGTCCAAATTTTATAATTTTTAGAAGTAATTTCGAATTATAGTGAATATTGTACTAAAAAACATTTAAAATATAATTAACTATGTAGGGGCTAGAAGAATAAAAATTAATAAATTGGTTAAGGAGGCTTAATGGGGAAAATAGTTAAGAAAATTAAGAAATTTAATTATAGTAAAAACGAAAAATATGTAATATAATTTTATAGGTTAAAAGATTTTAATATGGAACGCATTATTTGTGACGACCCCAAAATCGGGACTATTTCCCATCCCGATCTTGTGCGTTAATACTATATATCTTGTTCTAGCTTTAAAACATTATTCAATGTTAAAATAGCTAACAATAAAGGATAATTTAAAACTTTTCTGTCTGTCTTTCTTTCCTTTGTTCCCTGAATCGCAACCTTTACAATTACATTTATTGCGGAATCAATTTCATTTAATGATTCCTTTTATCAGAGTGATGAGAGTATATATAACTCATTTATTAACTCATATCAAGTCTTATACAGAATCATTCCTATAAAACATTACTTTTTAAGGTAATTACCAAACTGTATTTCAGTCTTAACACAAACATTTTTCGTTTACCGAATAACTCAAACATTTTTGTACACAATTCTCATTTACACATCAAAATTGTCATTTCGATATATATAATATAATTCCTACATAAAAGGAAATAACTTTCCTGCACACGGGCCTCTATTCTTTATCATCCGGATAGCAAGAAATCGTGTTGCATATCATACCTGCAAAAATTATATTTTTGCAAGACTGAGCTCGACAGTCCAACAAATCTAACAGTTTTCATGCCTCATATAACACGTAGTTTCATGCTCAACATATATCTCATAATCCTTTATTATACCATTCATGCATTATCACTTTAAACAGTATATGTTCAAATCATATATCACATATACATTGAGTTCCATAACTCAATCAGCTTATTTATTGACTTTCACAATTTATTGCATGTAACATGTAATTCAACATGTTCTTAAAGTTCTCATACAATAACTAATTCATAGAATCACAAAGAAACTGAAAGACTTGCCTTGAGTGTTGTTTAATGCTATAACTTATCCGCTTTGTGATGATCCTACATAAATTGAGAATACATACATGCACATATTAGTTCCACATACTAGATTCGCACTCAATGTAAACTAATTTATTTACATTAATTATAATCATTTTTGTTCTCGCCTTAAAACCATTCCACGTTTCTTTAGAAACTTTTGTCTGTTATAACCTTTTTTATGCCCAAAAAGATTCTTTCATGGTTTTAGTATATAAATACTTTACGTTTGAGAGCATAAACCATCTATAATCCATTTTAAGAACATTTCTAGTCTCCATCTGTAAACTTGA
The DNA here is from genome assembly GCA_020205505.1 of Panax japonicus. Lineage (NCBI taxonomy): Eukaryota > Viridiplantae > Streptophyta > Magnoliopsida > Apiales > Araliaceae > Panax > Panax japonicus. The sequence continues at coordinate 21,719,492 of CM035112.1, read as the reverse complement.
GACTATATGGTTATGGATGGTTTTTATCTCGTAAACATAGCTCATATCGTTAGTTTCGAAAAAAATTTATGTTTTCGCAATAGCCCATATGCTAAACCATGCTATCACCATGTACACGAATGTCTCGCTTTGTTAGTAGCTTCGCTTAACATTTATTCTCGTGAATAAATTACATTCGTGCTTCACATGTATTTTATTTTCATACATATGTCATTATGTGATTCTGTGTTCATAGTCTTCGTTTCGAATTTCTAAAACCTTTTGCTTTCAAATTTCGTTGTTCAATATAGTTTAAATGGGTTAGCGTATTTTATTTTAATACATAACCCTTTTATATTTCATTTCTCAATTCAAGTTGATCACATATATGTAATTTCATGTTTACATAATACTTTTACCGCTTTTCTTGCGCCTGAATAAGTTTGCGCCATATATAGTCTTTATACTATATTTATACTACTATACCGGTGTTTCATTATGTGCCAAATAGCTCTAAAACCAACCAAACACGTCACGAGAACACGATAAGCTGAGTAGCCCAAGGCTGCCAGGCTCGGTGTTAACCGCCTGGATTGGGCAGCCCATGGCTTGACACGCTCCTTTGCTAATTTTTATTTCTTAAACCTCTAATCAACTTGCTGCAAGTTTTGGGTATGTTTTAGTCGGTATATCCAAGTATTTATAGAAATTTTCTAACCATGAAAACAAGCAACTAAGATCGACCAAAACAACACGTGAAAATCATGCCAGGCGACTGCACCAGCGCAGCACGGTGCGGCGTGCGCGCGTGGCTGGGCAGTGCCCTGCTGCTACTCAGTTGCTTGAAGCATACTTTGCGCATTTTTAACTTCTTGCTTGTAGCTCGGATCACAACAATTTTTGGTATGTTTTTCGTATCATACGAGAATATTTTAAAATAATATCAAACCCCCATTCCGGGTTTGTTAGACAGCCCAAACAGAGCGTCAAAAGTGCACATTCATAAGAGTTTTCAATTTCTTTCCAGCTGTACCCTCTCTCGCTAAAAAAGTCCTAACGTTTTCGTTTCAAAACATTTTTGAGCGATTCTTGAGCCCACGCGAAGCTAACTTCCGGGGCTACAACTTTTATTCTTTGACCATTTTCAAATTCTTAACACAATTCCAGAAAATTCGTGTAAGGGGCTGCTTAGAATCTGTTTTCCAGATTTTTGGCAGATTCGACGCGACTACTTTGAACTGTCATAACTCCTTGCTCCGAAGTCGAAATTAGTTCATTCCGGAGTCTATGGAAAGCTTATTCAGTGTACTATAATATCCCAAAAGCTTAGAATTTTCTGGAAAATGTAGCTAGCCCCGAATTTGTCCTTAGGGTCAGCAGTCCACAACCCACCATTACAAAACTTAATACGTTTTAGCTCCCTTTTGATTCATTCCAATTGGATTATTTCCATAACTCGTAGGAGAACAACCCACCATTACAAAACTTAAATTTTCAGTTCTATACCCTCGTAATTTTGGCTCAAGAACTGCCCCCCAAAAACAGTTTTAATTAGTTCGTTTTACATGTTTTACTAGGAAATCCGTCATGATTTCGTTACAACAGATTTTTCCCTTGTTCCAATTGGGTTGTGTTCATAACTCATAAGAGTACCACAGATCATCCCGGAACTTAATTTTTCAGTTTCAAAGCACAACACAATTTGGTCCAAAACAGTCCACTAATTGTCCAATTGGAGCTTATTAGTCTTTAAGAGGCCTTAAATCAAACACCTCCTATGCAATTCATATAAGAACAGAGTTTATATAAACTTTTATACAAGTTTAGCCCAAAATCTCCTCCCTTATTGCTCCTCACAGTCCAACCTAAACTCCTTTTACTAATTCTCAATCCCAAACACAAAACACATCTAATTATAACACTTTTATTATCAAATTTCTAATACAACAACTAAAATATTGAACATACCTTTAAAGTTTAGTTTTACCGAATTGCTAGCTTATTTGATAAGCTTATAAGCTTCGTTTACTGCTGCAGATTCCAATTTCCATCCCAATTCAGCTCACAATTACAAATTTTTTAAAGAGGCTGGCCAGAACTAGGGAAAGTCTAAATTTACTTGATGTGTTGGATTTTGTGAGTTCTAGAGAATTAATTAAAAATAAAACAATTTTAATTGGGAAGTTAAAACCCTAAAATGAGCCTAACTTGCTCTCCATAAATGATATAAACATGAAACTTTGGAATTGAATACTCTAATACGATAATAAAGAGGTGCCCAAAATTTAGAATTTTTGGACATAATAAAGATGGGGAACCAAATCAAAACCCTTGCAAAAATTTATAGATTTATTAGGAGGACCCCTACAAGTTGGTCCTATAAGTATCAAGTATCTGATCCAACCTCCTCTTCTTTATCTTCAATTTTGCCACTACTCCCTCTACTCTAATGCGAGTAGCTATATCTCTGCCTCCCAATGAGTCTTTAGCTCCTCATTTCCATCCTTCAGCAACTGCACCTTGTTTTCTAAATACTGCGCCTCGTTTTCGTAGTGTTGATTTCTTTCCATCAGGTTTAACATCACAGTCTTTACCTCAGCATCTACGGCTCCCATGCCCTGATCAGGTATCCGCTGATCACCCTCCAGTTCTTCCTCAGCCAGTGCGACATCATCCACAACATACTCTGAAATTGCATGATCCTCTTCACGTTCTTCCTCATGTTCTTTAGGATCTATGAATGGTTCGTCCTCCTCTGGTTCACTGACTATCTCGGGTTCTACTGTCGGCTCAAGTCTAGGTACCTCATAAATTTCACTAATTTCTTTCTTGTCGGCCATCCTACAATAGGATAAAATAACAAACTTAATTCCAATCATAATATAACATATAATATAACTTAATTAACTTCCACAACATTTAATTTAATAAACTTTGATGAATTCTCAATTCATCTCTTATTACTTAAGAACTCTATGAGATCGAGTTCACATATCATTGTCTACTATTTTTCATCTAATTATATTCTAAGGTTCTTCATCCTAAGGGTTATACCCCATAGGTCTGATACCAACATGTAACACAACCAAAATCCGTGTACTTGAAACAACAGATATGGTGCTCACTATTCATCATCATCCACAACATCAATCTAATAACATAACTCAAATACAAAAAAATAAATACACTAATTTACATTACGTCTTATAGTCCTCCCAGGTTCTTAACCTTACTATTACAATAACAAAATACAATAAGCTATTTCAAAAATATTACACCATTTAATAACAAAGTTCTAATACATCAATTACATATTAATTTTTTCTTTTCTCTTATGTTTCCCCACCCTTCGGGATTTGCTTTAGTTGAAAAACATTTGATATATATAGCCAAAGTGAGCAACTACTTTGCTCAACAAGTATAAAGAATGCAATATTTTTTTTTATCATATTCTTTGAATATATAACATTTCAAATGAACGAACAAATACGAGTTCAATAACATTTTCACGGAACTTTTAATCTCAAAAGCTTAACATGGTTTTAAAATCATTCAAATGAGACAACTGAGTGGTAAAAAAGAACTATGGACTAATAAAATTTGTTCATCAGTCATGGACTAAGAACTCACCAAGACTATTCAACAATCACAAAAGAATATGAACTCTCCATAGAGTATCATTAGGGGATCAACCTAACGACTTCCCATGTTACGCGTAACATCATCTCTACACTGTATATTTGACAGCTCATGTCAGTTACCTGACCACAACACAATATCCCATATTTCTAGAGTTATTCTACTTAGTTATATTATAACATCAGAGTCATAGGATAAAATTTAAATATCTCCAAATAGTTATTAACAATTCAATAATTTAACATATCACATCAACTATGTCTAGCCGAAACAAATAGAATAGACTTATTTCTCAAAACATGTCATGAAATAACAAGAAATTTAATAAACAAAATATAGTTCGAAAATAGAACAATTTGTAAATGCACATCAAGTGCGGGAACATGGTTGGATTGTGTATATCTCCCTTGTTATGTTACAAAATTCCTTCAAAATGATTACCTACAATATCCATAAAGATTTATTCAATTAACTTAACTATTATTATTAATAGTTACAGTAGGTAATTATTCCGTTTCGGTAATTTCTTTTAACGTAAACTCGATCTCGAGCATTCCCTCATACCATTTCTAGAACCTCGCCATAAAAATATGTGATTAACACTTACTTAAGCTCATACATTCCATATTAACATGTTTTAACCGATAAAATTATATTACACATTCTTCAATTTTATTTAAATTAATTTTTTTTAACTCTATTGTCTCCATTAAATCTCCTTAACCAATTTATTAATTTTTATCCTTCTTGCCCCACATAGTTAATTATATTTTAAATGTTTTCTGATTTTTCCATCACTGCTTAGTATTTATTTAAGGGTCATTTCTATCCAAAATTACAATATTTACTATAATTCAAAATTACTTACAAAAATTATTAAATTTGGATAGTAGACTATACTTCAGCGAGTACTTCCACTTTAAATTGGCAAAAAGCACCTTTTGCCCACTGTGGTTAATGTGTTTTAACGATTTAGCCATTGTGCTTTTAATTTATTCAATTTGCCCATTATACTATTTAAAAATATGCAATTAGCCCATTCCGTCCAATTTTGCAGACGGGCGTTAAAAAATTGGCCTTATTTTCCTACGTGGCTTTTACAAAATAAATGATAATGATGTGTATTTGCTGATCGGGACAATATAAGCAGAAACCATTGCACATCAAACCATTGTTGCTCTTATCAGACACTTCGAACTCGACTGTGTTGAATGAGAGAGACGATCTTGATCGTATGTGAGGCGAAAGTGAGTGGGTCGATTGAAGAACTGAAGATCGAGTGAAATCGAGTGGGTCGAGTGAAGAACTGAAGAATTGAAGAACTAGGGTTCCCAATTTCTATGTAAAAGTGCACGAAAATTAGGCCTTTTGCTTGAAAATTGGTTTCCAGGTAAGTGCAAATGTATTGTACATCTGATATGGCTTCATCCCGAACTAGCTCAATGTCAACCACTGCTTTAGAATTGCACAAGTGTTTTTGTGATGTACCAGCTCGAATCTGTATTTCGAAGAAAGATAGGTCAAAAGGAAAAAGATTTTATGGTTGTCGCAACTATGGGGTTAGTTTACTCTGTCATATTTGTAATCTGCATTTCATTCCTATCTTTGTGTAATATGGCATGTGGCTCTGTTTTTCCCATCTCTGTTAAATAATGTTTGGTTAATTATATATATTTGATAGGAATTTGGGAGATATTGTGGATATTTTCAATGGATTGAAGTGCCTTCCAATGCTGATGAAACAACTAGTGTGATGAGCAAGCCAGTTGAAGAGGTGAGCTTGGTGATGGAAAAAAATGCTAAACTGAAGCAGAAGTTGAAAATTCTGAAGAAGGAAGCACTGATAAAGGAAATGGAAGTTGATAGACTTAAGGAGGCAAACTCAAAACTTAGATGTATCTGTGTATTTTCATGGATTGTCACTACAATTCTAATCTTGACATGGATTTACAGGAAAAAATTGTAATGAACTTGGTTATCAGTTGTCAAGATTTTTATTTCCATGGGTTGTAATAGGTTGTAATGAACTTGGTTATCAGTTGTAATGGATGTGGTGTTTTGTAATGGCGTTGTATTGATTGTAATGAACTTGGTTATCAGTTGTCAAAAATTATTGCCAACAACAATTGCCATTTTCAGTTGACAAATACAGAGCCAAAACCATAATTAAAAAACAGAGCCAACACTAATTGTTAAAAAACAGAGCCAACATCCTAACCTAACTTGAACATATCAGATACTTAATGTCACAGCAAACCATTGCACAGCAAACCATAATCCTAATCTAACTTGAACACATCCAACAACAAATGTGAAGAACAACAATTGCCAAAACCATAATTAAAAATAGATCCAACAATCCATATAAAGTATAGAACCAGTCAACTTATAAGCATAACCATAATTATATTAAGCATAGCCAACTGATAAAGTATATTAAGCCAATACAAAATTTGGTGTTCAACCACAAAACATAACCATATCAAGAGACCAATTCAATACAGATAACTGGTTACCAAAATATTACATCCTTATGGTCCCTTTGATCAAGTCAGAACAACAAAGTACAAAATAATGAACCATAACTGCTGCTCAGTCTAGTACAAAATATTCTTTTAGCCCTTTGTTCAGTCTAGTCTTCTTTTAGCCCTTATTTTCCACCTGGTTGATGGTCCTGGTCCACTTGCTGCTCTTCTAGGCTGCAAATGGTCACTTTGCTGCCCTTCCCCTGCACATGCTCCAGTCTCACTCCTTGCCAGTCTTGGGCTTTTCCTTACCTACATGGACAAAACCAATTAGTGTTTGGCTGCCAACAAGTATTGACATAGGTTTACAATTCCTTACTTCTTTTTGCCCAGTTTGATTTCCATTTCCAGAATTCTGTCCTTGACCCTTTTCTTTTCTTTTCACCTATAGAATAGAACCACATGTCAAATAATATACAAGTAAATATTAAAAACTGGTTTTAAAAATTGGTTTGAAAAAAGCTTACCCCCAGCTTATCAGGCCTTGGGGCACCTTCAGATTGTGGGGTAGCTTGAATAGGTTGAGTAGGTTGTTCAGTTGGTTGTGTCCCAGTTTCATGCCTTGGTTGTGTCCACTTACAACCTAACTTGTTATGCCCATACTCCTTGCACCTAGAGCACCTAACAGGAATCCCTTTCCTAGATGACTTGGTCTTGCTTTTGGGCTCTTCATGAGGATCCTTCCTCCTAATTTTCTTTGGTCTTCCTGCTATTCTCTTTGTGGATGGAGGCAACAATGTTGTCATGTTGGATGGAGGCCATTCATTTGAACCCCCCATTGGACTTAACAAGTGGTTATATGATTTCAGGTAAGTATCCACATAATAGCAGGAATCAACATAGTTCTCAACTGGTTGTTCCATGTGAAGAATTCCAATTACTCCATGGGGGCAAGGAAAACCAGATAACTGCCATACCCCACATGAACAACTCATAATCTCCAAGTCTACCTTGTATTTTCCACTCCTATCAGACACTTCAAACTTGTGCCCCCCATCCCAGTCATACTCACAGTACTTGGATAGCTCAATGGCCTTATTGACCTTTGTCATAATCCTAGGACATAACTTTGCCTCTATTTTTTGCATCTCATCCCTCTTTGTATGAATTCTACCCATGACTTGTGTTTTTATATCTTCAAACATAGTTAGTAATGGTTTATATCTAGCCTCTAAGATCCAACTATTAAAACATTCAGACATGTTATTAGTCACAACATCACATTTTGTTTCACAGGAAAAAAAGGCCTTGCTCCACTGCTTAGGAGGAATAGTTAAAAGATGAGTGTGAGCATCCTTACTCTCATTCCTCATGTCAACCATTGCCCTTCTGAACTCATGAGGATTATTGGCCTTGGCTGCTCTCCAAAACATGCTCTTCAAGACTCCTCCTGGCCACTTCTTCCTCCAGTTAGCATAGATGTGTCTTGCACAACATCTATGCTCTGCCTCTGGCAATAGCTCTTGTATAGCAGGAACCAAACCCTTACAAATTTGTAAACAAGTTTAGTTCAAAATATAATAACAAATATTAAAAACATAAAGTTCAATTAGATTTGTAAACATTTGTAATACCTTTTGTTGGTCAGTTATCAAGGTCCATCCTCTACCTAATTCTAGACCCACATCCTCTAGAAGTAGACCTAGAAACCAACTCCAAGAATCCTTGTTCTCACTTTCAACCACTGCCCAAGCAAGTGGAAACATTTGGTTGTTTGCATCCCTACCAACAGCAGATAACAACTCACCCCTACAATATGTCTTTAAGAAACAACCATCAAGCCCTATTATATGTCTACATCCTTCCAACCAATTTTGTTTAACAGCTTTAAAACAAATGTACATTCTTTGGAATCTAGGTGGAGTGCCCCCATCACCTCTAATTTGGACTGTGCTCCCAGGATTTGTAGCTAGAATCTCATTCCCATACTCCCAAACCTTACCATAATGCTCCTTCAAGGTGCTCTCAACTTCACTTAAAGCCATTTTCTTTACTCGTCGACACTGAGGTAACGATGATTGTAGTCCAAATTTTTGTTTAATTGCAGATTGTATTTCCCTCAACTTCATTCTTGGTTTTGCTCTTATTGTACCCCCAAACTTGTCAACCAACCATCTACACCTAACAATCCGAATCTTTGTTTTCCTCACACAATAATGTTGCTCATTGTATGATTTAATCTGAAAACACCTTCTCATGTGGCACATAACTAGCCCACAACCCCCATGGACAGTTAGTAGCACACTTTGCTTGTATTCTTGTTTTCTCATTAACAACAAAATGGATTCCCTTTCCATTACCAACTGCATAATTCACTATAGCTTCCTTACACTGTTCAGGACCAGTGAATACCATATCAACTTCAAATTTTATCTTGCTAATTGGAGTGTTGGGATTATATGTTGGAACCACTCTTTTCTTTTTCCTTTGTGGCTCATCTCCTTCCCATTCACTGTTACTACTAGAATCACCACTTTGAGGAATTCTCCTCATCAGAATTTTCTTCAGTTTCTACCCAAGGCCTCATTCCTTTTGTCCCAAACCCCAACTCATCCTCCCCATCTGAAAATGTTGGTTCAACTTCCACCTCTGCAGCCTTAGTTTTTCTGGATGCCAGCTTTTCCCCCCTGCTACTGCTCTCTTGTGTACCAGGTTCAACCGTTGGTTGCTTTTTTGGGATAGATGAAGCCCCAACATCCTCAACATGTAAGTGACCAATATCAACTTGATCTTCATCAAGATTTACTTCACAATCCAAAACCAACTCTTGTCCTCTTGAATTTTTTATCAGACCCTTTCTTTTTCTTATAGATATCAACTCCTCATTCTCATCATCATCAGTAGCATCACTTAACTCCTCATCACTTTCCTCATAAGTAGCATCACTTGAATCATCATCCGTCTGCTTTGGTGCTTCCTCATCTCTGACATCAACCTCAGCAGGTGTTTCTTCATTATCCTCATGGTCACAGTATATATCAATCTTCCCAGTTTTCATAGCTTCATCAATTAGCAGTCTTACACTATTGTCATCATGAAGAAGTTCTAGACCCTCCTTCAAATTCCACCCCACCAATTTGAAGTATATATCAAAGTGTCTTTTATACCCTAGGTGTTTTACCAACTTCTCCATCCTCTCAACATTCATGTAATCTCCATCAGCCCCCTTATAAGATTCTTTCCTACCACCCTCATAGACATATGATCCATCCTCCTTAGTAACAAACTGACCTCCATGGTACAATTCAACATCAAAGTAGTTCATGCTGCAGTAAACAACATGTTCAATTTGTAAACATTACATGGTCAAAAAAAGGAAAGAAATCTGTAAACATTAAAGAAACACAACAATAAACATAAACAGAAACACTAAACCTTAATGACTTTTTACGATTAGAAAAAACAAAGATGAAACAATGAAATACTTCCTATCAACACCGTATACCTTCGCTTTTAAGAGAAGACAAAGATGAAAAAAGTTCATTATTTTATTTTTCAGACAAAAATTGGTGGAACCCAAACCACACTTACATGGTAGACGATTGAAACCCTAACTGTGGTAAACGATTGTTCGATAGACGATTGTTCGGTAGGCGATTGTCTGTCTGTATCGCTTACTATGGTAGACGATTGGAACCCTAACCTTGTTCGTCTGTTTGTGTCGCCAGAGACCACCACCTCCTTCCTCGATTTCTTCTGAGACAAAGAATTGCTTTTGAGCCCTAGACGAAGGTTTGTTTGTTCATCGATTTGGGCCTTTGTTTTTCTTTTATTTGCTATGATTTCCTCCCGCCCATTCCACGCAGCCTTAACTGATTGGTCTTGCTGACCCGATCAGCAAATACACATCATTATCATTTATTTTGTAAAAGCCACGTAGGAAAATAAGGCCAATTTTTTAACGCCCGTCTGCAAAATTGGACGGAATGGGCTAATTGCATATTTTTAAATAGTATAATGGGCAAATTGAATAAATTAAAAGCACAATGGCTAAATCGTTAAAACACATTAACCACAGTGGGCAAAAGGTGCTTTTTGCCACTTTAAATTTCATCCTCAAATGAGTTATAGAACTCAAGTTATAACTGCTTTCATTTTAAAATATCCAATTTTGTTTTGGTCATAACTCCTTCATCACAAGTCCATTTTTGTTCATCTTTGGACATGACACACTTTATACCGTAAGGTATCAACCCTTAAAAAGCCATAATTTATTAAACAAGTTTACCATCCTAAACTGTCACCTGATTTTTTTTTTATTTTTACTAAATGCAACTGAAAATTTAGGGCAGGAAGTTTTATCTTTCCTCTTTTGAATAGAAAAATCACCATATTTAATCTACAAGGAATTTAAGTTCCAACCTTTTTGTAGTGTTTACATAACTCTAAGAGGTATCAACCCCAACAAGCCTAACTCAAAAAATCATTATACGTTAGGATTAATGTTCCATTTTAGGGTTTTATTTGTGTTTTTAACCTAAACTAGTTTAAACTTTTTTTGTTTTTTAAACTTTTTCCTTGATCATTGGTATCTACAACCAAGATCCATCATGTATAGGTTTATTAACATAGATCAAGGTCCTTCATAAGAAAAAATAGATTTAGAATAGTTTTATGGTTTACCTATAGGAGTGCTTGTTTTACTTTTTCTTCTTAGATATATTCTTGTTTTTGATCTTGCTAGCTTGAGACCTTTCCTTCTTAATTACTCCCCTAGCTGCCGAAATCTCCCTCTCTATTTCTTTGCATGAATTTATAAAGTGTAGGAAGGCTAAACAAGGCTTGGTATTTATAGGCCAAACTATTGAATATCACTTGCCTCCCAAGACTTGGTATCTTATGGTCAGCTCCATGAAATTTGGAGAGTTAGTGAGACGGGTTGCCCCCAAGACTTGTTATCTTATGGTCAACTCCATCAAATTGGGAAAGTTACTGAGACCGGTTGCCCCCAAAGGGCTTAACTTTATTTTTTTTAAGCTCTAGAAGGCTTAACTAAGCTTGACCAAAATCTTGACTAACTCTATAATGTAATATCTGAGAATAATATAGAAAGCTTTGTAATTAGGGTTATGTAACTATAATTGTAGTTTTAATGGACGAGTACAATATATAATTGAAAATGTTGTGCAAATGAAAGTAAATGTGTATATATTATGGATATATATATATATATATATATATATTTATGTATATGGAGTTATATTAGTCAAACAAGAAGTCAACAAGTCAAACTTTTGTCAAGAAAAATCTAAGTTTTGGTTAAGCTTAGTCAAGCCTACTAGCTTTAAAAACAACCACCAAAATTAGGTCAAAATCAAGGCCCATGTGGGGAGGGGGCAACCACTCTTACTAACTCTCCCAATTTCATGGATCTTACCCCTTTTGTCTATGGTTAACCCTAGCTATTTCTTAATGATAATGAAGATTTACTCTAATTAACAAGGGGGAAAGAATTAGAAAGATCATAAGAAGCAATAAGGGTTTGACCATAAGATAGCAAGTCTTGGGAGGATCTTGGGAAGAAGGAAATATATATTCTCCATTTTGGCCTATAAATACCAAGCCAAGTTCCAAGCTAGCAAGATCAAAAACAAGAAGATTCTAGAAGGAAAAGTAAAACAAATACTCCTATAGGTAAACCCTAAAATTATTCTAAATCAAAATTTTCTTATGAAGGACCTTGATCTATGTTAATAAATATAGATCATATTTGTTTAGACCTATACATGATGGATTGGTTGTAAATACCAATGATCATGGAAAAAGTTTAAAAGAACAAAGAAAGAACAAAAGAAGTTTAAACTAGTTTAGGTTAAAAACACCAACACAGAACCTGAAAATGAAACATTAATAACTCCTAATATATAATGAATTTTTTAATGAGGTTTGTTGGAACTTAAATTCCCTGTAGATTAATAATAGTAATTTTTCTACCAAAACAGTAAATTGATGAAATATCCTACCTTAATTATTCGTGGACAGTTTCAGATAGTAAACTTGTTTAATAAATTATGGCCTTTTGAGGGTTAAGGAGGCTTAATAGGGAAAATAAAGTTAAGAAAAATTAAGAAATTTAATTAAGGTAAAACCGAAAAATATGTAATATAATTTTATCAATTAAAACATGTTAATATGGGACGTACGAGCTTAAGAAAGTGTTAATTAGACATTTTTATGGTGAGGTTCTAAAAAATATATGCAGAGATGCTCGAGATCGAGCTTACGTTAAAAGAAATGGGTAAAATGTAAATGTGACCACCGAACTTTAGGTGTTTTTGGGTATTAAGCCTTTTTCTTTTGATCAAAAAAGAATTAAGCCCCTTTCTGTTCGAAAATTTGGATATTGAGCTCCAGGCGCCACATGTGCGTTGACCTGCCTACGTGGCACATGTTGCACCGGTGACGTGTACATTTTTGCCACGTGGAACCGCTTACTTGTGCATTTTCCAATTAATTGTTTAAAAACTTAGTTTCCCCAATTTGAACCCAAAACCTCAACTTTGAAACTTTGATCATCAAACCACCTAAGCTACATAAAACTTTCAATTATTTTAACAAAAGAATTAAGATTTATACCAAATCAATTCATTATTATTATTATTATATAATAATTATTATTATTATAATTATTATTATTATGATACGATTATTATTATTAGGATTATAATTATTATTTTGAAAAACTCCCCCAAGATCTGTTAGTAATTAGTCTTTAACATATCCAAAATCCGGCCAAAAACAGAGCAGCAAAATCATAAATCGTCCATGACTTACGAGAGCTTGTAAATTAGTTTTAATTTCAAAACCAAAATCACTGCCATGAGTTCTACAGCAGGCAAGGGTATAGCCGGAAGAGGCAAATCCAAAGGCACAAAGTCGGTCTCCAGATCCTCAAAAGTCGGCCTTCAGTTCCCTGTCGGCCGAATTGCTCGTTTCCTCAAGGCCGGCCGGTATGCTCAGCGTGTCGGGTCTGGTTCTCCGGTTTACCTTTCTGCCGTTCAAGAATACTTGGCCGCTGAGGTGCTTTAATCTCTTTCTCTCCTCATTTATGTCTCTGTTTTGATTATTTGTGGTTGATTTTGTTGAATTTTTTCCCTCTTTATAATAGATTTTGGAGCTGGCTGAGAATACGGCGAGGGATAACAAGAAGACTCGCATAATTCCGAGACATATTCAGTTGGCTGTGAGGAACGATGAGGAGTTAAGCAAGTTGTTGGGATCTGTGACTATTGCTAATGTCGGGGTTTTGCCCAACATTCATTCAACTCTGCTGCCGAAGAAGGCTGGGAAAGGGAAGGGCGAAATTGGCTCTGTTTCTCAAGAGTTTTAGGGGTTTCTATGGTTTTTCGCTCGTAACTTTTTGCTACGTAGTAGAAATGGGCGGTGGAGTTGGGGATTTTGAATTTTGGGTTTCTCTTTGGTTGGGTAATGATGGAATAATAGATTGTTAATAGTGGTAAGAGTGTGTAATGAAGTAGATTTTCTGACTTCGATTTTCTGAATTTTGGGTTTCTCTTTGATTTTTTGAACTTGTAAAATATGGGATGTTTTTAAGTTTTAATTTTAAGCTTATTTTTAAATATATTCTTTTTAAAATTTGTAAATTAGTTTTAATTTCAATTTTAAAATTTTAATCTATAAATTTGTTAATGTTAATTGTTTAATTATAATCGTATAATAATAATAATTATTATAATAATAATAATTATTATTATATCATAATAATAATAATAATAATAATAATAATAATAATGAATTGTTTTGGTATAAATCTTAATTCTTTTGTTAAAATAATTGAAAGTTGTATGTAGCTTAGGTGGTTTGTTGATCAAAGTTTCAAAGTTGAGGTTTTCGGTTCAATTTTTGGGGAAACTTAGTTTTTAAACAATTAATTGGAAAATGCACAAGTAAGCGGTTCCACGTGGCAAAAATGTACATGTCACCGGTGCCACATGTGCCACGTAGGCAGGTCAACGCACATTTCGAACAGAGCTTAATTTGCGTTAACCAAAAGAAAAGGGCTTAATACCCAAAAACACCTAAAGTACTGAAACGATTTAAAAATAATTACCGACGGTAACTATAATAATAGTTAAGTTAAATGAATAAATCCTTATTGATATTGTAGGTAATCATTTTGAAATAAGTTCATAACACAACGAGGGAGATGTACACTATCTGTGCATTTACAAATTATGGCCTTTTGAGGGTTGATATCTTATGGTATAAAGTGTGTAAAAATGGACTCGTGATGAAGGAGTTATAACAAAATTGAAAATTTTAAAATTAAAACAGTTATAACTTGAGTTATATAACTCATTTAGGAATGAAATTTAAAGTGAAAGTACTCTCTGATGTAAAAAGTCGATTGTCCAAATTTTATAATTTTTAGAAGTAATTTCGAATTATAGTGAATATTGTACTAAAAAAACATTTAAAATATAATTAACTATGTAGGGGCAAGAAGAATAAAAATTAATAAATTGGTTAAGGAGGCTTAATGGGGAAAATAGTTAAGAAAATTAAGAAATTTAATTATAGTAAAGACGAAAAATATGTAATATAATTTTATAGGTTAAAAGATTTTAATATGGAACGCATTATTTGTGACGACCCCAAAATCGGGACTATTTCCCATCCCGATCTTGTGTGTTAATACTATATATCTTGTTCTAGCTTTAAAACATTATTCAATGTTAAAATAGCTAACAATAAAGGATAATTTAAAACTTTTCTGTCTGTCTTTCTTTCCTTTGTTCCCTGAATCGCAACCTTTACAATTACATTTATTGCGGAATCAATTTCATTTAATGATTCCTTTTATCAGAGTGATGAGAGTATATATAACTCATTTCTTAACTCATATCAAGTCTTATACAGAATCATTCCTATAAAACATTACTTTTTAAGGTAATTACCAAACTGTATTTCAGTCTTAACACAAACATTTTTCGTTTACCGAATAACTCAAACATTTTTGTACACAATTCTCATTTACACATCAAAATTGTCATTTCGATATATATAATATAATTCCTACATAAAAGGAAATAACTTTCCTGCACACGGGCCTCTATTCTTTATCATCCGGATAGCAAGAAATCGTGTTGCATATCATACCTGCAAAAATTATATTTTTGCAAGACTGAGCTCGACAGTCCAACAAATCTAACAGTTTTCATGCCTCATATAACACGTAGTTTCATGCTCAACATATATCTCATAATCCTTTATTATACCATTCATGCATTATCACTTTAAACAGTATATGTTCAAATCATATATCACATATACATTGAGTTCCATAACTCAATCAGCTTATTTATTGACTTTCACAATTTATTGCATGTAACATGTAATTCAACATGTTCTTAAAGTTCTCATACAATAACTAATTCATAGAATCACAAAGAAACTGAAAGACTTGCCTTGAGTGTTGTTTAATGTTATAACTTATCCGCTTTGTGATGATCCTACATAAATTGAGAATACATACATGCACATATTAGTTCCACATACTAGATTCGCACTCAATGTAAACTAATTTATTTACATTAATTATAATCATTTTTGTTCTCGCCTTAAAACCATTCCACGTTTCTTTAGAAACTTTTGTCTGTTATAACCTTTTTTATGCCCAAAAAGATTCTTTCATGGTTTTAGTATATAAATACTTTACGTTTGAGAGCATAAACCATCTATAATCCATTTTAAGAACATTTCTAGTCTCCATCTGTAAACTTGAGACTATATGGTTATGGATGGTTTTTATCTCGTAAACATAGCTCATATCGTTAGTTTCGAAAAAAATTTATGTTTTCGCAATAGCCCATATGCTAAACCATGCTATCACCATGTACACGAATGTCTCGCTTTGTTAGTAGCTTCGCTTAACATTTATTCTCGTGAATAAATTACATTCGTGCTTCACATGTATTTTATTTTCATACATATGTCATTATGTGATTCTGTGTTCATAGTCTTCGTTTCGAATTTCTAAAACCTTTTGCTTTCAAATTTCGTTGTTCAATATAGTTTAAATGGGTTAGCGTATTTTATTTTAATACATAACCCTTTTATATTTCATTTCTCAATTCAAGTTGATCACATATATGTAATTTCATGTTTACATAATACTTTTACCGCTTTTCTTGCGCCTGAATAAGTTTGCGCCATATATATTCTTTATACTATATTTATACTACTATACCGGTGTTTCATTATGTGCCAAATAGCTCTAAAACCAACCAAACACGTCACGAGAACACGATAAGCTGAGTAGCCCAAGGCTGCCAGGCTCGGTGTTAACCGCCTGGATTGGGCAGCCCATGGCTTGACACGCTCCTTTGCTAATTTTTATTTCTTAAACCTCTAATCAACTTGCTGCAAGTTTTGGGTATGTTTTAGTCGGTATATCCAAGTATTTATAGAAATTTTCTAACCATGAAAACAAGCAACTAAGATCGACCAAAACAACACGTGAAAATCATGCCAGGCGACTGCACCAGCGCAGCACGGTGCGGCGTGCGCGCGTGGCTGGGCAGTGCCCTGCTGCTACTCAGTTGCTTGAAGCATACTTTGCGCATTTTTAACTTCTTGCTTGTAGCTCGGATCACAACAATTTTTGGTATGTTTTTCGTATCATACGAGAATATTTTAAAATAATATCAAACCCCCATTCCGGGTTTGTTAGACAGCCCAAACAGAGCGTCAAAAGTGCACATTCATAAGAGTTTTCAATTTCTTTCCAGCTGTACCCTCTCTCGCTAAAAAAGTCCTAACGTTTTCGTTTCAAAACATTTTTGAGCGATTCTTGAGCCCACGCGAAGCTAACTTCCGGGGCTACAACTTTTATTCTTTGACCATTTTCAAATTCTTAACACAATTCCAGAAAATTCGTGTAAGGGGCTGCTTCGAATCTGTTTTCCAGATTTTTGGCAGATTCGACGCGACTACTTTGAACTGTCATAACTCCTTGCTCCGAAGTCGAAATTAGTTCATTCCGGAGTCTATGGAAAGCTTATTCAGTGTACTATAATATCCCAAAAGCTTAGAATTTTCTGGAAAATGTAGCTAGCCCCGAATTTGTCCTTAGGGTCAGCAGTCCACAACCCACCATTACAAAACTTAATACGTTTTAGCTCCCTTTTGATTCATTCCAATTGGATTATTTCCATAACTCGTAGGAGAACAACCCACCATTACAAAACTTAAATTTTCAGTTCTATACCCTCGTAATTTTGGCTCAAGAACTGCCCCCCAAAAACAGTTTTAATTAGTTCGTTTTACATGTTTTACTAGGAAATCCGTCATGATTTCGTTACAACAGATTTTTCCCTTGTTCCAATTGGGTTGTGTTCATAACTCATAAGAGTACCACAGATCATCCCGGAACTTAATTTTTCAGTTTCAAAGCACAACACAATTTGGTCCAAAACAGTCCACTAATTGTCCAATTGGAGCTTATTAGTCTTTAAGAGGCCTTAAATCAAACACCTCCTATGCAATTCATATAAGAACAGAGTTTATATAAACTTTTATACAAGTTTAGCCCAAAATCTCCTCCCTTATTGCTCCTCACAGTCCAACCTAAACTCCTTTTACTAATTCTCAATCCCAAACACAAAACACATCTAATTATAACACTTTTATTATCAAATTTCTAATACAACAACTAAAATATTGAACATACCTTTAAAGTTTAGTTTTACCGAATTGCTAGCTTATTTGATAAGCTATAAGCTTCGTTTACTGCTGCAGATTCCAATTTCCATCCCAATTCAGCTCACAATTTCAATTTTCCACCGAAACTGTTGGGTTTTAGCCGATCCTTGAAGGAGTTTAACAGATAAAGAGAAAAGGAAAATGGGACGGATGAGGTATGAGAGTACAAGGCACTTGTTAAGCTTTCTTAGCATTTTTTTTGATTCCTCTCTTCTTTTCTTTTTACTAGCTTAGTGTCATTTACTACCTTAAACAGCCCCCACCTCATGCTTGCTTCCCTGACTCATCTTATCCCACTTACTAACTTAGGTGCTTTAATGACACACATATAATATATACAACTCTTATAACATATATATACATTTATTTACTAAATTCTTATTTTAATATTTATCGACAAATTCGAATTATTTTCTTTTATAAATTGTTTCCAACAATTTAACTAGTAAATATAATAATATATTTACAACATTAAAAACATACATACATTACACCCAATAATATAATACATAATTTCCTCAACAAAATGGTGGTTATACATTAAGGATATTTAATGCCACCAATTTACTATATTAAAATAATTTTATAAATTATTTTAACTTATAAAATAATTCCAAACAATTCCCAATGAACCTCTTTCCTCTTTCCTCTTTCTAATGGCTGCAACACTCAAGATACAAAGAACCCCAACTAGCTTCACTTCATCAATAAAGTTCCCCCCAAAAGTTGCCCTCAAAAGATACAAAGACTCATGTGATCCGGTGGTACCCCTCAAGCAGAGCTGGTCTGGTCTGATGAGGAAGACTTTGATTGAAGATATTGGACAAAGGAGTGTAGTATTCTCAAGTGAATGTCATAATTTTTTATTGAAGGTCAAGTAGAATTATAGACCATTAACATACAATATACACAATATATATTGTCAAAAAAATTTGTTCCACATATGAGTCCTATTTTTATAATATAGTAATAATATAAGATGACACTATTTCGTCAAGTGTGTCATTATAATTTCATTATCATGTCACTATTACTAAACCAACAATCTATTATGTTTTTAGGGATAAACATGAAACAAAATACATCCTTAATATTCACAAATTTTACAATATGTTTGCTTTATGCTAAAAAAAACCAAAAAGTAAGATGGATTTGTTGGGCAAGTAGGCAAAAAAATTTGGACCATTTCTCGATTTGGGGCCATGCTAATCTTCTCTGTATCGTTCCAATTTTATGGGATGTCCCCGAAGGGACAACGTAACTTTGGTAACTGCTCGTATATGATAGCATAAACATTAGTCTATTTTATCGATATGGGCTTCAAGAATTGCACTGCTGGTTGCATTTTTCAAGAAGTTGTCTGCAGGTATCAGATTCCAAGATGATCTTTTTCCTCCTTCCTGAAGCCTCAAAACCACTTAATCCCCCTCCTATTTATTAGAAGGAAAACAAACGCATTAATAGAATTTAACATTGAGAATCATGAAAATAAAAAGTCATGCAGTATTCTGGTAATATAAAGACTTGATTTTTCTTCAGGAAAATAGTACTCCCTCTCTCCGTTATAAATTATAAAAACTTTTGAATTAGTCCTTTCTATGCTCTGCTTCCTCCTCGAGCAAGGCCACAACAATGGCACTTATATGTTGGTTGGACGTAGCTTTGTGCAAGGTATCTTGCGGTTCTGATCAAGTTAGTTTGGTGCTGTGATTAGCAAAATTCTAACCAAATAAGAACAGAGCATTTCAATAAAACAAGGAAATTAGACTTGAATTGGTGGGGTGCGCCAGCCAAGGCTGTAGTGCAAAGTCAAGACGACACTCGAGAGCCCCAATAGCAAGCTATTGTGATGAACTCTCCCCCTCAAAAAATTAATTTAATATCGTGTGAGTCAATGACTCACATATCAGATATTAAACTGATAAGAACAGATACTACACTTGATCTTAGCCAAAAGGCCGAGAAAGGTATGATTGAATTTGTTGTTAGATTCTTATTTTATACCTCGGTTTTCGTGCTTTTTTATTCCAACTAACCAATGTGGAACATAAACTGTAATTTCACTCTTGAGTAACATTGTTCTACAACAAATTTGTTCAAACCAAGACTCGTGATGGTGCAGCATAGTGAGCAAAGGCTGCCTTGGCATAAACTCATTGGACACCGAGATAGGATTTGTTCGGTTATTAGCATAAACTCATCGCCATAGTTTGTTATAGCAAGTTCCCATATTAGAATATAAGTTGGTGAAACTTTTCTACATCTCCCATATGACCGTCTCTCTCAAACAAGATTTTAGTTTTTGTAGCTGTTCAAAAATTGGGATAACTGAAACTTGATTTAGTTCAACAAAAAAGCCTTTCAGTTTGTTTCCCCTTTGATTTTAGTTGTCAGCTAATATTATTAAATCCACAATAAGCTTCACTTGCATCATATTCACCAGAACAAAGAGAAGCACATCCATCAGCTACATCATCCTGTGAAATGTTTCTTTTTTTAAACTGCAAGAACAGAGCCAATGAAAATGTCATGCAGGAAAAATTACTGGAGATAATTCTCTTCATGTGAAAAATCCTACATTTCGAACCGCCGTTAGAATTTCCAAACAGAATGCAGTAATATGTCAAAGAATTTGACCTGTTTAGATGCAAAACAGCATAATTCAATTACAGCAACACAGAAGCAGGGATATCTAGCACCCTTTGTTTATAACTTCTGAAAATAGTTGCATCATCTTTTAGAGGAAAGGCACTGCAGGCCAAAGCAGCTCGAGCCATTGGACATCCATCAGTGAGCACTAGTTTTGGTTTCTATAGAGCTACGGTTGCATAGTATTTTATCATGCTGGATATAGTTTTCTCAAATAAACCATCAAATCCTACCTGTTGGTTATTGGATCCAAACCCATGCACCCATGGAGCGGACGACCCGATGGATATCCACATATTTCAATGTCTAGATACAATGAAAATGGGGATAAATGCTTATTTTTTTATTTAATTCTTTATAAATATAATAATATAAATTAGAAACCTTTGCCAAAAAATAAGAAAATAAATAGAAATATATATTCAATTATTTTGTAATTAATATCAAATGAATTTTTATTTAATTTTTTACAAATGTAATAATATAAATTAGAAAAGTTAGTAAAAAAAATAAGAAAATAAATGAAAAATATATTCAATTATTTTGTAATTAATATCAAATAAATTTTTATTAAATTCTTTACAAATATAATAATATAAATTAGAAAAATTTGCCAAAAAATAAGAAAATAAATGAAATATATTTTTAATTTATGAAGAAAATGAAAAAATATTTTAAAATATAATGTAAATTAGAAATGTTAGCCAAAAACATGGGATATTTTTCCAGAAAATCCAAAAAATAAAAACACTAGCAATCAACAACCAATAAGGGATGGAATAGAAATATGGGATATTTTTCCTCTTTGGCACTAATAAACAAGATCAAAATACAACAAAAATTTGATCGATTTTCTCTGCAAAATAAATTTTGTTTATATGTTTGGAGATAATTTCGATGAGAAAAAGCCATTGATTCCGGCCAGAAACTTTCGATTATGGCCGGATTCTACGGCGAAGGAAGTGAGTTCAGCTATGATTTTGAACGAGTTTTCGTCGAATTCGTCGTTGTTTTGTTGTTTCATTTGATTGAAAAGCTCAAGAGCTTGGTCCGGAGTGAGTTTGACTCGGTGGCGGGGCTTGTTTGGACCGAGTCAGACCAGATCCGGATAATATTTTTGCACTATCATAATGTACTAAACATATTCTTTTAAGTCTAGAGGATATATGAGCTAATATTAAATCATTTAAGTTATAAAAAGAAAATACATACATTTTATAAATTAGTAATTAATTAATAGTTTTGTATTATTTTGATAATTATATATATCAGATTGAGAAGGTCTATCGGTGTGATCTTTGCGTTGATTATTACAAAAGGGGTTGCAACGTCTTAACTAATTTTTTTTTTGAATAATTACGCAATTTAAATAAAAATAAAACTTTTTGTAGCTTATTTGAATTTCGAGGATGAAACTTTTTTAAGGGGGAAAGAATGTAATAACGCATATTTTTGTTAATAATTAAATATTAATTTATTTTATTTAATAAAAGTGTAATTTGAAGGTTCGGTTCGAAAGGGAAGCTTAGTCCCCGTTTAACTTTTAAAGTTCTTGAGAGAGTTGAAGACGTGACGTATCGGATGGTTTTTCCTCTACAGTTATCTCATGTACATAACGTCTTTCATGTTTCGGTGTTAAGAAAATATAATTATCATCTGTTTTATGTTGTACAATACATGTTACGTAAGATTCGGGAAGATCTTACTTGTGAGAAGCATGTCGAGGCAATTTTGGATCATCAAGGAGGGAGACAATTCTTTTTATTAAGATTTTATAGAGGAATCATTTGGAGCGGGAAGCTACTAAGGAGATGGAAGAGTCTGTTCGAGTGCAATATCCGCATCTTTTATATAATTAGGTACATTCGTTCCTTTTGATTCCAGAGACGAAATCCTTTGTAAGGGGGAGGTGGTGTAATACCCGGAAAAATAAAATAAAATAAATGATATTTAAATTTATATTTTAAATATTTTAATTGGGCTTTTTCTTATGTTTAGCAGTTTGGGTAAAATAGTATTTAATTTATGTGTACTATAATAAGTATGTGATTACATTAATTTGAGTCTTTATACTAATTGGGTCAAACTAATTTCAAATTATTTAAGTTTGGGTTTGTCAAACTAATTGAGCCTAATTTTAATTGTTGGGTTTAAAAAAAGGGTCCTTTACAATAATATACAACATTTAGTAAATAATTACACTATTAGTGCATCCACAAAATAATTACAAAAATAATACACTTTCCCACATTTATTTACAATATTATTACAATTAGGATTCCTTAATTTAGTGAATTAGTATATGATTCAATTCATAATAATAAGAAAACCTAAAATCAAGGAGAAATAAGTGTCATAATTAATAATTCAAATTCAAATATCTTGGATCTAACAACAAAAACAAATTCAAATTCAAAAATAATAATTCAAATTTAAATATTTAAAGTTTGGCAACGTCATCTTCCTCCTCCCATTCGTCGATCATCTTCCTCCTCCCCTTCGCCGGTGAAACCCAATTTCATGTCCAAAAGAAAATAAGAACACTGCATAGGAAAGAGAGAGATAAGAGAGTGATGTGTAATGTAATGTTGATAACCAAACCTTCTTAAAAAGGTAACCAAATTTTTATATCAAGATAATTAAACCTTTATGCCAAGGTAACCAATCTACCTCCACACCTACAGTATGAATTGGTTACTTTGGTCTGAAAGTTTGACAACCAACTGCATGAAGATTTGGCTACCAACTGCATCACATTCAAAATAATTGGTAACTTAATAAAACTGAATTAGTTACCTTGGATACCCACTGCAATATGAAAAAACTGAAGGTGTGGAGGTGGATCAATATATTCTCCATTAATTGTTATTCTGCATCAATATATTCTCGTCGTGGATGGGGGTGAGGAGGACGTCGGAGAAGCGATTGATGTTTCTGGCCGACCATCGGAGGGAGACAGAGAGTGATGATGATTGTCATTTTGTCGTTTTCAGTCGCTCTTGGAGATGACAAGATGGATAAAACTCGATGGCGTGATGATGATTGTCATTTTGGTGGCTGCAGAGGCTGCGATGATCGTGGTGGATTTGGAGGTGGTCGTGGTGGAGGTCTTGGTGGTGGGGGTGGCTTAGGGGTGGCGGCGGACTTGGAGGTGGGAGAGGTGGAGGATTTGGTGGAGGTGTTGTAGGAGGTGTACTAAAACATAAACAGTAATTTCACTCTTGAGTAACATTGTTTTACAACAAATTTGTTCAAACCAAGACTCGTATGGTTCAGTGATACCCCTCAAGCTTTGCCCAGGAAAGTGATATAATGCATGATTAAGAAACCCACAAATGAAGAAGTTCAATTGGTGAAGATTAGGAACAAGAAAGTTCAAAGTGATGGTGCAGCATAGTGAGCAAAGGCTGCCTTGGCATAAAGTCATTGGACACCGAGATAAGATTTGTTCGGTTATTAGCATTTTGCCGTGCGTTTGGACACCAAACGTTGTGTTTGTGAGGTAAATAAGTTACGTTTGTAATAAGATGATTATAGACGAACAAGATTTTCAAATGTGTTTGGAAGTCTAAATGCTCAGTAACCAATCATACACATAGTAAGCAAGGCATAGCTTGTTAGTACGAGGGGCATGGCAAATCTTTACTGCTTGTTCACAAAAAGGATCTTCCAAATCTACATAGACAGAAAATTACTGAGTCAATTTTCTGGAGAAAGAATAAAGTATCTTATTTGTAATTGGGAGAACAAATCATGCATTGTCAACTGTTCCCTATCCAAATCTCAGTGGATAGGGAACAAGCGAAAAAAGAAAGAGACGAAAAAGGGAGAGATCAAAGGAGACAAAATTTAAAAGACTCATAACAATATTATTAAAATTTCAGCCTAATCTCATCTTCCGAAGGTAATTAATTGTTTTTGAATACAATATATGTGTATGCGTTCACTGCAGTACTATCAGTATTACAGGCATCACTTTATGGTTCGTGGTTGATGTGATTAGTAATATATAATAATAATAATAATAATAATAATAATAATAATAATAATAATTGTATTATGAATCAGCAACTTAGTAATAATATTAGGTTTAGAATTAATAACATTACATTTATATTACTATAACATTAACTATATTAAATTAAATGATATTTTTACATTATTATAATTTATTGAACATATTCTTTAACTCTAGAGGATATATGAGTTAATATTAAAGCAGTTAAGTTATAAAAAGAAAATACATAAATTTTATAATTTAGTAATTAATTAATAGTTTTGTATTATTTTGATAATTATATAGATCGGATTGGGGAGGTCTAGTTGTGTGATATTTGAGTTTGGTCAATTATTTCAATATTATATTCAACGAGACGATTTAAATTTTAATTTGTTCGTTTTCTTACTCATTTAGAAATTTTGTATCGCCTCTCATGGTTATTTTTTTTCAAATTTATTGTGATAGTTTCGTTTTGGCGTTGTTGGCGTTGATACTAGAACTCGTATTTGTACTCTTTGAACTTTGTTCAATTTGTATCCTTCTTCGTAAATTTTCATTCACATTCGGGAGTTATTTTTATTAGTGGAATCTAATGATAATTAAGTATGTTCGTATTTGAAATAATTTGATGTTATTTGGATATGGTCATTTAAGCCTTGTGATTTGAACCCCTTTTAGCTTACATTTTGTAGTTTGATCATTAGGGTATACTTTAGCTAACCACCTGTAGGGGTACCACATTCATGTCCTATTCACACAACGGCATGACACATTCAGTGGCGATGTGATCACTTTACGGCGTATCTTTTGTTTTGTATGTTGCTCAGATGTGAGCTTTGACCATTTGATTTGTTTGTTCGGGATACGTATGGGTCTGGGTCGACCCAGTATTTGATTTGATTTGATTCGTTTGGCGAATTAATAACATATGTGTCGTGCATGCTATTCGTTTTGATTTGCATACATCATGGTTCCAATGTATTTTGTTAGCCTTTAGCTATTTGTATTTGAGCTTATTATAAAATTGTTACCTTATAACCATTTGATTCAACCTTATTTTGTTCGGAATTCTTTTGACTATAGTTTTCAATTTGATAGTGTTAATTATTTGTACCTTGTCTCACCAATTTCGATATATTCATATTTGGTTCGTACTCTGTATTGTTCGTAGTTTGTATTTTTTTGTTTATTCAGTTCTTTTGGTACATATATAAATTGTTTATATTTGTAAATTTTTATATTCATACTGGAAAATTGGCTTATGATGTGTTTTTCTTCCGACAAATTTGCAGGTGGCGATTTAGGGTTTCGTATGAAGAGAGCTATATTTGACCAAATGGGTTTATTTAATTTTAGGTTTTGATTATTGTGCTAATTTTTATAGAATTGTATTTGATTCGTTATTGTTGGATTATTTTCTACTAAATATTTTGAAGTTATTAGTTCTCTGTTTAATTATTTTGAGGTTTGTTGTACTTTTCGCGTGATCTCCCTTTCTTTTTCGGGAAGGGGGTGTTACAAATACAATTCACAATATGCTGCCTAAAACGACCAAAGTTGGTAAAACTAGATATTAATTAAAGAGGAAATAAGCGCAGTTGCTACCCTATTTTTCTAAATTCAATATCTCCTAAACCGTAAGGAGTTAGAACTTTATTTTTGGATATGATATAGAAATGAAAGTTAACTACGTTTCCTGAGTATTTGAGAATTTTTCTGCGATTAGATTATTTATTACAATTTTTTTAAAGAGGCTGGCCAGAACTAGGGAAAGTCTAAATTTACTTGTTGTGTTGGATTTTGTGAGTTCTAGAGAATTAATTAAAAATAAAACATTTTTAATTGGGAAGTTAAAACCCTAAAATGAGCCTAACTTGCTCTCCATAAATGATATAAACATGAAACTTTGGAATTGAATACTCTGATACGATAATAAGGAGCTGCCCAAAATTTAGAATTTTTGGACATAATAAAGATGGGGAACCGAATCAAAACCCTTGCAACAATTCATAGATTTATTAGGAGGACCCCTACAAGTTGGTCCTATAAGTATCAAGTATCTAATCCAACCTCCTCTTCTTTATCTTTAATTTTGCCACTACTCCCTCTACTCTAATGCGAGTAGCTATATCTCTGCCTCCCAATGAGTCTTTAGCTCCTCATTTCCATCCTTCAGCTGCTGCACCTTGTTTTCTAAATCCTGCACCTCGTTTTCATAGTGTTGATTTCTTTCCACCAAGTTTAGCATCACATTCTTTACCTCAGCATCTACGGCTCCCATGCCCTGATCAGGTATCCGCTGATCACCGTCCAGTTCTTCCTCAGCCAGTGCGACATCATCCACAACATACTCTGAAATTGCATGATCCTCTTCACGATCTTCCTCATGTTCTTTAGGATCCATGAATGGTTCCTCCTCCTTTGGTTCACTGACTATCTCGGGTTCTACTGTCGGCTCAAGTCTAGGTACCTTATAAATTTCACTAATTTCTTTCTTGTCGGCCATCCTACAATAGGATAAAATAACAAACTTAATTCCAATCATAATATAACATATAATATAACTTAATTAACTTCCACAACATTTAATTTAATAAACTTTGATGAATTCTCAATTCATCTCTTATTACTTAAGAACTCTATGAGATCGAGTTCACATATCATTGTCTACTATTTTTCATCTAATTATATTCTAAGGTTCTTCATCCTAAGGGTTATACCCCATAGGTCTGATACCAACATGTAACACAACCAAAATCTGTGTACTTGAAACAACAGATATGGTGCTCACTATTCATCATCATCCACAACATCAATCTAATAACATAACTCAAATACAAAAAAATAAATACACTAATTTACATTACGTCTTATAGTCCTCCCAGGTTCTTAACCTTACTATTACAATAACAAAATACAATAAGCTATTTCAAAAATATTACACCATTTAATAATAAAGTTCTAATACATCAATTACATATTAATTTTTTCTTTTCTCTTATGTTTCCCCACCCTTCGGGATTTGCTTTAGTTGAAAAACATTTGATATATATAGCCAAAGTGAGCAACTACTTTGCTCAACAAGTATAAAGAATGCAATATTTTTTTTTATCATATTCTTTGAATATATAACATTTCAAATGAACGAACAAATACGAGTTCAATAACATTTTCACAGAACTTTTAATCTCAAAAGCTTAACATGGTTTTAAAATCATTCAAATGAGACAACTGAGTGGTAAAAAAGAACTATGAACTAATAAAATTTGTTCATCAGTCATGGACTAAGAACTCACCAAGACTATTCAACAATCACAAAAGAATATGACCTCTCCATAGAGTATCATTAGGGGATCAACCTAACGACTTCCCATGTTACGCGTAACATCATCTCTACACTGTATATTTGACAGCTCATGTCAGTTACCTGACCACAACACAATATCCCATATTTCTAGAGTTATTCTACTTAGTTATATTATAACATCAGAGTCATAGGATAAAATTTAAATATCTCCAAATAGTTATTAACAATTCAATAATTTAACATATCACATCAACTATGTCTAGCCGAAACAAATAGAATAGACTTATTTCTCAAAACATGTCATGAAATAACAAGAAATTTAATAAACAAAATATAGTTCGATAATAGAACAATTTGTAAATGCACATCAAGTGCGGGAACATGGTTGGATTGTGTATATCTCCCTTGTTATGTTACAAAATTCCTTCAAAATGACTTCCTACAATATCCATAAAGATTTATTCAATTAACTTAACTATTATTATTAATAGTTACAGTCGGTAATTATTCCATTTCGGTAATTTCTTTTAACGTAAACTCGATCTCGAACATTCCCTCAAACCATTTCTAGAACCTCCCCATAAAAATGTGTGATTAACACTTACTTAAGCTCATACATTCCATATTAACATGTTTTAACCCATAAAATTATATTACACATTCTTCAATTTTATTTAAATTAAATTTTTTTAACTCTATTGTCTCCATTAAATCTCCTTAACCAATTTATTAATTTTTATCCTTCTTGCCCCCACATAGTTAATTATATTTTAAATGTTTTCTGATTTTTCCATCACTGCTTAGTATTTATTTAAGGGTCATTTCTGTCCAAAATTACAATATTTACTATAATTCGAAATTACTTACAAAAATTATGAAATTTGGATAGTAGACTATACATCAGAGAGTACTTCCACTTTAAATTTCATTCTCAAATGAGTTATAGAACTCAAGTTATAACTGCTTTCATTTTAAAATATCCAATTTTGTTTTGGTCATAACTCCTTCATCACAAGTCCATTTTTGTTCATCTATGGACATGACACACTTTATACCGTAAGGTATCAACCCTTAAAAAGCCATAATTTATTAAACAAGTTTACCATCCTAAATTGTCACCTGAATTTTTTTTATTTTTACTAAATGCAACTGAAAATTTAGGGCAGGAAGTTTTATCAATTTCGTCTTTTAAATAGAAAAATCACCATATTTAATCTACAAGGAATTTAAGTTCCAACCTTTTTGTAGTGTTTACATAACTCTAAGAGGTATCAACCCCAACAAGCCTAACTCAAAAAATCATTATACGTTAGGATTAATGTTCCATTTTAGGGTTTTATTTGTGTTTTTAACCTAAACTAGTTTAAACTTTTTTTGTTTTTTAAACTTTTTCCTTGATCATTGGTATCTACAACCAAGATCCATCATGTATAGGTTTATTAACATAGATCAAGGTCCTTCATAAGAAAAAATAGATTTAGAATAGTTTTATGGTTTACCTATAGGAGTGCTTGTTTTACTTTTTCTTCTTAGATATATTCTTGTTTTTGATCTTGCTAGCTTGAGACCTTTCCTTCTTAATTACTCCCCTAGCTGCCGAAATCTCCCTCTCTATTTCTTTGCATGAATTTATAAAGTGTAGGAAGGCTAAACAAGGCTTGGTATTTATAGGCCAAACTATTGAATATCACTTGCCTCCCAAGACTTGGTATCTTATGGTCAGCTCCATGAAATTTGGAGAGTTAGTGAGACGGGTTGCCCCCAAGACTTGTTATCTTATGGTCAACTCCATCAAATTGGGAAAGTTACTGAGACCGGTTGCCCCCAAAGGGCTTAACTTTATTTTTTTTAAGCTCTAGAAGGCTTAA
The DNA here is from genome assembly GCA_020205505.1 of Panax japonicus. Classification (NCBI taxonomy): domain Eukaryota; kingdom Viridiplantae; phylum Streptophyta; class Magnoliopsida; order Apiales; family Araliaceae; genus Panax; species Panax japonicus. Next base: position 21,689,801 of record CM035112.1, on the reverse strand, counting down.
CTAAGCTTGACCAAAATCTTGACTAACTCTATAATGTAATATCTGAGAATAATATAGAAAGCTTTGTAATTAGGGTTATGTAACTATAATTGTAGTTTTAATGGACGAGTACAATATATAATTGAAAATGTTGTGCAAATGAAAGTAAATGTGTATATATTATGGATATATATATATATATATATATTTATGTATATGGAGTTATATTAGTCAAACAAGAAGTCAACAAGTCAAACTTTTGTCAAGAAAAATCTAAGTTTTGGTTAAGCTTAGTCAAGCCTTCTAGCTTTAAAAACAACCACCAAAATTAGGTGTTTTTGGGTATTGAGCCTTTTTCTTTTGATCACAAAAGAATTGAGCCCCTTTCTGTTCGAAAATTTGGATATTGAGCTCCAGGTACCACATGTGCGTTGACCTGCCTACGTGGCACATGTTGCACCGGTGACGTGTACATTTTTGCCACGTGGAACCGCTTACTTGTGCATTTTCCAATTAATTGTTTAAAAACTTAGTTTCCCCAAGAATTGAACCCAAAACCTCAACTTTGAAACTTTGATCATCAAACCACCTAAGCTACATAAAACTTTCAATTATTTTAATAAAAGAATTAAGATTTATACCAAATCAATTCATTATTATTATTATTATTATATAATAATAATAATAATAATAATAATAATAATAATAATTATAATTATAATTATTATTATTATGATACGATTATTATTATTAGGATTATAATTATTATTTTGAAAAACTCCCCCAAGATCTGTTAGTAATTAGTCTTTAACATATCCAAAATCCGGCCAAAACCAGAGCAGCAAAATCATAAATCGTCCATGACTTACGAGAGCTTGTAAATTAGTTTTAATTTCAAAACCAAAATCACTGCCATGAGTTCTACAGCAGGCAAGGGTATAGCCGGAAGAGGCAAATCCAAAGGCACAAAGTCGGTCTCCAGATCTTCAAAAGTCAGCCTTCAGTTCCCTGTCGGCCGAATTGCTCGTTTCCTCAAGGCCGGCCGGTATGCTCAGCGTGTCGGGTCTGGTTCTCCGGTTTACCTTTCTGCCGTTCTAGAATACTTGGTCACTGAGGTGCTTTAATCTCTTTCTCTCCTCATTTATGTCTCTGTTTTGATTATTTGTGGCTGATTTTGTTGAATTTTTTCCCTCTTTATAATAGATTTTGGAGCTGGCTGGGAATGCGGCGAGGGATAACAAGAAGACTCGCATAATTCCGAGACATATTCAGTTAGCTGTGAGGAACGATGAGGAGTTAAGCAAGTTGTTGGGATCTGTGACTATTGCTAATGGCGGGGTTTTGCCCAACATTCATTCAACTCTGCTGCCGAAGAAGGCTGGGAAAGGGAAGGGCGAAATTGGCTCTGTTTCTCAAGAGTTTTAGGGGTTTCTATGGTTTTTCGCTCGTAACTTTTTGCTACGTAGTAGAAATGGGCGGTGGAGTTGGGGATTTTGAATTTTGGGTTTCTCTTTGGTTGGGTAATGATGGAATAATAGATTGTTAATAGTGGTAAGAGTGTGTAATGAAGTAGATTTTTTGACTTCGATTTTCTGAATTTTGGGTTTCTCTTTGATTTTTTGAACTTGTAAAATATGGGATGTTTTTAAGTTTTAATTTTAAGCTTATTTTTAAATATATTCTTTTTAAAATTTGTAAATTAGTTTTAATTTCAATTTTAAAATTTTAATCTATAAATTTGTTAATGTTAATTGTTTAATTATAATCGTATAATAATAATAATTATTATAATAATAATTATTATTATTATATCATAATAATAATAATAATAATAATAATAATGAATTGTTTTGGTATAAATCTTAATTCTTTTGTTAAAATAATTGAAAGTTGTATGTAGCTTAGGTGGTTTGTTGATCAAAGTTTCAAAGTTGAGGTTTTCGGTTCAATTTTTGGGGAAACTTAGTTTTTAAACAATTAATTGGAAAATGCACAAGTAAGCGGTTCCACGTGGCAAAAATGTACATGTCACCGGTGCCACATGTGCCACGTAGGCAGGTCAACGCACATTTCGAACAGAGCTTAATTTGCGTTAACCAAAAGAAAAGGGCTTAATACCCAAAAACACCTAAAGTACTGAAACGATTTAAAAATAATTACCGACGGTAACTATAATAATAGTTAAGTTAAATGAATAAATCCTTATTGATATTGTAGGTAATCATTTTGAAATAAGTTCATAACACAACGAGGGAGATGTACACTATCTGTGCATTTACAAATTATGGCCTTTTGAGGGTTGATATCTTATGGTATAAAGTGTGTAAAAATGGACTCGTGATGAAGGAGTTATAACAAAATTGAAAATTTTAAAATTAAAACAGTTATAACTTGAGTTATATAACTCATTTAGGAATGAAATTTAAAGTGAAAGTACTCTCTGATGTAAAAAGTCGATTGTCCAAATTTTATAATTTTTAGAAGTAATTTCGAATTATAGTGAATATTGTACTAAAAAAACATTTAAAATATAATTAACTATGTAGGGGCAAGAAGAATAAAAATTAATAAATTGGTTAAGGAGGCTTAATGGGGAAAATAGTTAAGAAAATTAAGAAATTTAATTATAGTAAAGACGAAAAATATGTAATATAATTTTATAGGTTAAAAGATTTTAATATGGAACGCATTATTTGTGACGACCCCAAAATCGGGACTATTTCCCATCCCGATCTTGTGCGTTAATACTATATATCTTGTTCTAGCTTTAAAACATTATTCAATGTTAAAATAGCTAACAATAAAGGATAATTTAAAACTTTTCTGTCTGTCTTTCTTTCCTTTGTTCCCTGAATCGCAACCTTTACAATTACATTTATTGCGGAATCAATTTCATTTAATGATTCCTTTTATCAGAGTGATGAGAGTATATATAACTCATTTCTTAACTCATATCAAGTCTTATACAGAATCATTCCTATAAAACATTACTTTTTAAGGTAATTACCAAACTGTATTTCAGTCTTAACACAAACATTTTTCGTTTACCGAATAACTCAAACATTTTTGTACACAATTCTCATTTACACATCAAAATTGTCATTTCGATATATATAATATAATTCCTACATAAAAGGAAATAACTTTCCTGCACACGGGCCTCTATTCTTTATCATCCGGATAGCAAGAAATCGTGTTGCATATCATACCTGCAAAAATTATATTTTTGCAAGACTGAGCTCGACAGTCCAACAAATCTAACAGTTTTCATGCCTCATATAACACGTAGTTTCATGCTCAACATATATCTCATAATCCTTTATTATACCATTCATGCATTATCACTTTAAACAGTATATGTTCAAATCATATATCACATATACATTGAGTTCCATAACTCAATCAGCTTATTTATTGACTTTCACAATTTATTGCATGTAACATGTAATTCAACATGTTCTTAAAGTTCTCATACAATAACTAATTCATAGAATCACAAAGAAACTGAAAGACTTGCCTTGAGTGTTGTTTAATGTTATAACTTATCCGCTTTGTGATGATCCTACATAAATTGAGAATACATACATGCACATATTAGTTCCACATACTAGATTCGCACTCAATGTAAACTAATTTATTTACATTAATTATAATCATTTTTGTTCTCGCCTTAAAACCATTCCACGTTTCTTTAGAAACTTTTGTCTGTTATAACCTTTTTTATGCCCAAAAAGATTCTTTCATGGTTTTAGTATATAAATACTTTACGTTTGAGAGCATAAACCATCTATAATCCATTTTAAGAACATTTCTAGTCTCCATCTGTAAACTTGAGACTATATGGTTATGGATGGTTTTTATCTCGTAAACATAGCTCATATCGTTAGTTTCGAAAAAAATTTATGTTTTCGCAATAGCCCATATGCTAAACCATGCTATCACCATGTACACGAATGTCTCGCTTTGTTAGTAGCTTCGCTTAACATTTATTCTCGTGAATAAATTACATTCGTGCTTCACATGTATTTTATTTTCATACATATGTCATTATGTGATTCTGTGTTCATAGTCTTCGTTTCGAATTTCTAAAACCTTTTGCTTTCAAATTTCGTTGTTCAATATAGTTTAAATGGGTTAGCGTATTTTATTTTAATACATAACCCTTTTATATTTCATTTCTCAATTCAAGTTGATCACATATATGTAATTTCATGTTTACATAATACTTTTACCGCTTTTCTTGCGCCTGAATAAGTTTGCGCCATATATAGTCTTTATACTATATTTATACTACTATACCGGTGTTTCATTATGTGCCAAATAGCTCTAAAACCAACCAAACACGTCACGAGAACACGATAAGCTGAGTAGCCCAAGGCTGCCAGGCTCGGTGTTAACCGCCTGGATTGGGCAGCCCATGGCTTGACACGCTCCTTTGCTAATTTTTATTTCTTAAACCTCTAATCAACTTGCTGCAAGTTTTGGGTATGTTTTAGTCGGTATATCCAAGTATTTATAGAAATTTTCTAACCATGAAAACAAGCAACTAAGATCGACCAAAACAACACGTGAAAATCATGCCAGGCGACTGCACCAGCGCAGCACGGTGCGGCGTGCGCGCGTGGCTGGGCAGTGCCCTGCTGCTACTCAGTTGCTTGAAGCATACTTTGCGCATTTTTAACTTCTTGCTTGTAGCTCGGATCACAACAATTTTTGGTATGTTTTTCGTATCATACGAGAATATTTTAAAATAATATCAAACCCCCATTCCGGGTTTGTTAGACAGCCCAAACAGAGCGTCAAAAGTGCACATTCATAAGAGTTTTCAATTTCTTTCCAGCTGTACCCTCTCTCGCTAAAAAAGTCCTAACGTTTTCGTTTCAAAACATTTTTGAGCGATTCTTGAGCCCACGCGAAGCTAACTTCCGGGGCTACAACTTTTATTCTTTGACCATTTTCAAATTCTTAACACAATTCCAGAAAATTCGTGTAAGGGGCTGCTTCGAATCTGTTTTCCAGATTTTTGGCAGATTCGACGCGACTACTTTGAACTGTCATAACTCCTTGCTCCGAAGTCGAAATTAGTTCATTCCGGAGTCTATGGAAAGCTTATTCAGTGTACTATAATATCCCAAAAGCTTAGAATTTTCTGGAAAATGTAGCTAGCCCCGAATTTGTCCTTAGGGTCAGCAGTCCACAACCCACCATTACAAAACTTAATACGTTTTAGCTCCCTTTTGATTCATTCCAATTGGATTATTTCCATAACTCGTAGGAGAACAACCCACCATTACAAAACTTAAATTTTCAGTTCTATACCCTCGTAATTTTGGCTCAAGAACTGCCCCCCAAAAAAAGTTTTAATTAGTTCGTTTTACATGTTTTACTAGGAAATCCGTCATGATTTCGTTACAACAGATTTTTCCCTTGTTCCAATTGGGTTGTGTTCATAACTCATAAGAGTACCACAGATCATCCCGGAACTTAATTTTTCAGTTTCAAAGCACAACACAATTTGGTCCAAAACAGTCCACTAATTGTCCAATTGGAGCTTATTAGTCTTTAAGAGGCCTTAAATCAAACACCTCCTATGCAATTCATATAAGAACAGAGTTTATATAAACTTTTATACAAGTTTAGCCCAAAATCTCCTCCCTTATTGCTCCTCACAGTCCAACCTAAACTCCTTTTACTAATTCTCAATCCCAAACACAAAACACATCTAATTATAACACTTTTATTATCAAATTTCTAATACAACAACTAAAATATTGAACATACCTTTAAAGTTTAGTTTTACCGAATTGCTAGCTTATTTGATAAGCTTATAAGCTTCGTTTACTGCTGCAGATTCCAATTTCCATCCCAATTCAGCTCACAATTTCAATTTTCCACCGAAACTGTTGGGTTTTAGCCGATCCTTGAAGGAGTTTAACAGATAAAGAGAAAAGGAAAATGGGACGGATGAGGTATGAGAGTACAAGGCACTTGTTAAGCTTTCTTAGCATTTTTTTTGATTCCTCTCTTCTTTTCTTTTTACTAGCTTAGTGTCATTTACTACCTTAAACAGCCCCCACCTCATGCTTGCTTCCCTGACTCATCTTATCCCACTTACTAACTTAGGTGCTTTAATGACACACATATAATATATACAACTCTTATAACATATATATACATTTATTTACTAAATTCTTATTTTAATATTTATCGACAAATTCGAATTATTTTCTTTTATAAATTGTTTCCAACAATTTAACTAGTAAATATAATAATATATTTACAACATTAAAAACATACATACATTACACCCAATAATATAATACATAATTTCCTCAACAAAATGGTGGTTATACATTAAGGATATTTAATGCCACCAATTTACTATATTAAAATAATTTTATAAATTATTTTAACTTATAAAATAATTCCAAACAATTCCCAATGAACCTCTTTCCTCTTTCCTCTTTCTAATGGCTGCAACACTCAAGATACAAAGAACCCCAACTAGCTTCACTTCATCAATAAAGTTCCCCCCAAAAGTTGCCCTCAAAAGATACAAAGACTCATGTGATCCGGTGGTACCCCTCAAGCAGAGCTGGTCTGGTCTGATGAGGAAGACTTTGATTGAAGATATTGGACAAAGGAGTGTAGTATTCTCAAGTGAATGTCATAATTTTTTATTGAAGGTCAAGTAGAATTATAGACCATTAACATACAATATACACAATATATATTGTCAAAAAAATTTGTTCCACAAATGAGTCCTATTTTTATAATATAGTAATAATATAAGATGACACTATTTCGTCAAGTGTGTCATTATAATTTCATTATCATGTCACTATTACTAAACCAACAATCTATTATGTTTTTAGGGATAAACATGAAACAAAATACATCCTTAATATTCACAAATTTTACAATATGTTTGCTTTATGCTAAAAAAAAACCAAAAAGTAAGATGGATTTGTTGGGCAAGTAGGCAAAAAAATTTGGACCATTTCTCGATTTGTGCGTGTCATCCTTGCGCAGGGGCCATGCTAATCTTCTCTGTATCGTTCCAATTTTATCGGATGTCCCCGAAGGGACATCGTAAATTTGGTAACTGCTCGTATATGATAGCATAAACATTAGTCTATTTTATCGATATGGGCTTCAAGAATTGCACTGCTGGTTGCATTTTTCAAGAAATTGTCTGCAGGTATCAGATTCCAAGATGATCTTTTTCCTCCTTCCTGAAGCCTCAAAACCACTTAATCCCCCTCCTATTTATTAGAAGGAAAACAAACGCATTAATAGAATTTAACATTGAGAATCATGAAAATAAAAAGTCATGCAGTATTCTGGTAATATAAAGACTTGATTTTTCTTCAGGAAAATAGTACTCCCTCTCTCCGTTATAAATTATAAAAACTTTTGAATTAGTCCTTTCTATGCTCTGCTTCCTCCTCGAGCAAGGCCACAACAATGCCACTTATATGTTGGTTGGACGTAGCTTTGTGCAAGGTATCTTGCGGTTCTGATCAAGTTAGTTTGGTGCTGTGATTAGCAAAATTCTAACCAAATAAGAACAGAGCATTTCCATAAAACAAGGAAATTAGACTTAAATTGGTGGGGTGCGCCAGCCAAGACTGTAGTGCAAAAAAGCCAAGACGACACTCGAGAGCCCCAATAGCAAGCTATTGTGATGAACTCTCCCCCTCAAAAAATTAATTTAATATCGTGTGAGTCAATGACTCACATATCAAATATTAAACTGATAAGAACAGATACTACACTTGATCTTAGCCAAAAGGCCGAGAAAGGTATGATTGAATTTGTTGTTAGATTCTTATTTTATACCTCGGTTTTCGTGCTTTTTTATTCCAACTAACCAATGTGGAACATAAACTGTAATTTCACTCTTGAGTAACATTGTTCTACAACAAATTTGTTCAAACCAAGACTCGTGATGGTGCAGCATAGTGAGCAAAGGCTGCCTTGGCATAAACTCATTGGACACCGAGATAGGATTTGTTCGGTTATTAGCATAAACTCATCGCCATAGTTTGTTATAGCAAGTTCCCATATTAGAATATAAGTTGGTGAAACTTTTCTACATCTCCCATATGACCGTCTCTCTCAAACAAGATTTTAGTTTTTGTAGCTGTTCAAAAATTGGGATAACTGAAACTTGATTTAGTTCAACAAAAAAGCCTTTCAGTTTGTTTCCCCTTTGATTTTAGTTGTCAGCTAATATTATTAAATCCACAATAAGCTTCACTTGCATCATATTCACCAGAACAAAGAGAAGCACATCCATCAGCTACATCATCCTGTGAAATGTTTCTTTTTTTAAACTGCAAGAACAGAGCCAATGAAAATGTCATGCAGGAAAAATTACTGGAGATAATTCTCTTCATGTGAAAAATCCTACATTTCGAACCGCCGTTAGAATTTCCAAACAGAATGCAGTAATATGTCAAAGAATTTGACCTGTTTAGATGCAAAACAGCATAATTCAATTACAGCAACACAGAAGCAGGGATATCTAGCACCCTTTGTTTATAACTTCTGAAAATAGTTGCATCATCTTTTAGAGGAAAGGCACTGCAGGCCAAAGCAGCTCGAGCCATTGGACATCCATCAGTGAGCACTAGTTTTTGGTTTCTATAGAGCTACGGTTGCATAGTATTTTATCATGCTGGATATAGTTTTCTCAAATAAACCATCAAATCCTACCTGTTGGTTATTGGATCCAAACCCATGCACCCATGGAGCGGACGACCCGATGGATATCCACATATTTCAATGTCTAGATACAATGAAAATGGGGATAAATGCTTATTTTTTTATTTAATTCTTTATAAATATAATAATATAAATTAGAAACCTTTGCCAAAAAATAAGAAAATAAATAGAAATATATATTCAATTATTTTGTAATTAATATCAAATGAATTTTTATTTAATTTTTACAAATGTAATAATATAAATTAGAAAAGTTAGTAAAAAAAATAAGAAAATAAATGAAAAATATATTCAATTATTTTGTAATTAATATCAAATAAATTTTTATTAAATTCTTTACAAATATAATAATATAAATTAGAAAAATTTGCCAAAAAATAAGAAAATAAATGAAATATATTTTTAATTTATGAAGAAAATGAAAAAATATTTTAAAATATAATGTAAATTAGAAAAGTTAGCCAAAAACATGGGATATTTTTCCAGAAAATCCAAAAAATAAAAACACTAGCAATCAACAACCAATAAGGGATGGAATAGAAATATGGGATATTTTTCCTCTTTGGCACTAATAAACAAGATCAAAATACAACAAAAATTTGATCGATTTTCTCTGCAAAATAAATTTTGTTTATATGTTTGGAGATAATTTCGATGAGAAAAAGCCATTGATTCCGGCCAGAAACTTTCGATTATGGCCGGATTCTACGGCGAAGGAAGTGAGTTCAGCTATGATTTTGAACGAGTTTTCGTCGAATTCGTCGTTGTTTTGTTGTTTCATTTGATTGAAAAGCTCAAGAGCTTGGTCCGGAGTGAGTTTGACTCGGTGGCGGGGCTTGTTTGGACTATCATAATGTACTGAACATATTCTTTTAAGTCTAGAGGATATATGAGCTAATATTAAATCATTTAAGTTATAAAAAGAAAATACATACATTTTATAAATTAGTAATTAATTAATAGTTTTGTATTATTTTGATAATTATATATATCAGATTGAGAAGGTCTATCGGTGTGATCTTTGCGTTGATTATTACAAAAGGGGTTGCAACGTCTTAACTAATTTTTTTTTTTGAATAATTACGCAATTTAAATAAAAATAAAACTTTTTGTAGCTTATTTGAATTTCGAGGATGAAACTTTTTTAAGGGGGAAAGAATGTAATAACGCATATTTTTGTTAATAATTAAATATAATTTATTTTATTTAATAAAAGTGTAATTTGAAGGTTCGGTTCGAAAGGGAAGCTTAGTCCCCGTTTAACTTTTAAAGTTCTTGAGAGAGTTGAAGACGTGACGTATCGGATGGTTTTTCCTCTACAGTTATCTCATGTACATAACGTCTTTCATGTTTCGGTGTTAAGAAATATAATTATCATCTGTTTTATGTTGTACAATACATGTTACGTAAGATTCGGGAAGATCTTACTTGTGAGAAGCATGTCGAGGCAATTTTGGATCATCAAGGAGGGAGACAATTCTTTTTATTAAGATTTTATAGAGGAATCATTTGGAGCGGGAAGCTACTAAGGAGATGGAAGAGTCTGTTCGAGTGCAATATCCGATCTTTTATATAATTAGGTACATTCGTTCCTTTTGATTCCAGAGACGAAATCCTTTGTAAGGGGGAGGTGGTGTAATACCCGGAAAAATAAATAAAATAAATGATATTTAAATTTATATTTTAAATATTTTAATTGGGCTTTTTCTTATGTTTAGCAGTTTGGGTAAATAGTATTTAATTTATGTGTACTAGTAATAAGTATGTGATTACATTATTTGAGTCTTTATACTAATTGGGTCAAACTAATTTCAAATTATTTAAGTTTAGGTTTGTCAAACTAATTGAGCCTAATTTAATTGTTGGGTTTAAAAAAAGGGTCCTTTACAATATATATACAACATTTAGTAAATAATTACACTATTAGTGCATCCACAAAATAATTACAAAAATAATACACTTTCCCACATTTATTTACAATATTATTACAATTAGGATTCCTTAATTTAGTGAATTAGTATATGATTCAATTCATAATAATAAGAAAACCTAAAATCAAGGAGAAATAAGTGTCATAATTAATAATTCAAATTCAAATATCTTGGATCTAACAACAAAAACAAATTCAAATTCAAAAATAATAATTCAAATTAAATATTTAAAGTTTGGCAACGTCATCTTCCTCCTTCCCATTCGTCGATCATCTTCCTCCTCCCCTTCGCCGGTGAAACCCAATTTCATGTCCAAAAGAAAATAAGAACACTGCATAGGAAAGAGAGAGATAAGAGAGTGATGTGTAATGTAATGTTGATAACCAAACCTTCTTAAAAGGTAACCATAAACTTTTATATCAAGATAATTAAACCTTTATGCATAGGTAACCAATCTACCTCCACACCTACAGTATGAATTGGTTACTTTGGTCTGAAAGTTTGGCAACAACTGCATGAGGTTTGGCTACCAACTGCATCACATTCAAAATAATTGGTAACTTAATAAAACTGAATTAGTTACCTTGGATACCAACTGCAATATGAAAAAACTGAAGGTGTGGAGGTGGATCAATATATTCTCCATTAATTGTTATTCTGCATCAATATATTCTCGTCGTGGATGGGGGTGAGGAGGACGTCGGAGAAGCGATTGATGTTTCTGGCCGACCATCGGAGGGAGACAGAGAGTGATGATGATTGTCATTTTGTCGTTTTCAGTCGCTCTTGGAGATGACAAGATGGATAAAACTCGATGGCGTGATGATGATTGTCGTTTTGGTGGCTGCAGAGGCTGCGATGATCGTGGTAGATTTGGAGGTGGTGGTGGTGGGGGTGGCTTAGGGGTGGCGGCGGACTTGGAGGTGGGAGAAGTGGAGGATTTGGTGGAGGTGTTGGAGGAGGTGTAGGTGGGGGTGGAGGCTTAGGTGGTGGAGCAGGAGGCGGTGGAGGCTTAGGGGTGGCGGCGGACTTGGAGGTGGGAAAGGTGGAGGATTTGGTGGAGGTGTTGGAGGTGTAGGTGGAGGCTTAGGTGGTGGAGGTGCTATATGGTTTACTAATTAGTTACTTAATTTAATAAATAAATCAATACTAATCCCTTAAATTAAGAAATCTTAATTGCATACTAATTCCCTAAATTAAGGAATTCTAGTTGCACTAATATTGTAAATAAATATGGAAAACGTATTAATTGTAAATATTTTATGAGTGCACTATTGTTGTAATTATTTTAAAAAATTTACTAGAATATGTAATTGTTCCTAAAAAAAATAAGTGTAATCCAAATATATTAAGATTACGGTTTCCTAAGATTGATATTGCAACAAGCGAAAAAAGAAAGAGACGAAAAAGGGAGAGATCAAAGGAGACAAAATTTAAAAGACTCATAACAATATTATTAAAATTTCAGCCTAATCTCGTCTTCCGGAGGTAATTAATTGTTGTTTTTGAATACAATATATGTGTATGCGTTCACTGCAGTACTATCAGTATTACAGGCATCACTTTATGGTTCGTGGTTGATGTGATTAGTAATATATAATAATATAATA